>JAFIDM010012231.1:124378806-124412477 GCA_023159025.1 Thereuonema tuberculata | reverse complement strand
TGTAATGTAATGTAATGTAATGTAATGTAATGTAATGTAATGTAATGTAATGTGTAATTATATATATGCAGGGAGTGGACAAAATAACATGAACACCTGTGAACATCTTTATTAGTTGGGTGTTGGTCCACCCTTCTCCTGAATTACAGCATGTAGTCGACATGGGATGGACAAATACATGTCATGTATAATGTTCAAGGGAATACACAGCTATTCCTCAAGCAGAGAGGTCTCTAGTTTAGAAAGTATGCAGTTAACAGTTTGAAGGAGGCAGTCAACATGAAAGGCTTCTGCAGATGTTCTCCACACATAAACACATACAGTTGTTTGAAATAATGTGAAAGCAGATTCTTCAGACCAAATGACGTGTTCCCCACTGCTGTTCTGTCCAGTGTCTGTGCTCGTCGCTTCAATGCATTTCACAGCATCACCAATGGCTGCTCTGCCATGAATATTCACAGCATGCAGTTTCCATTGGATAGTTTTGGTTGATACGGGGTCCTGCAGATGGATGTTCATCTCGGAGGTTCATCTGGGACACCATTGTCTTGTGCTGTCGGGTCACTATCTGCTTCAATGCCCGTCTATCCCTATCGGTGAGCTTTGACTTTCATCCACTGTTTTATTCGCAGATGATATTTTACCATGTTTTGTGTAGACTGACAAAAGTGCTTCTTGCAACACCCACAAGGGTTGGCTATTTTTTCTACTGAAGCTCCAGCGAGGCATGCTCCAATGATCATGCCTCTTTCTAAGTCTGAGAGGTCAGACATAATGGCGTTTCACTGCTAGCACAATTATCACATGCAGCCTGTACGACTGCTGCTGATATCGTCTGATATCTCAGCCTTCAAGGCCACTAGGTGGCAGACGTCTATTCTAGATGGCATGGCTCTGCTGCACAAATGAATAATGGCCTGTTTTTTATATGGGTGTTTATATTGTTGTGTCCACCCCCTGTATATATAAATATTAAATGTATATATGTAATGCATGAGTGCCCATAAAAAAATTTCAAAGGGATGGGGGAGAGAGAAAATATTTGGCAAGCTACTTTATACTGTAACATTATATAAAATAAAGAAGTAAGTAAAATAGTAATTTCTATAAAATATATTATTTGCTTTTGGTATTATGTTACTCTTTTTATGAGAAAGAAATTATAAGAATTATATAATAAAATTGAAAATACAGGGTAGGACAAGTGCCATCCCTCTACCTCTTGACTGTATGTGTGGGCTCCTTCGTGTATATTGTTTTGAAAACCAATCTTTATTAGAGTTGGAATAGAAAGGATCTATCACCCTTTCACTATAGACACTTTATTTGTTCATTATAAATGTATTTAACATTTTTGTTAATATTTTAACATAATATTATGTATTCTTAATATACAATAAGTAATTATACTTATTTTCTATGTTGGTAGTGTTTGTCTTATCCTGTGAAATGGAATGGCCTGTGGCTATACATTGGAAAATTTACAAGTCTTTGCCAAAGTCATCAACAGTACATTTGATACATTTCCTCATGAATATCCACTGGTTTTTATGATACATCCATTCTATTCCACAGGATAAGACTAACGCCACCAACACATAAAATAAGTATAATTAAAAAATATTAGATTAGATTAGATGAATTGAAAGTGGGTGGCATGACTGCCGAGCACGTCGACCTGAAAGATCTTTTGTACTATCCCACGGAAAGAAGGACAGACGGAGAGAAAGACTGAGAAAGGATGATGTGAGAAATGCAGGGGAAACGGGAGAACCCCGGGAAAACCTGCCCAGCGCGGATCGCCACCATCAACGAAACCCACATGAGAACTGAACCCGGGACTCAGAGGTGAGAGGCCAGTGTCTTAACGACATCGCCAACCGCGCGGCCTGCAAAATATTAAGAAAAATGTTAAAGACATTTATAATGAATAAATAAAGTGTCTATAGTGAAAGGGTGATAGATCCCTTCTATTCCAACTCTAATAAAGATTGGTTTTCTAAACAATAAATACGAAGGAGCCATAATTTGTGTTTGCCAACAATTTAAATTCAGACCTTTGTTAACATAGCAGTGAAGGATCTTAATTTATTTCATCAATATCAGGATGAATTCAGCTACAAACACAAGATAATAGAATACAATTAGGTGAAATGGAAAATCTTAGATCAGTGATAAGACAGGATTGAATAAAAAAATAAAAAAACAACACAAACAAACAAGCAAATACATTACAAAAGAAGTAAACATCAACACCGTAAATGAAAATAAATAAATAAATACTGTTCGGTTTCAAAAAGCAGACCCACCACTGGTGGACGACTTTACTCCGCAGAGGGGTGATTCGCTGAGATGGGCACTTTTCTAAGAAATTCTTTAGGACATTTTCGCTTTTAAGAAAAAAATAGCGGAGGAGTATTTTTGCAATAGTATTTATTCTTTCCATAATTCTTTCCTGAAAAGCGCCAATAGAACACAGCTACCGGTAAACTAACTCTGATAAAAAGTAAACAACCCCTATTTCGATGAAATCGAAGGAGACCTGATGCATGCGCAAAAACGTTGAAGGCTCTCGTAAACAAAACCAAACAGTAAATAAATAAATAAATATTAATGGTAATTGAGAGAGCATGTAATGAAATAATACAATTTCAAATATCCTACTTTTTTCACTTTCAGTATATTATGCTTTCTTTAAATATGAATTAATTCTTATGTAGTTTCCTATATTTTTTTCTTTATTTTGTTTAGGAGTAACAGTAAAATTCAGTGGAAGAGCAAATGTACACTGGACCGAACGTAGAGCTGATCATAGAGGTGGTCAAGGTCATACTGGGAATCATTCACGTACAGTTCATTATTCTGCATCAGAAAGCTATTTTGAACACATCATACCTTTGAAAGGACAAGGTAGAGATTCCTTTCTTGTTAAATCTTATCAACAGTCTGTATTATTTTGGTTTGATTAATTTGTAACAGTCTTAACTAATATATACATATAACCAATGATACTTCCAAATGAAAATATTTTTAGAAATGGTATAGTTTATGGTAAATGTCTGATAAAAATTATCAATACTTTTACAAGGTGTCCCAAAATTAGATCAACAATCTTTGGGTAGTTATCAAGGACACCATAACGAGTAATTTTTGTCAGTAAAGCCATGCCTTCAAATAAGTCTTTTCAACATGAGATGGAATCGAAGAAACATATCCTATTATCATGAGAATGTCAGATTTACAGCAATTCTTTGAAATGTTGGCCAGCATTTATTTCAATTCAGAGATTGCATCATCTGTTCTTTACATGTTAACTGTACAATGATACTTCCAAAGGAAAATATTGATATAAATAATATATTTATAGTTCATGGTAAATGTCTAATGTAAATTTAAATATTGATAAAAATTATCAATACTTTTACAAAATTAGATTGACAAACTTCGGATGGTATCAAGGACACCAAAGCCAGTAATGTCAGTAAAGCAATGCCTGCAAATAAGTCATTTCAACATGAGATGGAATCGAAGAAACATATTCTATTAATGCATGAGAATGTCAGATTTACAGCAATTTTTCGAAATTTGACCATTTACTTCAATACCTGTACAGAAATTGCATCATCTGTTCATTGAATATTGACTATACAACAAAGATATGCTGTGATACTAATCTCTCAAGTTAATAATGACCAATAATAACAGTATGTAGAGTACATACAGCTGCTGTACAATCCCCAACATTTTATGATTTTATAAAGCAATATTTAATACTGCTTTGTGTTATGAGATAGCAATAAAAACCCAGATCAGGAACAACAGTGTTGATGTGCTGTTTCTGACCCTCTGAGAAAAATTATGTACATATCCAATAGTTGGACAACAACAAATACTCTTTGATTCCATCTCGTGCCAAAACAGCTAATTTGTGGACATGGGCTTACTGACCAATTACTTATTTTGATGTCCTGGATAATCATCCAAAGCTTATCAATCTAATTTTGGGACACCCTGTATATATATATATATATATTAAAACAAGCTAAATATATTACCAAAGATATGTGAAAAAAGAAAAGCAAAAGTTCTACTCTTGTTCTACTTAAAGATTCTTTGAAAGAATTTTTCAGCACAAACATGCTGGAGTTGATACCATATTTGCTGTAAACTATATACATTACTTTAAAATAAATTACTGTTTGGATGAAAGGCTATTTAATAAAATACTTAGCAGAAATTTATGGATTGAGCTTGAATGGGATAGAAATTTGCAGTTCTATAAATTTAAAAATAGGCAAAATGAAAATCTATTCTCCTCAAAATTAAATAAAAAATTATATATAATATATATCACATATATATATAGTGGATTTTCAACAGGATTCACTTTTTTATGTTTAGAGTTTGCACAATTCTTTAAACTTGTTGGCCATGAAATTCGTTGCTTGGTCAGTTAGAATAGTGTGACATGTGCCAAATTTCAAAATAACATTGTCTACAAATGTTCTGACAATTGTCTCTGCATGTTGATTTTTTTAGTGGGATTACCCAGGCATAACGTGGGAGATGATCTACAATTGTTAGAATGACTGTGTTGCCAATGGGTGTTGGGATAGAGGATCAATTATATCTAGTGACACATGTTCCATGGAATGTGTAACAGGAGGAATTGTGTTGATTTAATGGCCTATCGGTGTCCCTTTGTGAAATTGGCAGGTGTCACAGTGTTTGGTATGATTGATGATATCATTACTCATATCTTTCCACCAGTAGAGTGTGCTAATGTTTCTATAGCGTTTTCCCTAATCAAGGTGACCAGATAACTTGTGGTCATTAAATTTGTCTAGGAAAAATGGTTGAAGGGATTTGGGGACCACAATTTTATCATTATCTTTACCTTTGATTCTAAGTAAACCATCCAACAGTTTGTTGTTGCGGAGGGATTGTTCCCAATTCAATCTGATGAATTATGCTCTTTTTGTCAGAATCATTTACTTGGGCTTGTGCTACTGTTTGTGTTTGGATGTTAATACCAATCCTCTTGCTTATATTATAGACTCGGGATAAACAATCGGCCACAATGTTTTTATCCCCACGAATGTAACGTGATGTGATAATGTATTGTTGTAGTTGTAGGTTCCAATTGAGTAATCTGTTATTACTCAAATCAGTTTGTTGTTGCGGAGGGTTTGTTCCCAATTCAATCTGATGAATTATGCTCTTTTTGTCAGAATCATTTACTTGTGCTACTGTTTGTGATGTTAATAACAATCCTCTTGCTTATATTATAGACTCTGGATAAACAATCGGCTACAATGTTTTTATCCCCATGAATGTAACATGATGTGATAATGTATTGTTGTAGTTGTAGGTTCCATTTGAGTAATCTGTTATTCTTGGCACTAAGTGAATTTACGAACTGTAATGGTTTATGGTTGGACTGCAGTATAATTTTCTTGCCATAAATTAGTACATGGGTCTTTCTTAAACAATGCAATATTTTAAGTCCCTTCTTTTCAATGGTTGAGTAATTTTTTTTCAGCTTGATGGAGTTTTCTAGAGATATACTGAGTGGGCATAAAATAACGTGAGGTGTTCAGAGCCCTCTAGCAAGGAATGTATTGAACAAATCGTAACAACATTCGGTGGACATACAAAGTGGAACATGCGGTTTCGATTTCTAAAAAAAAAAAAAATTAGTACCAAAAGTCGCCATCAGGGGAAAATGTGGCACTGCAAAGGTTGTAGTACTTACGAGTAATGAATGAATAATTGCCGAATGAGATAGCACACATCAAGTTTTGTAACAATATAGACAATGTTTATTGGTAATTACAAATAAGGTTCCATATGACCACCATTGTGATGTTCCACTGCGGCTCGCAACATATCGGAATGGATTTGTCACACCTGTAATGTAATTCGATCTTTCAACGATGGGATATCGGGGACATGTCCTTGATAACAATGCTTTTAAGAAATCCCCACAGCCAAAAGTCACAAGGATTGAGATCAGGCGACCTTGGTGGCCATACTGTGGGAAATGCATGACTAATGATTCTGGTGTCAGAGAAATGTTGCGTCAACACACGCTGTACCTGACATCCGATGTGGGGTGGTGCACCATCCTGCATGAAGATGGTCGAATCGAGACATCCTCTTTGCTGCAGTTGTGGAACCACAAGTTCTTTAACATATCGGAATACTGTGCAGCATTGACGGAACATGTCACTGTTTTACTTTGGTGAGTTTCCTCATAAAAATAAGGACCGATGATAAACAATGACGTAAAGCCACACCACACTGTGACTTTCGGCGAGTGGATAGGCATCTGCAGACCCACATGTCGATTAGTCGCAGCCTGAAAGCGGCAGTTGTGTGTGTTACTATCACCGTTCAAATAAAAGAGCGCTTCGTCGCTCCATAAAATCAGCCAAGGTCAGGCTTCATCCACTTCCATGCATGCTAACAATCTTAATGCAAACTCAATGCGGGTTTTACATACCGTTGAGTATGGGATATCCGTTTCCTGAGCTATTACCCGTTTCCATGCTGGCACCCTGCACATTCGTCATCTCCTGTTCCACAACAGCAGTAGCAACTTCTTCAACATGTTGGTGACTGATAGTTTTGCGTCTCTGGCCTGGTTGCACTTTTAGAGTTTCAGTAGTTTCAAAGCGTTGAATCATTTTTCGTAGATTTTTTATGCTCATTGGTCCTCTTCGTAGCATCTTCAACCACCAAAATTCCTGAAGAGATAATACAGCTTCACTAACAAAGGACGGTCACGTACGGTAAGAGCCATTGAAAGGCAGTTCGTAGCCAACAGTTCGTCGCTGAGTGATATGAATTCTCCAAACCTTTGTTTTTATCATGATTGCTCTACATGTAATGCAGTTATTCAAATTAGTGCATTAACAGCGCCACATTTCCCCCTGTTGGTGACTTTTGGTGCTATTTTTTTTTTTTTTTTTAATTCGAAACCACATGTTCCACTCTGTATGTTCATCGAATGTTGTTACTATTCGTCCAATACATTCCTCGCTAGAGGGCTCTGAACACCTCAAGTTATTTTATGCCCACCTGGTACAATGTTTTATCATTAGTTCTAATTTTAAAAAAATTTCAAAACCTGATGAAGAATTAATCATATAAATGTAATAGAATAAGTTTAATTTAGAAGAAGGTCTGAGCAAATTGGTCTGAGATAGTTCAGAGATAGTTTTAGAGATAGACAACCTAGGCTTTTGTCTAGTCTCTCTTAGAGACCTTGCATGTGAAGATGTCAAATTGTTTTGGTTGGATAGTGAGAGATCGAGACAAAATTAATTAACTCAATGGACCTCCCACTTTTCTATAAATTTATGTAAGTTGAGTCTTGTAAATCCATTCTTGCTAGGACCTTGTACAACCTAGAATGGCCTCTGAGATCATTTTTTAGTTTTTAATCTTCTATTCTAATTACTATACTGTAATTTCATATGTAAGTGAAAAGTTAATATCTGTTTTCTATTTAGGTATAAAAGAAACACTGCCTGCTGGGGAACATTTTTTGCCATTTGGCTTCACACTGCCAATAGGAATTCCTTCTTCATTTGAAGGTTCCCATGGATATGTTAGGTATTTTTGCAAAGCAAATATTGACCGTCCTTGGAAATTTGATAGTGTTTGCAAAATGCCTTTCACTGTTAATTCTTTGTTTGACTTAAACCAACAAGCAACATCCAGGGTAGGTTTAAAGAAATAATTTAGTCTATAATTTCTTTTATTAATGTTATGACTATGTTAAATCTAACAAATATAGCTTATCCAAAGTGATATGAATATTTAAATGTATATAAATAAAGATAATAATTGCACAGAACAGTAAAAATTTAAAGTATTTTTTTTTCCATCTTTTTCTGGTGGAGCTTCAAGACTTACACAATCCCTTGCTATTTTCATAACTTTGCATATTCTGTCCAGAGACATTGCAAGTTCTTTACTGAAATCCCCTAATTTAGACTCTCTTTCCACCTCATAGTCAACTTTTTTAGTGTTCTGGTGATCTTGCTGTTAATTTCTATACAAGCTGAGGAGGATGCGGCAGCAGAAGGTGTAAAGGCCTGTTGTGTAGGTTTCTATTTACAGTGGTTTGAAGAGAAGTGGAGTATTTAGTGATGAAGACTTCAAAGAATTAAAGACTTTGATTCAAAGAAGGGTAAGCAATTGTCTTTTCAACCTCCACACGGAAGGAGATGGGTTTTGTATGAAGTTGAAATGAGAAAGGAAGTCTGGTATTAGATTGACAAGATGATTCCAAACATATCTGTAGAAATTGCCAAAGCTGAATGGGATGGGACTAGCTAACGAATGTTATGGCTTCTCTCTGGACTCACACATCTTCTCAGATTCCTGTTGCTCTTTGCACTGTCAGCTAACCAGGACACCACATTGCACACTTATTTCTTTCCATGTAGTGCTTCTCATCTTCTTTTCTGCACTTCTCCCAATGCAAATAGTTATTTTGTTTGTTTTTATTTTCCCATTCCAATCTCTTGACATTCTATTTATTATTCTGTATAGGACTCTCTTTGTCACTTTTTACCAATCTTGATAAGGATATTCTTAATTATGTCAAAAGACTTTGACTTCTTATCAATACAGTGTGGGAAATAGCAATTACACTTTTTCTTCACTGAATAGTTCATTGTTCCAGAACTGTGAAAGTTCCATTTTCTTGTAAGTGAATTGGAACTTGAACTAGTTCATTATTTTAGGAACTCTGCCACTGGTTTTTCTTATTAATAATCATCAATTTTTATTGATGTAGACATGACTGATCAAGAGTTTCATTTAATTGCTAAGCATTTTTTTTTTTTTCTGGATAGTCTCAGTATAGACTTTCTAACTTGGATTGCTATACGTCAACAGATTCAGCAGATTATTGTTATCCTGAATCTGAGTTTTTATTCTTCTCAGTATAACCATTTCTGTTAGCTGCATTGACAACAGGCCAAATCTTCTACATACTGCAGGTCACATCTTGGTATCATCAGAATATGCTGCCTGTTCTAAAAATGTTATGATTTGCAATGAGTGTAGAAAGAAATTAACCACTGAATTTCTGTTCATAACTGCATTATTATGTAAAATGTAACCATTACAAATAAGTTTACCTGCTTCAAATATTACTAAAATTTTTTTAGAAATACCAGAGTAAGTCTAAGATAGATGAAAGTTGATTATATTTAGGGGGAGGGGGGAAGGGTTTAGGGGCCTTGTTACTCCACCTCTCCCAAATTTTGAAGATGACTTTTTTTTGGTTGAACGAATATTAGCTGACTAACTTGGCCCACTTTTGATATCTATAAAATAATTTAAATAACTTCAAATATATGAATTATGAATTTCACAAAAATATTTGCCACCGTATTTTCAAATCGTGTGACCCAAATTTAAGACTTTTTTGATCTCACAGTCAAGAAGTTTTAATTGTCTATGATGTTCTGTTTCTTCCTCAAGCCCAAATATAAAGGTTTCCTATTTAATATTGAAGTCTCCAGTTTTTAATTATACCAGAGTGGAACAAACGACAATTCTGTAAGCTTTAAAAAAATGATAGCTACACTACCCTACAGTAATGGACCGGACACCTGCATATTTACATAAAATCAGTCGAGATCGTCAAAGTGCATGTGCCCACATGATCAGTGAGTTTCAACAGGCATCAGGGGTTACATTGCGGAATACATCACAATCACAATACATTGCGGAAGGAATTGAACGCCCGTAAAATCCACAAACCACACATCTCACCATTCAACAGAACCGCCAGACTCAAGTGGTATTTGCAAAGTCGCAACTGAACTGTAGAGCAGTGGAAAACAATTTTATGGAGTGTAACGTGCCTCATCACCTTACACACACTTCCAGTCGGAAGTGTTTGGGTGTGGCGAATGCCAGGCGAATGTCTTTTACCCGAGCGCATCGTTCCAACTGTGAAGGTCGGCGGGGGAGGGGGGGGAATCATGCTGTGGGGGTGATTCTCATAGTATGGCCTGGGACCATTGCATGTTGTTGCGGAAATCTTGAACTCCGAAGGCTACAAAGACATTTTGGATAATCGGGTTGTTCCTACTCTCTGGCAAATGCTTGGAAATGACGATAGTTACTTTCAGGATGACAATGCTCCATGCCATGTTTCAGCCTCTGTCCAGCAGTGGTTTACAGAGATGGCTGTAAAGCGGCTTCCGTGGCCTGCTCAGAGTCCCGACCTAAACCCTATCGAACATTTATAGGACGAGTTAGAGCATCGATTGAGGGCCAGGGGACCACGTCCGACATCTATAGCTGCACTGGCCATGTTCTTGAAGCAGGATTGGACATAAAAACCCTTAGCTCTGTATCAAAACTTTGTGGAAAGCATGCCTCACAGGGTGGCTAATGTAATTTCAGCACTTGGGTGCCCATCCCACTCTTAAATCAGTTACACTTTCAAATGTTTCCAATAAAGCGCACTGTCCGGTCCATTAGTGTAGGGTAGTGTATGTGGAAAAACATATCAAATCTTGCAATATAAAGGCATTTTGAAATTAATGAGTTGAGGGAAAACAGAGAGAAAAGATAAAACATTCGAAGATTCTTTTCAACATGGACATCTAATGTATTGAAAGAAATTATTAATAATCTTATGCTTGATCAACCAAAAATTATTTACCACTGAATGCTGACATCATTCATGCAAACGATTGTGAAATTGCTTGAGATCTTAAAAACTGATGAAAGTGATCCCAAATGATCACTTTATTGGAACTGGGTACAGCTGTTTATGAAACAAGGGTAATTTGCTTTTCATTGTCATTCATCAGTTGTCCAAAAATTACTAACCAGTTAAGAAGATAGACTAATCACATTTTAATATGCTGGTTTGAAATTAAGACAAGAAAAGCTATTATAATTTATTCTGTCATATTGGAAGCACTGGCAAAATTTGTGTATACAGTTGACTCGCGATAATCTGACGGTTATGGGACCAAGGAGGTGTCAGATTATCAAAAATGGCGGATTACCAAAGGTTGATTTTTTTTGAAAACTGAATTTTGACTTCTAAGCAAAGAAAATTTAAGTTGTTATATCTATACAGTACTGTACGTACTACAGTACATATATTGTTACAATACATATTGAGCACGGCCATTCAGGATATTAAAAAAAAACTCAATTAGGCATAGTTTTACACAAATGAATACGTATGTATGTAATACTAATTTATTACTGTATTTATGTCTTAAAACAACAAAATTACAGTATATAATGTAAAATATAATTTTATGTCTTAAAATAAAAAATGAAAATATGTACATTTGTATTTACGGCTTAAAAAAAATCTTGAATCGTTTTTTGTTTCTTCTTACGTAAAGAGTCTGTCATGGCTTTTTCTTGAATATCTTTTAACATTAAAATGTTCTCGTAGTCGAGTTCCCTCTCCTCACACCAACGTATCAAAGTGTTTGAAGCCAACATATCTTCATCGCAAGTGATTGTGCATTTCACCTCCGTGACCGTCTCAATCGGGTCGGTTTTCGAACCAACCTGCATCGGACTACCGAGCGTGTCGGACTGTCAAATGTCGGATTATCACGAGTCAACTGTACTTTGATTTTTATGGAATCTACAGAGTTGAACAGAAAAGCAATACAATTGCTTATTTTACTTATTTGCTTTAGAATAAACTTTTGTTCTGAAATTAAGATCCTAGCAGGTAATATTATAATGATTTTTATTCACTATATATATTATCATTTATCTGTTTATAACAGTCCTATTTATTAATTGTATATTCTTATTGTCTTACTGTTTATAACTGTAATAATCCTTAATCAGCATTTATTTTATTATCGATTGAGTATTCTAATTTTTACTGTTTCCTATTTAATTCCATTATTTTATTCAAATTTCCGTAGACCGTGCTTCTTATCTCTCGATTCGTCCTTATTTAAAAAGACTGTTAAAAATCAGTTAAATCCCCTGTATGATTTAAATCCCCCAATCAATTTGTGAAGCAAGGCAACCAATCACAACCTTTGTACTTAGCCTATTTAAACCCCTGCAACATGTGAATAAACAGAGTTCTTGCCAGATCTTCCTATTTGTTGACATCAGTCTAATCTTACCGAACCAGTGGCCACAAACATTTACCACCCTATAGTCATTTTTCTTAAATACATAATTGTATTTAGCAGCCAAATTACTTTTCTTTATAATTAAATGTTGTTTTAGTACTGCAATTTCAGTTAGTAATTTTAATTATGAATCCAAATAATTTTGTAGCATTACATACTTGTTATGGTCATAAAACTTGTTGGAATAATTTATATGTCATGTAAAATGTTTCCCTTTTGGAGAATTCTTTAAAGAGTCAGTTTACAGTTAAGTAAATGTGTTTTTTCTTAAATTTTGTTCTCAGCAATCTGCAACAAATCAAGCTCATAAAACCATTTGTTGCTGCTGCTGCAAATCTGGTCCAATTTCTGTTGTGGCAACAATTGATCGAATGGGCTACGTACCAGGAGAATCAGTTCCTTTAAACGCTGAAGTTGAGAATCTGACAAAAAGGGCTATGAATAGTACTAAAGCTATTCTTCGTGCTGTAAGTATTTTTAACATTTATACTTGCAAAGGGAAAAATCTTATTAAGTCTTTCTGGTTCTTCTATTTTATATTTACCAAATTAATTCATCAGCAACTTCTTCCTTTTAAAATACTTAAACATAGTCACAAATAGCATCCAGGAAAGAGTTTAGATTCTTCTGAGCTATTTCAGCTAATAAGAGCTGATTTCTTAAAACAGATCTTCACTGAGATGCTTAAAAAATTTGAGAATTTTAAAGTCGAGAAGTGAAGAGAACCTAGTACAGAAATTTAAGTGAAGAAGAACTGCAGCAATAATTTGGTAATAAATTATTAAAATTATTGAATGAGTTTTTATTTTAAGAATAAGAATGAAATATTTTTGGAATTTTTTTATTATTAATATCAAAGATAATATTATTTTTAAGAAATCTACATTGAGTAATGGATATAAACTTTGACAGTTAAAATTTCTTATTATATGACATTCCTTCATATAGTAGTAACACAAACTTAATTTGTACACATATGTTCTCATTTCTTGCCTTTCCTTGATTAAATTTTTGTAACATTTTGTCATATTTCAATGGAATAAATTATTAACAATAACATGTAATAATGCTTTTAATTAAAAAATAACAAATAAAATAAAAAGAAATTATAAAATTCTTTATGACTTTAGAAATAACCCTACCTAAAATTTGGATTTATTATATGATAAAGAATAATGGACTTCTAAATTTATAACAGTCTAAATAACTGCCTTCAGAAAGGTTTCAATATCTTTAATGGAATTCTCATAAGTTTGTATGAGAATTCCATTAAAGGTAGTGAAACCTTTTACGAATGCAGTTATTTAGAACAGAATAAAAAATACAACAAATTAATTTCTTTAAATTTAAATCTTTGTATTAATATTTTCTTTATATTTTTTGCAAAAAAACCATTTAGGCCATTACTTATCGTGCAACAAGAAAATCTAAAGTGGAAGTAAAAGATATTGCTGAACTAAAACGTGGCAGAGTTGAACCTGGACAGTCAGAGATTTGGAATGCTGTACCTGTTCCAATACCTCCTGTTCCGCCTTCTAATTTACATGGATGCAACATCATTGACATTCAGTACCGTATAGATGTAAGTTTATTTATTTCAATCTTAAATAAAGATATCATAAACGTCAACCGTAAATGAACTTAAATACGAATAAAACAAAAATATAAAATTAAAAATTAAACTTGCACAATGTTTCGAATCCCCCTTAATACGGAGTTCATTTTGAAGTATACTGGAAATTCCCATGATTCATGATTGAAAAAAAAATTATTTTTTATTAATCACATTTACCTAAAAAAAAAAAAAAAAAAAGAAGAAGAAGAGAAAGAGAGAGAAACAGAATTGATATTGAATTGTTAACTACGAGTGTTTGTTGTTTGTCCTTTTTTAGAGTTATTATGAACTGTACATAATTAATAGGAAGGAGGCATAACGTGCATGTATTGAAATAAAGAAAAGGTGAAAATAATAAAAAACGCAGTTCCTTACAAAATTGTTGAGGAGAGAATTATAAACATGGTAATAATCCAACAGTTTCGGAATACTGCACGTATTCCTTCAACAGGACGGCACAAACATATAAGACATTAAAACAACATTTAAGACAACATGAGATGGGAAGGCATGGTGAAAGTGAGGGAAGTGAGAGGATTATGCAAGTTCAGCAATAGTGATGGGCATTTTGCCTGCCGGTAATGGGATTGTAAGCTTTAAGCTGGATTATGTGGAATGATTCAGCTAAGAGACGCTGGGATAGTTTACTATGGTGGGAAAGGGGTTTAGCAGCTGAGAAGTTAGGGGTGTGTCCTGTTTCTTTAAAGTGTTTAACAGTGTATGAGTTTAGGAGATCTGTGTTTTTAAAGGTTTGTTGATGTTCTTTAATGCGTGTGAATAGGGGTCGGGATGTTTGCCCCCGGAGCGAGAAGGGCATTGGCCATATGGGATCCAGTATACAGTGTTGGAAGAGTTATTAAGTTGCTTGATTTGTGTTATGTTCTGCCACAACGTTAACATAACATATAAAAGATAATTAACATAAAAAGTGATCTTCTTATGTGACATTGAAAGAACTGTATGTAAGTAATCTAAAGTCCATTATTATTGAATTTACACGATTGCAGAAGAATTGCCATCGCTAAAGTGAAAGTGGTAGAAGGAATTTTTCAGAACTTTCTTAAACGAATTATCTAGCCAAATAATCAAGTGCTTCTTGTGTATATATTTATCAAAGGCCCAGTAAATATTTATTTATTAACTTAAATAGCTTCATCTTGATTTAAACTATAAATAACTGTATTTGTTTTTCAAGTGAGCTCACATAAGTTGCGAACTGCTAAGTTAGATTGATTAAGAAGTACAACGTATTTTATTCATGATTTATAATACTTATTATCAATTTATTATCAAACTTCTTCCCATCTAACAATTTAATTTCCATTAAGTTTATTGTAGATCCTTCTGGTCCTGCTTTTGATTTGGTTGTCAGTCTTCCATTGCTGATTGGAACAATTCCATTACAAAATTACTTTGGCAATTTCCAAGCACTACCAACATATAACCCAGTGGCAAGTTACAATCCTTCAGCACCCTCCCTGCAACAGCCATACCCTGCTGTATCACCTATGGCACAGCCGTATCCTGCAGTACCACACATGCCTCAGCCATATCCTGCAGTACCACCCATGCCTCAGCCATATCCCGATGCTCGTAAGTATTTTTTTTATGAAAGAATATAAGTATCTTTACATTATAGTGGAAAGAAAATATTTTATCTTATGTATTTTTATTTAATTTATTATTGTAATGATTATATTTTATTTACATATCAATAAATAAATTGCTTTTTATTAAAAGTCGATGTTAACATTTGCTGTATTCTCAAGGCTTTATTTAACAAAGTACTGAAATATGAAACAGGAATATCTCATAATCTGCTTTTAGCAGTCTCTGATACATTGCTTCCAATGAATTTGTTGGATTCTTGTTTCTTCCAAAATAGTTTTATATCCTAAAAGTTGGCTTAATATAAATGTCATGAAATAAATATTGAATGATCATCTGCCTGCTTCTTAAAACAGAAGAAAATATAATTTTACTGTCTTTGATATCTTTCATTACAGGTGGAAAGTAATTTAATAAGTAGGGACAGTGGAGAAATCGCAGTAATTGTTGAATATTCACTACGACAAAAAAATCCAACTCCCACTGATAAAATAATCTAGAACTATTAAAGTAATGCCTTTGTAGACATACGAAAATGGTAAAATTTCAGCATCAGTGAATGTCCATCACAAGTGCTATTTGAATCATACATTGGATAGTTTATTTAAAGCTGTCAGATGCTCACTGCGAACATGTTAGCTGCTTTACCTGCTGTAGTCATTCAGTTACTGTTAATCACTTTAAAACGCTCTTGAAAACCCTACAAATAAGTTTTTGTAGTTGAGAAGCCACAGCATTTGACTACAGGAAGCTGACTTGCCTGCCGAATTAGTCACAATGATTGACATTGTGATGATATTGCTAGCAATAGGAATGTGAAAGTACCAAAGAAGGATTTAGTTGGATTAGGCAGATAATTAGTAGAAATATTCAATTGATAACTAGACAAGCCTGAACTGCTTCAACAGCTTCTATGTCCACCATCTATCTATATTGGTTATTGTAAGCCATTTGAGAAACATCTTATCAGCACCAGGTTTTTTTTATCCCATTGAAATTTTTCAGCAAAATTCAATTTATTTGAAGCAGACACCTGCCATTTGCTCATTAGCTTGACTGCATTTGCGATCTTCTAAATCAAAATTTCATTATTTGTTTCTATCTTTTCGATTATCTAGTGTAATTATCCTGGATTTCAATTGCAGGCTTCAGCTCTTTCCAGATGTGAGTTCAAAATTGTTTAACAGTGTCTTTTGATAAGACTGCCTTGAGCAGTGTTAACAGATTTGTTGTTAAAGATCCTAGGAAATTGTTCAGGTTAATTGGACAATATTGGTTCTGTTGTTTTTGTTATATAATCTTTCCTTTTCCAAAACTTGAAATATAGTTTGCTATTTTTATTACTAATAGAGAAGCATTTCATAGAATTTTTCGAAAACTGCTTTCATGAGAAATATTTAATGAAATTCTGCTTCCATTATTGGAATGGATATGCAAATGAAGTTATATGTGGAAAATGAAAAATAAATAACCTGAAACCATGGTTCCAGGAGAATGAAATTTTATTCACACATTCTATAGGTCATACACTGTACATGATCTTGTGCAAGGGATAATATGTCTATGTACAGAGGCTGCAGTGTGAGGCAAAAGATCATATCTGTACCTGTGTAATTTCCTGCACTCTCACATGGAGACGATTGTAGAGGCCCCGAATGCCATCATGGGGAATGGAGGTCCATGCACGTTCATCCTGGTGGCACAGTGGTGAATGTTTGTTGCCGGTGTTGTAGACTGGGCCAGACACCATCCAATGAAGTCCCGTAGATGCTCAGTGAGGAAAAAGTCTGGTGATTGTGGTGGCCAGGGGAGTTGACAAATGCCTTGGAGAGCTCGTTAGATTGCACGAGTGGTGTCTGGGCAGACAGTGTTGTGTTGGAAGAGCACATCTTCCTGATGTTGCAGGAATGGCAGCAGAACAAGTTGGATATGGTCTGAATGTATGCTGCACTGCTCAATGCCCCTGTAGGACAACCAGAGGCGAACGGTCATTGTAGGCTATGACTCCCAATACCACGATGCCAGGCGTTGGTCCTGAATGTTGCTACCGTATATTCTATGGCAGGTAGCACTCAGCTGGTCGATGCTGCACACGCAAACAATCATGACTAGCTCTGGGTCAGAATCTGCTCTCATCACTAAACACCACTGGAGGTGGCCTGGAGGGTGGTAAGACTTGAGGGGAAGTCTTGTGAGCGGCATCTGTGATCATAGTCCAGCTTCCAGCAAATGATTGCAGATGGTCCTAACTGATACTGGGTGCAACACTGGTCTTAATCTGTGCTCGTATGATGCGGCAGTTCTGGCATGCATCCTGTGCTGCTGCCATCTGGAACCAGGCTGACAAGCATCTACATCTTCCTGAGACCACTGGCTGAACACTGATACACAGCGAACATTTCACGTCCAATGTGTTGAGCAATTCTCCGGAACAACCACCTGACCTTCCGCAGACCCATAATATGACCTCGCTCAAACTCCCTTAACTGCACAAACTGTGCTCGCCTATGCTATCCTGGCATATGCACAACCTTCACCATCACTTTGGCACACAGTACAGTGCTGAAAACAGCCCACTTTCCGGCAGGTCAGCAAGTGTTGATGGGGGCTCAGATTGTCGATGGCCAGAACTTGCTTACTAATGCTTCCACAGCTTTTGATCATCGCATTTACTGCCCTCTACCAGTATTGTATGGAAATACGATGCTTCCAATTCACTTTCTTAGGGAATTTTCATTTTCTACCATTGTATTTATGCATTTTAGAATCTTTCATAACATTTTTTAATTTTTTTTATTTTTAGCCCCTCCATCATATGCTGAATGTGTATTTGGTCAGGTGGACATCCGTGACGATGAAGATAATGAATACACTCATGGGAAATTGAACTATGCACCAGTTTATACATATTATAATGTCACTCCTTCAGCTCCTTATCAGTAATTTGGATCACTTGAATGGTAATTTAACTATATTCAATTTAAATTAATCTTTTTGAGACAAAGAACAGTGCTTAGTTAAAACCAGTCTGGTTTAAGATACTGTAATTAAAAATTGTAGTTAATGAAGACAGAAAATTAAAATAATTTATTTAACGTCAAATTTTGGATCAACTCTGTATAAAAATTGAGAAATGTGATTATATCAATTTTTCAAAATACTGACTTTTAATTAGAATAAAAGATATTACAGCAGCTGCATTTAGTGGCTAACAGGGCTTATTTACTGCATTATTCTAAATAAAATTGATTTATACATCATACATCATTTTTCTCAGATTCATATTAGTACAAGGCCAAAAATCATCAACTCTCCTTATTTAAAATCTTTCTGGAGAAAATGATGGAGAAAATCATTATTATATTATACTAGAATAATTCAGAAATGATTTTCAAAAAGATTATTGTAGAAAGAATGATTCCCATCAAGAAAGAAAAAAAAAAAAGAAACTATAATATTACTCTTTAAGTCTCCAAGATTCTTAACTTTAACTGCATAATGCATTGCAATAGTTAGTGCTTTCTTCACAGATTCATACATACATAGAACTTCCAGATACATCCAGCTTTCAGATAGGGAAGTGTGGAAAATTAATATTAACACAAAGATGTTGGAGCAGACAATAAAAAGAAAGATTTGCTGATCTGCTCCCTAAAATCAAAAATACAGAATGCCAAGATATTTTACTATGAATTGTCTGAAAGAATGGAATCGGAATTTTCTTTGGCATTCACCATTATATATAGTATGTTGATTCAGTACGGTGACAAAACCCAAAGTTCTTAAGCTTTTTATTTAGAAGAATTTACCATATGAAACTGAACATATAATCAAAAATAAGTATGGTAATTAAACAATAGAATAAGTATTGATTCGTAACTTTTGAGAAAGCCAGTAAAAATATATTGTAACAAAAACTTTGAACTAACAGTTTAAGCTGTGAACTAATGAGTTACATAATACATGTTTTTTGTTGATTTAACAAAATAAGTTAACTACAAAAATTCCTTCAATGAAACTTTTGAATTTTCCGGAATTCTTGCTCCTGGACCATTTTTTTTAGTTTGCAGAAGGTTTTCCCTGTTTAATTTGAAATGAAAATAACATTAAGAAAGTGTACAATTATAGACCATTAATTTTCTGTTTTCATATTAAATTACATGCTTGTTTTTATTAAAATGTTTCAATGCAAACTTATCTTTAATCGCAATAGAATAGAAAGAATTTCCATATCCATCATATTTGCCAGATCTCATCTCAGAGACAATTCATCTTGAACGTGGTAGAATTTTCTCAGCTATCAATCAAGTAATTCAGGAATTATAATTATCATTAGAAACTGATATATGAAGACCAGAATCATGCTATCTTACTTCGAGCATACATAGGAGGTGTTTAAGATCAGGTATCGTGTGATTGGTTTAAAGTCTGCTAATCCAGTGTGGAGCTTTCTGTAAGGTCAAATTTTGTCATTCTTACAGTATTATTCTTGTGTGATCTTTTACCTACAAGTTAAGTTCCTGACAGCAATCTCACCGATTTGCTCCAAGTTTTAAAAATAAGTTTAGCCTGGCATCTGAACATAACCTTGCTGGCTTTTCATTCGCAATTGCATACATGCACAGTTATTCATGTTGTATTTCTCATCAAAATTGTCATTGCTTTTCTATTATAGATGCCTACAACAGCATAACATCTACTTTATATTCGAAAATGCACACATGCACAGTTCTTCATCCTTACGTTTCGGTTCAATCACAAAATTTCGTTTCTTTTCTGTTACAAAAAATTTATGCATACATAACGAGAAAGAAGTTAATGTGTTGCATGGCTCAAAACAAATGAGAAATCAAAAAAATTTAAGTGAGCTGTAATTGAATGATGAATTTATTCTGTTCATCAAAGTGATAATGAAGGTTCACAATAAAATGATCAAAACAAACAAATATAGAACAATATGCACATCTTATAAATGAAACTGAGTACAATCTTGCAATGGCATTCTTGCAAACCAATATTGAAAGAAAGATGAAAACTTGTGTGCTTTGATGTTAAATTACCTGATTTTTGTCAGGCAAAGATATGTAAGGTCTTTAAAAGCAGTGGATGAAATCTGCTTATAGATTACTGAATGCATTTTCATGATAGTAATCAATTACTTAATTTAATGTATATTGTGTTTGCCAAAAATTTGGTCCTCAAAATTTCTTCAGTTCTTCTTGCCAGTATCTTATATTGTCTAAAGATATAAAAATCAAGTGGTTGGCAAAATTTTCTTGTTTTTGAAGATATAATTTATATCTTATACATTACAATTTTGACGAAATGTCAAATATGAAAACTACACATGTCTGCATTTATAAATGAAAAGCCGACAGGGTTATGTTACAGACAAACTTATTGGTCCAAACTTATTTCAAAAATTTGAAATAAAACGGCGAGATTGTTGTCAGGTACTTACCTTGTTAGAAGCAAAGGCTGAAATGCTGCTGTGTCCTTACTCTCATCCTTTATAACAGTGGATTACCTAATGACACTGTTCCATTAATTGACATACTTGTAAATGATGGTGATGGTTGTGAAATCTGTTCTCTGCCCATCACTGATGTAATGTTTTCAAATTGCATCATGTGGACACAATCCTATTATTCTTTGCAGTGATGCTCAATAATTCTGTCAGTAACTTTGTAGGGTTTGCAGCAGCTGCAAAGAATACGTTAGACTTGTAGGGGTTTTGAATCCAAAATTATTTTTGATCTACCAGAGTTTCTAATTTCAGTGAGTTGCTTGTGTATGATCTTCTATCGTATTTCCTTAGATTGGATTAATGAATCAGCAGAGATTACCTGAATAGAGAATGTAGTTAATAATAATATTCTTGCTAGTGTCTGTATTGTACCAGCAACCTTTAGGTCATAAATATAAAATGAAAGTAGCTTACTTATTTTGTAGAAAAAAAGTTTTTATTATATCACTGGCCAAAAAATTATGAACTTTCATTCATATATTCTTGTTTCTTGGCATGGACTGTTTTGTTTGACAAATATTTGTTTGGCGAGTATGTGTACATCAAGTTTCTGATTTAAATTTTTAAAATGAGAATGTATTTCTGAAAAGATCTTTGTATTTTGAAGGTTAATTATTTTGTTAGAATTTTTTATCAAAATCTCTCATATTTTTAATTTATTTATTCTTTGTTTTAATTAGAGAAAACTTGAATCTGTCCCAAAAGACTACAATGATTTGTCTTTTCAATAAAAAAGCCAATTCAAACTTAGAATAACACATTAAATTCAAATTAAAAGTAGGATACAATAATTCTATTTCCAGAATATACAGGCTGGACATACATTTGATGTATTTATTAAAGATTTGTAGCTTGCACAATTGGACAGAGAATTATGAAATTTTGAATGTGCACATTCCAGATAGTGATTAAGACACATTCCTGAGAGAAAAATTTGTCTCCAAAAGGATGTAATAGCAGCATCAACAAACTTATCTTAAATGCAGATTTTACTTTGTTTGTAGCTTTCATTTGGAAACTTTCATTTCCTACCATCCTTCATCATGTCGTTGTGTAGTTGTAGTTTGGAGTGTCAGATCAGAGATAGATAGACTACGATCACAAATTCATTGTCCATTTATTCACAAAAATTTATAAGTATATAAAACGTAATGAATGCAGATGGCTTTCTCCACCGCAATTCAATTACACTTTAGTGCTCATTTTTGAAGATTTGGCCAATTGCACGGTTTTCTCAACCAATTGCTAGCACTCAGTTATCGTATTAATTGTGGAGCAATATTGTAAAACATGCCAGATACTAGATAGAATAAAACTTCCCTAAAACGGAGATTACTTTTATAACTAATGCTTTTCTCTTTTTTTTTTTCTTCTCCATCATCTGAAGTATTTATATTCTTCCAAATTTGATTGTTCTCCACCCAAATATCTAATCATTGTCAATTCAGAGTCGATGAAAATTAATTAATCAACTCTTTAGACATGAATATTTAACAAAATTGGATAGAAAAATTAACAGAATGAACAGAATTTTTTTAAAAAAATTTTCCCTCTTCTACACAATGGAGGATTATTTATTTTCAATCATTCAAACTTACAGAACACAAACTAATGCCTAATGATAAATAAATTTAAATATCAGAATAAAATGAAATAAACTGCTGAATTTTTTTTAAATCAATCAGATCATTACAATAACATATATATTTTTTTTATCTTTTCAGGTAAAGTCAAATTTAAACACGTACAGAATTTCAGCAAACTAAAAATATATAAAGTTGTTTTCAACATTTTAATACCTCAGTTTCAGAGGTTCATAAAATATGCATGTTCTCCTAATAACTTTTGAAGTACTGAATTTTTGAAATTTGGATGATTTGTTTACAAGTGTTTCGGATTTGAATTTTATTTGGGTCCTTGCCAAGAAGTTGACATGAGGTGGCTAAAGCCCCACAGAAGCATTAGAACTGAAACAATGGATTTAGGTACAGTCAATGTAGGCTTTTGCTTGAGACCTTGTGCACAAAGATTGTTTTTTTTTTTTTTGACAATTATTCCTTGAGTCCAAATTAATTAATTAGATGGTGCCTTGCAAGTCTACACTTGCTTAGGACCTAGCAGAACGTAAAACCATCTTTGTATCAACTATTTTATCATTTTATGTATTAATCAATCCACGAAGATTGTGCATGATTTTAATTACCTCTTTTTAGAAAATGAAAAAATTTTATTAGACAGATTGGAATTTAAAAATAAATAGAAACTTTTTGTTGTATTATTTTCATAATTAAATAAAAACAAAACCCATCATTTTTTAAGGAAAATAGACTTTAGATTTTTTTTCAGGAGCTTTTTTTTTTTTTTTGTAACTGAACCAGTATTTGGTAAGTTCCTAAAGATGGTAATTTACTTCAATTCTTAATTACATATTGAAATTAAAATTGTTCTCTTTCCAAAGAAAAAAGAATAGAGAACTTTTAGATTTCTACTTCTCCACAAATAAACTAAAGAGTTCCTATTTTAGAATTTCTAAGAAAAGAAGAAATATCTTTGTTAGTAACTAGAAAAGCAAAAGCTCTTCATATTGAGAGAGAAAAGGAAGTTAGCTTCAAAATATGAACTTAAAAGATGTCAGAAAGAGAGCACATTCATTAGGGATATTGATATACCAAGAATAGCATGCCTTTTAAGAGCTTGGAATTTGAACTATTGCCCTCATTTAGTTAATTAAATATATTATTTATTTTATTTATCTTTCAGAAAAAAAAAACTTAATCTTTCTTTAAAAAAAAAAAAAAAAATAAATAAATTGAATAATGCTGATAGGATAAATGCAGTGTTGATGAAAAGTTCTGGTATAACTAAGCAATTCTAGGCTGAAACTCAAAATTTTTTGGTCAATGTTTTGGCAAAATATATTAACATTAAAAGCCTCCTTTTGCAGTGCCTTTCTATATTTTTATGAATGATTATAAGCGGACAGCTTTATACTGCCATTTTGGTATGTTTTCATGAAACCTAATTACACTGGAGATCCATGATTGTCACCAAACATTTGATGATTTTGTCAATTTTTTTTTTAATTACATGGGCTTAGTTAGACAGAATAAAAGTTGTGTTTTGTTGGGTTTTTTTTACTTCTGTTTTGTCATTTTCTCTTATATTTCCCTAATAAATCAAACTTAATTGATTTCCATACATGTAATTCTTCAAAACATATTAATTCATAAATGTCTAATAGCTACAGATTTGCAACATTTTGAGTTCAGTCAGGATATTCATCACCTGTGCACCTACACATTTGTATCTATAAGGTATACAAACTAAATTCTAGTAAGCAGGAAAATTGTACCAATCTGTACTCCTTGATCCGGATCTAGGTAAACTTGTACTTATTGTCTCCCAGTTTGCTATGCAGTATGAATCTAAATGTATTGAATATTTCAAAACAATAAGAAGAATTATTAAATCTCAGAAATTTAGAAACAATGAGAATAATAGTGATGTTGTAGAGTTAATGCAAAACAAACAAATAACATTTTGATTTAAAGAGTGAATTGCTGTAAATAAGTTCTTATGTTTAATAAGATTCAGTTAGATTTGAAAGTATGTAAACATTATTTTTAATGTTTTGTTATCATTTTATGAATAAATTGCCATCAATTTAAAAAATGCAAAAACTAACAATTACATTTTAATTGTTTCATTGCATTTAATTATTACTTTTATAATTAAAATATAGCTACTGTTAAATATAATTGTAATGTTGTATATGGCTAATGTTTCATGTTGTTACTGCTGGTTAAATACAAAAATTTTTTGTTTTTAAATTTGTTGAATTTGTAGATTCTTATAATGTTGTACATACCTAATTATTCTTTCTGTTTGTAAGTTTTGGGCACACATAAATATACAGTATTAAGTGAGAGGTGGCTTAAAATTATGGAGTCATCCACTAATATTAGTTGTAGTTCTGAAGCTAAGAATGGTGAAATAGATTTACATTTGAAAATGCTATTACAAGGCATTGGGTTACTTTATTTTTATTGGTTTTCCCATATATATAATATTTAAAGTAGTCCCTATTTAAAAGCTATCACACTTGCTTAAAAAAAGTTTTTAAATTTTAAAAATTAAAAAATCTTAAAAAAAAAAAAATGTACAGGATTTACTAAAGAAAGTGTTAACAAGCTGAAATCTGGTTTGGATCTCCTATGTAATGTTTTTTTAAAGATTTTTTAATTTTTTAATTTTTAAAATTAAATATCTTTTTTTTTCAGCAAATGTGATAACTTTTAAATACGTCCTTCACTATATCCACACACATTAAATTTATCTGCAAGCAATAGTCCTTACTGACTCTTGTACATCTTTATTAAAATCAGTAAAAACAGTGCCACTACATAATTGATTTTATTTATATTGTCATCTCTTTCTAAAGTAGACGAGTAGCATAAAGAAAAATATTGTTTTTCATGTATTATTTTATTGTTAGGTTTGGAACAATCTTTATCTTCTTCAAAGGATGCTTAACATAGATGAGAAAGATAATTTTCTATATCTTAGTATACAAGTCCTAAAGGGCCAGAAGACTTGCTTACCTTAACATATTATACAGTCCACATATTTTTCGATTAATTTACTTTTTGAAAAAAAGTGTATAGAGAAAACAAAAAGGGCAATGATTTAAAAATTATAAAGTTTTAAATAAGAATGTGATTGCACACCTAGAAAATTTTTTATGCAACTGGTCTTTTTGGTATTTCCTTCTAATCATTAGCAAGGTAAAAATAGGACTTCCATAGATGAGAAGTTTACTATGCATTATTTTGTTTATTTGCTGTTTAACACTTTTAAACAGCTGCTATTAGAAGCTACATTCAAGAAATTTTCATTTAATTGAACATAAATAAACAAAATGCAATTATTGCAAAATTTTCTTTATACTTAATTAATTTCAGATAATTTCCAAATGTGCTTCATTGTTTGGTTTAATCTGTTATTCAACCAATGAAACTGGTCCTAATAAAGTAGATCTTGACATTAATGCCTCTAATGTTTAACTACAGTCTTAAATATGAATTTAATGTTCATCATTATATTTTCTGTTAAGTTCCAAAACGACAAAATCCTCTTAAGTTAGACAGCCATTAAAAATAGATATAGAAACATTAAACTATTGATATTATGATTACATGTGAAGTTTGACATTGATCATGTCTTAACTTTTTAAATTACTTGAGTCAAAGTTATAGTATTTTGCCCCAAACAATGAAGTGGGTCCATATAATGGACCAACAAACATCAAAATCGTATCAAAGCTAAAATGATAAGATGAGGGTAAAATATTAAATACAAAACTTGAAGTCTATCAGTTGGGAATTCTTTGAGTTACTTAAGGTATAGGTAATTTTGGTCCATTTTATACAGAGACTTTTAAAGTCTGAAACCAAAAAAAATCTAATCAAAGACAGGCAATAAGACTCAAGTCTTTAGAATTTTGGGGGAAGCGTAACAAAAAATGTAATGCAATATATATCATCTTTCTCATCTAACAGGGTGACACCTATACATCACTTGTGAAACATCTAATACATTCCAGGGATCAGAAAATCAGAATTTCAGTAAACTGGGAAATAGAGATTTTTTATATAACAATGCCTTATACAATAGTTTTGAGAATTTAACATGAAAAAAATAGTAAAGTAATATTCTACAACTGTTTATTGTCTGATGATTACTTTACAGTAGTGTGGAGAAAGTTATATTCTTCTGTATTTTTTACTTATTTGCTTTATTTGTTAATATTAGAAAATACATAAATAATGTAATACTAAAAGCCTGTATTTCTTCTAAGGCAAATAATATTATTCATAAAGTGTCAGAAATTAAATAAGTGACAACTGAAGAAATATAGCCCTAATGCAATTTATAAAAGTTTAAAAACATATTTTCACATTTTAAAGGCTGGAATTGAGATTGTATGAAGTTAGGGAAATTGCTTATTACAGGTGTTAGGGAAATTGCTTATTACAGGAATTTTTAGTCTTATGTTCTATCTGTGTATTCAATTCTTAAATCACAGAACAAATCTCTAAAAGGAACTATTCCATTAACGTGTTCAAGTATTTGTAATTATTTAAACAAATTTCACCTTAGTATAATGTTCATTTAGAATGTGATCATTGAAGTTTGTTATTGAATGAATTAAAAATAAAAAATAATAAAGCCAAATATTAATCTAAAAATGGTAGTCAAAATATATTTACAATAGATGACACAAGGTTTTATTTAAATTTCCATTGTAATTTTTTTTTTATCATTATTTTGAACTACTTTGTTGTAACATAAATATTTAATCCTAAAAAAAATTAATAAATAATAATAATAAAAAAAAAATGTACTAAAAAAGCATTAACAATAATCACAAATGCTATATAGTTTTATAGTTTGTACTTCATACATCAAACAAGAATGCTGACATTTTGCATACTGCATATTTTGTTTATTTATTAGTCATGTATTTATTATTTTTTTGAAATGTTATTAAATTATATGAGTTTAAATGCTTTAGATGGGTACAAAGAAAATTCTACTAAATGAATTTACTGCTTCTATGACCCTAAACTAATCAGATGATTTCTCCAACTTCTGATATGTTTGCATAAAATCAAGCAAATACTATCACTAAACAAAAACTTGTTGTAGACATCACTGATAATTACCAATCTTAAATCACAACAAAACTGCAAATAGTAACGAACAAACAGCCTAAGTTTAGAAATTTACATATCTGGATGTATATTGGATTTTATTTGGAAGGGTGGGGGGGCTTAAGGAAACCTTCTACTCACCAAACAAAGCAAAAATAATACAATTCTAAAAAAATTAGAGCAGAATACAGGAATCCTCAGTTGTTTCCTACATTTTATTTATGTTGATAATAATATTCTTTCGACTTTCCTCTATTTGAAATTTAGCCCAAGATGCAAAGAATTCTTATTTTCATTTTATTTGTAACATACAACCACAAAAATAAAACAGTCTACATTAACCCTCTTATATTTCTGATTGGTTTTTTTGTAACTGCTTTTTGTTCATCTTCCCTCATTGTCATAACACCCATTCACATATTTTTAACTATTTTTCCATGGATGGATGAATTTTGCATTTGTATTTCATGACCAGTACGGCCTTGCTTTTCTGTAAAATTGATTTTTGTAAACATATAATTGTTGTTTTGTATATCTAGGCCTAATTGAAATGTATTTTGATGTTAGTGACGAACATAGTTACAAATAAATATTTGTATTATTGATAAAAAAAAGTACTTTTTTGGTAGAAAGTTCTGATGCTGCCAGATTTTACTTGATTACTTAAAGACAAACTTAAAAAAAAAAACAAAGAAAGGTGGTATTCTGTCTATATGAACATCTACCTCTGTTACAATTGTAGTATGTTGATTAAATTAATTTTCCTTTAAGAAAATGTATTTTTGTGTAAAATAAATATGTATATATTTTTTATCTTTGTGTTTAGAATCATTTCTGAAATTCATAATCCTTAAGCTATCTAATAACATAATAATAATAATAATAATAATAATGTACCCATCGTTCTGTCTGCCACTGGTCTGGTGCCTCACACATTGCACCACAGTCTCAGCACACTAGGACTTCACAAAATCACTTATGCACAACCGCAGAAGGCTGTGGTACTCAACACTACACGCATAGTTAGGAAATTTATGGACACAAGCACACATCCCTAATCATTCTTGCACACATCTTTACACTTGGCAGTATGTGCTTTGGTCCTTGACCCGCCATAATGTTTTTGCTGGGGAAACCCAAGGTTTGAAACATACAAACACATAATAATAATAATAATAATCTTTCCAATACAATGAGAAAAAATTCTACAGATCCCTTACATCTTCCTCTACTGCAACTAACACAAACACTCCCAACAGCGAGGCTTTACATGAATGCTGGTCGTCTCTGTGGTCAAACCCTATCCCCCACAATGATAAAGCACCATGGATAACAGAGGAACAGCAACTCACTGAACACTTACCCTGCATGTCCTTCCATGAGATTACTCTCGCAGACATACAGACAGCACTAAAACATGCACACAACTGGAAGGTCCTGGTGCAGACGGAGTCCAGAACTTCTGGATCAAGAGGTTCACGTCCCTGCATGGAAAACTAGCGCTTTCACTCACTGACATAATCCAATACCCAGAACATATGCCTCGTTTCCTCACACAGGGTGTCACATACCTACAGAGCAAGAACACTGAAACAGCGCAACCTGCAAACTACTGCCCAATCACTTGCCTTCCTACACTTTACAAACTCCTCACCTCCTGCCTCGCAGACAAGATCTACACACACATCGAGACATATAACATTCTTTCCGAACAGCAGAAGGGCTGTCGCAGGAATTCCCAGGGTTGTAAGGAGCAACTCCTTATTGACTCTGTAATCCTGCGCCAGGCACGCGCGAAGAATAGGAGCTTACATATCGCATACATCGATTACAAGAAGGCATTTGATTCTGTCCCTTATTCCTGGCTCCTACACACTCTTCATATCTACAAAATACACCCCAAGATCACGGCATTCTTAGCTGCCACGATGAAGAGTTGGAACACAACATTACACCTACGCACCTCTAACACCTCCATCACTACAGATCCCATTCCCATAAGGAGAGGTATTTTCCAGGGAGACTCCTTGAGTCCTGTTTGGTTCTGCCTCGCCTTGAATCCACTGAGCCATATACTAGATAACACAAAACACGGTTATAGGCTTACCACAGGCACTGTGACACCATATAAAATCACACACTTACTCTACATGGATGACATTAAACTCTACGCCACAAACAATGCACAACTTACTAATTTACTACAAGCCACCACCCAGTTCACCAAAGACATTGGGATGGAATTTGGAATTGACAAATGCCGCAAGTCACACATAATACGTGGGAAGACTTCGAATTTGGAGTGTTTTGAACTGGACCATGGTTTGGCCATCCAATCCATGGAACAGGGAGAGACCTACAAGTACCTGGGCTTCCAGCAAGCGCGCGTCATTGACAACGTAAACATCAAAAATGCACTGAAGAACACATACCTTGCTCGAGTTCACAAAATCCTCAAAACACAACTCAACGCCAGAAATAAAATTAAAGCTATCAACACTTTTGCCGTTCCCACACTAACATATTCGTTCGGCATAATTCCATGGACAAACACCGAACTTGAAGCACTACAACGCGCAACACGCACTACATTCACGAAACACAACATGCACCACCCCAAGTCCGCTACGGAAAGGATGACTCTTCCCCGCAAGGAGGGAGGTTGAGGACTCATCAACCTCATCACCCTACACGAAAAACAAGTACATACACTTAGGGAACATTTCCACCAAAGAGCAGAAGACTCCTCACTTCACTCAGCCATTGTCAAGGCTGACACACACACCTCACATCCCTGAACCTCGAAAACTCTTCTCCAACACTCACCACCCCTGACACCCACACTCAGCAGCTGCGTGAATCATGGGCTCGTAAGGAACTCCATGGCAGACATCATCACGAACTCAGCCAGCCTCATGTCGACATGGAAGGGTCGAACAGATGGCTGACGAGTGGTGAGCTGTTTGGGGAGACCGAAGGGTTCATGATCGCAATACAGGACCAAGTCATCTCCACACGCAACTACAAGAAACACATTCTACACGATGCAAACACACATGACGACAAATGCAGGAAATGCCACACTACGCATGAGACGATCGACCACGTAATATCAGGCTGTCCCCTTCTCTCTCAAACAGACTACCTCCACCGACACAATCAGGTAGCGTCGATCGTTCATCAACAACTAGCACACAAACATTCACTTATTAAGAGCACGGTCCCGTACTACAAGTACATACCACAAAGCGTATTAGAGTCACCCTCATATAAACTATACTGGGACCGCCCCATTCACACAGACAAAACCATACATCACAACAGACCAGACATCACACTTGTTGATAAGGTCAACAAACAGACCTATCTAATTGATATTGCAGTGCCTGTCAGCAAGAACATGCAGAAAACTCACGCAGACAAGATCAGTAAATACACTGATCTAGCACACGAGCTCCAGAAGCAGTGGAGGCAGGATCGAGTACGTGTTGTACCCATCGTTCTGTCTGCCACTGGTCTGGTGCCTCACACATTGCACCACAGTCTCAGCACACTAGGACTTCACAAAAACACTTATGCACAACTGCAGAAGGCTGTGATACTCAACACTACACGCATAGTTAGGAAATTTATGGACACAAGCACACATCCCTAATCATTCTTGCACACATCTTTACACTTGGCAGTATGTGCTTTGGTCCTTGACCCGCCATATTGTTTTTGCTGGGGAAACCCAAGGTTTGAAACATACAAACATAATAATAATAATGCACACAAAGGTGAAGCTAGCCCCATGCAAATGATTTTTTGCAAGTAATTCTCAAAAAGAAATAATTTAGATTACAGCCATTCCAGAATTATTTTTTTTTATTTGAAAATAAATAAAAGAAGAGTTACCAAATTAAAAGAAAAAAGCAAAGTTAGAAAATACAACGAAAAATAAGATTTCTGCAAATTTACATAATTGTTTGTTTGGTTTAAAGTGCTTAAAAATTACATTTTTTCATAAACAAAAAAAAATATTTAAGACAGATTTAATTAGTTAGATTTAATTTGTAATAAAAAAATGTCTTTGGTCAAAAAAGTTTTTTCCCAATGGTTCATATATTTTTTACCTATCCATATTGGTCGAGTTGACATTTGTTTAATTTAACATAAATAAATGGCATATGAAAGGCTTAAAAGAGAGATTTGATAGTTACAGACACTTAATAATACAATTTGCCATTATGAGTCAGAAAGAAATCCTTAAATACATACTCAATAAATGCTCTCACATTTGTCATTATAAATTGGATATTAACTCTAATATCTACAGCATTCTCATACATTCAGAATGGGACATGTGACCCATCATCACTAAAGATAAGCAAAAAGAAAAAAGAAATCCAAAAAACATCCGTTTCAATTTCACAATTTGTTAATTTTTTTTTTTTTTGCTTATCTTTAGTTTTGAGGAGTTACCTGTGCAATCATGAATATATTATTCCTTCCCTGCCACCCACAATCCCCACATAACATAACATAACAAATAACTTTCAAAAAAAAGATCTAATTTTGTTTATTTTTAAGATTGACTTATGTGTCGTAACTTTACTACAAACATTATTACATATCATGCAACATAATGTTTAGAATTATTAAAAAATTTTCTGCAGGACACTATTTTTAAACAGACTGTATGTTTTTAAATTTTTTGCAATAACAAAACTGTAGTGAAAGTGGACCTAAGCACCTGAAACTTGTAGCAATTATAGATTATATCCATCTACAGTATAATTATTCGCCGCCATCCAGAGAAAGGAATAACTAGTGCGTGCGACAGCATCATACAGATCCAGCAGCTGGTGTGATGATGTGAATGTGATATCTCGATCAAAGCTGGTCTTTATAAGGGGATTTAACTGCCCAACAATAAGTTACCGACATTTTGCAACCAGTGGTTATTCCATTTCTTCACTAAGACGGAACCTTTTATCTGCAACACAACGCAAGTGCCCACACAACCACCTTTAGTATGCAGTATCTACATAAGCAAGACATTCGGGTACCATGCCAGCATGCAGAGCCGTTTCTAGGTGTTCTGCCACCCTAGGTGAGAACTGAAAAATGCCACCCCCACGAAAAAAAAAAAACAAACAAAAAAAAAATAACGACAAGAACCAAAAAAAAAACGAATCCATGCTTCGGCCGCCCTAAAATCTTGCCGCCCTAGGCGGCCGCCTAGTCTTGCCTAATGGTAGAAACGGCCCTGCCAGCATGGTTGCCCCACAGAAGGTGCTTCAACAACTATCACAGCGACTTCCCATTATTTTGAGCTCTAACTTTCAGAACAACATCTTACAGCTGCATGATAGCCTTTTCTATCAAATTCATGATGAATGCAGGACTGCACAGACAATTCTACATCTTACTAATGATACCATCCTAGTGGTTGATACAGTGGCAATTTTCCATATTTGTTCTTGCTAATGTAACCAATAGTAAATCTCAGGGTATGCTAACACCCGCATGAGTTTCAATAAAATGGTGCCAATCGTTTTTCTTTCCTTTAGTGTAATAATGCAAAAAAGTATTCAACAAGTCATGAAAATTATTGAATAGTTTTCACATCTAAAATTTTTATTCAATTTCTATTTTGCTTTTCATGACTAATATAATCTCAGATCTCTAAAATTAAAAAAATGATGATACATACATATTTTCTGTATATTACAGTGGTTGGTAAAGAAATACGGTCGCAAAAAATAACGGAAAAGTAAAAGGATGATATATTACTTGAAAGTAACACAGGGCAGCAAAGGGTTATCAGCACAGTCCATTTTCAGTGAAATTGTCTTTCTAGTCGCTGTAAGGCTCGTTTATGAGGGAATCCCATAGTGGATGAGATTCAGAGTTAACTTTAAAAAAAAATTGACCAACGGTCGCGATGCTCGGCTTCCCTGCCACCCACTTTCCCAACATAACATAACATAACGTAACATAACATAACATAATATAACATAACATAACATAACATAACATAACATAACATAACATAACAT
>JAFIDM010012231.1:124354164-124378796 GCA_023159025.1 Thereuonema tuberculata | reverse complement strand
ATAACATAACATAACATAACATAACATAACATAACATAACATAACATAACATAACATAACATAACATAACGTATAACTTTAAAATAAAATAGATCTAATATTTTTTTTCTAAAGATTGACTTACTGTTCGTTTTAGAAAGCCAGATCCGTTACTAGCGGACGATTCTACTCCGCAGAGGGGTGATACGCTGAGATAGCACTTTCCTAAGACCTTTTTAACGGAGGAGCATTTTTCCAATAGTATTTATTCTTTCCATTATTCTTTCTCGAAAGGGCAAATAGAACGCAGCTACTAGTATTAGTAAACTAACACTGATATAAAGTAAACATCCCCTCTTTTTTGCTCCTCACCCCTATTTTGACGAAATCAAAGCATGCCTGACGCATGCGCAAAAGCACTGAAGGCTGTAGCAAATAAAAACAAACAGTATGTGTCGTAACTTTACTAAAACAATTTTACATGTCATGCAACATAATGTTTAGGATTATTAGAAAGGATTCTCAGGGACGCTATTTTTATTTTATATTGTATGTTTTTAAATTTTTTGCAGTAACAAAACTATAGAATAGTGGACCTAAGCATCTGAAACTTGTAGCAATTATAGATTATATCCATCTGTTACGCCTGCCAAATTTCAATTGCATTAGATTTAAATTTTTGAAGAATAAATATTATTTTTTTTCTGGCCACCCGATTTCTAATATATTATAAACCTTATTAAGATTTTAAATGAACCAAATCAAAAGTTAAGATACTTGGTCAAAACTGACTCTTCCATGGACATCTCTTTCTTTTCATGTTTATCTTTCTTGACCTTGATTGTTCCAAGATCAAACAAAGGAATTTCACATCCTTCCCTCAACTTTACTTTTGTATGCATGGTCAAGCTCGAACTATCGCATTCCTCCCTCCTACCGCAGGATCTCTACCCTGCATGGGAAAGGGTACCTCATGCAAAGTAGAAGGCAAGAGGAATGGTGGAGGCTGTATGGAACGAAGCATCCTGGAGGGTAATGCGGACGGCTGTGGAAAGAAAAACAACAACGCCATGGTAGGAAATTGGAAATTAGTTCCAGTTGCGAAGTGAAGAAGACCAGTTGTTGAGGAGAAAAGAAGAAAGAAAGGAGATCCTGCGGAAGGAGGGAGGAATACGATAGTACGAGCTTGACCATGCATGCAAAAGTAAAGTTGAGGGAAGGATGGGAGATTCCTCTGTTTGGTCTTGGAACAATCAGGGTCAAGAAAGATATACTTCGTCAAATTTAAAAGCATGAGGAACTTTTTACTTTGTCCTTTCGACTGTATGATGTGATCAAAGTAGCTTTCTAAAGCATTATAAGTAATATAGTTAAGATGACGGCCAATCATGTGCAGGGCCGTCGCCTTGGGCGCTGCGGCCAGGAAGGCGCCGCGGCACGGCAAAAATAATAATAAAAAAAAATGGAAATTCCGTTATTTTATTTTTTTGGTTGTAGATTTTTGGGATGGGGGGGGGGGCGCAAATATCAAGTGTAGGGCGCCTGACGAAATCTTGTCCCGGGCGCCAACAAACCACGCGACGGCCCTGATCATGTGATGATGTTCTTCGTATTTTCGTTGTTGCATAGTTTTCATTTCAGTCCAAAATACATGTGCTTGTCCATTAAATTTTATTTTAACTCCTGCAACGAAAAGAGAAAAAGAAAAAATGAACAAACGACTTAAGCCAAATACCGCCCTTTTAAACGACCTTTTAAATATGGTTATATTTAAAAGAAACATGACACACACATATATATGAATAAAAACAAGAAAGGCACTATACAGAATATTGTTATATTGGTGAAGAACTATAACATGATGAAGACAATAAAATAACCATTTAATTATCAAACAATAGGATATAGACCTAAATAATAAAATAATGCAGCAATAAATATTATGTAAATGTATTATTTATGAAATTTTTAGCCGATTACTTCATCTTATACTTCCAGTATTTAGGAATGAAGTTTGCATAATAAATAATTTCTTCTGATATTTTTACTTCGTTATTAAAACTTTACATTGTTTTTGTGATACAATTAGAAAATCTGATGTTCATGGTTCAAAATAGAACAAATGTTCTTGTTAATCTTTCAAGAGACATTTTGAACATTCCAAATAGCATTTTTAAAAGAAACGGGATAAACTTTACCTTTTTAGTAGCCTACATATGATTGGTTGAAGTTACATATATGGTCATAGTCGATATTACGAGAAATTCAGTTGTTGGGGATTTGGGGACTGTTATTAGTTGATTTTGAGAACATGTGGAAGACATTTCTTTCCCTGCATTTAGTAATTTATTTCAACAACAAAATTTATATAATGGCATTCAAATTTTATCGTATCACAAAATAAAACTGTCGTGAATACTGTATTTACATGAAAACTAAGTAAGTTAAGCAGGGCCCCCACAAGGGGGGGGGGGTCAGTTGGTCCCTCAGCACCGGGGCCCGGCCGTGAAAGGGGCCCGCTTGCTGCGATCTATTTAAGGATCACATAATGGATCTTTTAGCTTCCATTACAACTGAACCTAAGCACTTGTTTCTTTATACCATTTTATAATGAAAACATTCAAATTTTTCACTAAATTAAAGAAATTGTAAAAAAAATAAATTATAAATACGGTTAATTTAAGAATCAGGTTATGAATTCTTGGAATCAATTTACATTGCATTTTTCCGTTTTAAAGAAATATTTAAAATAATGACGCAGCTACGGTTCCATCAGAAGAGAGAGGAAGTATTGTATGAAGCATAGTTTTTGTCTCTAATTCGAAGTTTGTTCTCCTCATGCAGTATTAAATGGTTTAGTTTGTGTAATAAATACTGGTGAAAAAGTTATTTATGAGTCGTCGTATGATATCAAAAAAAAATATATATATATAATTGTAAAAGTTCACACATCTTATTTAATTCTTTGATATCATTTTGAGGGCGAAATCTTATCAATTAAAGAGAATATATAGGAATCTATTCAAGAAAAACTATTCAAAAATATTGGATTCTGAATGTTAAGAAATCTTAACTTCGAAGAAATTTAAGGATTTAGTTGACCTTTTGACTCCAAAATACTTCAGGTGCAGCCTACAGCGACTTTTCTCCCCATTACAGTTTTCGCACATATTTGTTAATTATTAGACTCCAGGAAAAGCGGCAAAATTTCAAAGAACACCCCTTTCCAAACTTATTGCTAATCCTTACAAAGGCAAAGTTTTTGAAGACAGAGGTTTCAAAGGAAGTCATTCTTATATTCTTCTTTGTCTAACAAACATCTTCCTAGGCTCTTCATACTTCAGAATCCACAGCGCTTTTGATCACTGAAGATCTTCTTACGGTAAGTTATTACTTATATTAAGTTTTTGCCCATACATTTTTTTGTTAGGCTTTAATTTATGAATTAGCAACGTATCTATTCTAATCAAGTTTTACTAATGGGAAAACAGATTTATATTGTAAAAATTTAATGATTTACAGAGAATCAAAACGCAATCGTTGACGTTTTGTGTGACGGGAGTGTAAAATTTCTTTAATAAGTTTAAATTGAAATTTAAGTTATTGTGGAGTGATCAATTATCAAAAGCGTTACAAATAAAAAATTACAAAATTGTTGATCCTAATCTTTTACTTGGCATTCAATAAAAGTGCCTTTGCAGAAATTGTCTTTCAAATAGGTCTGTTTTTCCTTTTTTTTTTTTTTTTTTACTGTTCTAAAGAAAGTTAAGCTAAAAAAGTGACTGATTCATATTTTAGTAAATTAGTGAAAATATTTTCTATAGTGCATCATAATTTTCCGATGAAAATGTGTGTGCGAAGGCTTATTCATTGTCCAGCTGTGATTTTCTAATCAATTTTTGAATTATTCTGGACTTGCTTTTCAACTTAAACTTGCTTTTCATTGAAAATATTACTGAGTTGTTCATTTTCATTTCACAATGTATCGAAAATAGTTTTAAGATAAACAGGTTTTGTTTTTTTTTTTTGTTTTTTTTCTAAAAGCTTTGGTTTTTAGAGACGTTGTCCCAATTTTTTTTTCTTAAAATATTTGATAGTAGAAGTCATGTATACGTTTTTAAAATATTTTTTGTCCAAAATTACAAACTTAAAAAATAAAAAAAAAAACATTTACCTTAAAATACTATGTTAGTTGAAGAAAAAATTTCGAAATTAATTAGTTTAATTTATCTCAACATAACATTAACATAAATAAAAATGAAAGGGAAAAATATTTCTGCGTTTCAGTTACGTACCTAATCCAAATTTGTCCTCTATTTTTAATTTACTGTAAGATTTATTTTATTAATTTTTTTAATGTTATTCATTTATTTCTTGAGTTTGACTGTCAAAGCTGAAATATTGCACGGTTTATAAAAAATAATCAGGAAAGTATAATAGCAGCAATTATATATGTGTATAGACACAGTTTTGTTAAATAATTCAAATTAATAAGTTACCTAATTCTCCAGAGATCAACAGCATAAATCCCGAAAAAAAATAATTCTCAAAAAAACCACAATCCTCAAAAAAATAATCTCCGCCAACACATCAGAGTAGCTAGTCCAGATCCCCTAACAAAAAAATGCCATCTGCCGTCGATGACCGAATAATGTTATTGTTATTTGTTATACTTTAAACCCGTTTAGATGTTACTTATTTTCTATTCGTTTACCAATTACGTTTATCTGACAAGAATATGATCCCTTTTTACTAGTAAACAGAAATCAGTTTCATGCAAGGGCCCGACAAAATTTTGCAAATCTTACTTAAATATGTACTTATGTTTTTATCTTTTGCATGAATAAATCCTTTTATTATTTGTTAATAAAAAAAAATATGTGACCACGTGGTTTCAGATACTGAATAAATTCATTCATAACTCTCCTAAAATTTTCACGAGATGCAGGCAATTTGCACTAAAATTGTGCAATTATTATGCAGTAATATTAGACTGTACTCCCGATATTAGCCACCAGGAACAAACAACTATTATTGTGCGATTTGTACATTTAAATAATATTAATAAAAAAATTGAAATTAGAGATCATTTTTTAGGCTTTTGTCCTATATTAGATTCTAATGGAGAAGGACTAACCAGATTTATAACAGACTTTTTAAATCAAGAAAATATTAGCATTTACGATATGCGAGGCCAAGGCTATGATAACGGCGCTAATACGAAAGAAAAACAATGGTCTCCAAAAAAAAAAATTTAGATGTAAATCCTAGAGCTTTTTATGTGCCATGTGCTTCACACAGTTTAAATTTAGTAATTAATGATGCCACAAAGGCGTCTCTAGAAATTACTAACGTTTTTACTTTGATTCAAGAAATTTATGTTTTCTTTTCGAAATCAACTCATCGTTGGCAAATTTTAATGAAAGTGTCCTTCATTGACCGTTAAACCAGTGTCTGAAACAAGGTGGGAAAGCGACGCTATAAAAGTTTTAAGATATAATTTGGAATCAATTTATGATGCATTATATGTTTTATTTAATAATTCATCTAGGGATGCTAGTACAAGAAATATGGCTAAATCTCTTATAAAAAAAATTAAATCATACAAATTTACATGTTCCATAGTTATTTGGTATAACATATTATCTAAGGTAAATGTTGTAAGTAATTTTTGCAAAAATGTGATTTAGTTACACCAACTGCAATAAAATGCTGAACGACCTCAATAATTACTTACAAGAATAAAGATCGGATGATAATTTTAAAAATATGTTGAATGAAGCTCAAAAGATTGCATAGGAGATTGACTGTGAAACTAAGTTCCCAGCTTGATATTGTAAGACCTCGCAAAAAAAAGAGAATGTTTATGTATGAAAATGTGGATGAAAGTCCTGAATTGCCATTAGAAAATTATAAAGTTAATTTTTATTTCACTATTTTAGATACAGAAATATCCAAAATACAGGAAAGATTTGAGCTAATGACAGTTCATAACGAAACTTTTCAGTTTCTAAATAACATTTATTCGTTGCTGGAATTGAATCGGGTTACTAAAATAAAATATTGTATGTATTTGCAAATTAAATTACCCGATAATGAGCAAAATGAATCTGATATAAATGCGTTAGATTTAAATGATGAAATTGAAATCATTTTAACATACTTGAAGCCCTGCATGAATGCATTAGCAGTTTTAGATTATATATATATTTTCAAATGATCTTACTCCAATGTTTCCAAATATAATAATTGCATTATGAATATTTTTGACAATACCTGTGACAGTGGCTTCCGGTGAAAGAAGTTTTTTTAAATTAACAAAAAATTATTTAAGATCTACTAAATAATCACAAGAACGATTAACAAACTTGAGTTTAATCAGTATTGAAAATAAAATAGCTGCAGATTTAGACACATCAGATTTAATTAATGAATTTGTGCACATAAAGGCAAGAAAAGTTAATTTTTAAGTAAAATTTACTATATAATGGTTGGCGATTTAGGGATTTGGTTTTTTTTTTTTTTTTTTTTTTGGTTGGTGATTTGGGGATTCCATTTTTTTGATTTTGTTCATACATGGGGAGGGGGGGGGCCCGGTTTTGCATTTGGTACCTGGGCCCGGAATTTGATGTGGGGAGCCTGAAGTTAAGATAAGAAAAACCTCAACTTGTAGAATAAAAACATTATACGAGCAAGTGGGAAAAGGAACTGCAGTAAGTGATCGAAATCATCAACCAATAATCAAAGGAAAATGACATGATTGGTCTTAATAATATAAACAAATGCAAGTATTAGAACGACATCAGCCGGTGATCAATGATATTAAATTTAGACATTATAATAAAAATAAAAAATCAGACAAACCCACATCCACTTTATCAACTTTTTTTCCTTCTTTTTTTTAGACAATTTAGAACATTCAAAATAGAATTTGATTGATAGCTGTTTATTGTAAGGATTAAAGAAATAAATCCGGTAGCTTTCTATGCTCATTCTATTAAATTCATTTTGACACACCTTTATAATATGAAACAGCTTTACAGCTGTGATAACCCAATGGAATGATCATGGATAGCCCTGGATCAAAATTCTTGCATGCATATTTGAATTGGTAAATACGTCGTTTGAGTAATTGGCCACTCAACCATTGGACAACATAAATGGCTGTTTTAATTGTCTATCATCAACAGTACTCTTGTACATTCTATACTTATTCTATTCTTGTGCAGCTTTTCACGAAGGAACCCGGATGTTGATATATGTAAAAAAAAAAACTTTGTAATTCTTTTATTTTACGCCAGGAAATGTTTTTTCTAATGAGGACATAAGAAAAATGTTCCTCACCTTCATAGAAATAAGGTTTTGTTTTAATGTAGGAGAATACAAGAATCAAAATTAATAGTCCTATCAGATGCAGTGTTTTCCTCTAACAGTTCTGATATTTTGAATTATCTTATGAAACGAATTCATCTAAGAAGAATTCCCTTTTTTCTTTGGAGGTCGAAACCATCTTTTTTTGAAACTTTTTAGCTTTTTTCTTATTATTTTTTGCATAGAACCATTCATGTTACATTTGAAGCACGTTAAACCTTCTTGCTATGTATTTTCGAATCGTTTCTTTCAAGAAAAAGAAAAGTAATCCTAATTCCATAGGTGAGATTTCATCCACAACGACCGAACACGCGGTTGACGAAAGTGCATCTTACTTGTATTTATAAAAGATTGAATTATGAGAAAAATGTATCCCGAAGGTTGTGGATTTCAGTTTATTCACAAAGCAGAGACTATCTAGTCAATGTATCACTGCGAGAGATGGTGATTTGCAGCTTAAATATGAGAGGGATTTCAGCTGTATTATCATTAGCTGAAATTCAGGAAATTAGTTTTATTTTCTGAAATCGTAGCATAATTGACTGTAAAAGAGATTTAATTATACATCCTTACAAAAGCTTTCATCTTATTACTGAAATTTGCCAAATAGAAATGGAAGCCATTGGAGAAATGAAACATTCGGTAATAGGTATCATATGAGGCACGAAGGACCTCTCAACAAGCCAGCCAAACAAATAGAGTTGGGGGGGGGAATAAAAGAAAGAAAATAGAGCCTCTTCTGTATATTCCGAAATTCCAAGGCCTATTAGTCATCTGTGATTGTACTGTAATCACTAACACTGTCGGACTTGATTTTTTTCTTCTTTCAAATACAGGTAGTTCTTGATTTATGCAGGTAGTCTTTTCTACAACTCCTTACTTATGTCGATTTTTACCTATGTTCGTTTTAGTTAGAAAAAGTAATATACAGTTGAATATGCAATAAACATTACAGTTCTTACCTTAAATCTAATAGCATTGTTTCACATGAGACTCTGTTGTTGTTGTTCCTTTTAATTAACTAAATGCTGCTGATGATGAATAAGCAATGGTCTCGAGCTTTTCATGACATCACTCACACACACAGCAAGACATAATTATCTCACAGGTAAAGAATCTATATTCATTTTATATAGGTTCTTTGCTCATACACACACGAGACTCGTGAGAACTGGGAAGATCCAGCAGCTCGCCTTTGGGCTATCTTAACTTGCACATCCTTATTTCACATGTTTGGAGTTCATGCATCCATAAATTTTTTGAATGTCGAGTTTCTTTTAATTAGGTTCTGACTTAGCTGTTCCGGCGTAGTCTAGTGATCTAGGCGACTCCGTACCATGAGGCACATGTATCGGAACTTGGGTTCGAATCCCGGCGTCGGAATGGATGTTTGAAAAATGTCCTTTCCTGTGTTCTCTGTTTCTTCACCTTTCTCTTCAGATAATTCCTTAAAGACTTCCTAAGGAAGGCCACGGGAAACCACGTCAGTATCTGTATCCACTAAATTCAATAACTTCTTCTAGGGGTTCGCCATGATAGCAACGCTTAGAGATACGTTGGAAACGGACACTTTGGATATAAAGTTTGCACTTGATCTGCACCTGGAACAACAACAACTGACTTGAATATCGAGAGTCGCCTGTTTGTAAAGAAGCAGTGAAACACAAACAAATCCATCAGCTACAAAACGCTCTAACAACTTAATTGTCTCTTTTCTAGTAAATACAAAACCAAGCGATCCGATGCAGTTTGCAATCTACACATATTTTCAAGCCGTTTTAAATCACCAAGGCTCCCTCAATACACCAAAGAGAGCTGTTGCTGCCCAAGCGTACCCATTGGAAGCGATGTTCCCATTCATTTCATTTAATATGTCTAAATCCCCATTTTGCACTATTAGGGCGACTGGTAGCCATATTGGGTCAAGGGTATCGTAGGCTTTTTCAGCATAGTCGATTCAATATAGATAGACCTCTGTTTTCTCCATTTAAAGAACCCGAACCACTGTCCAATCCATCACACTTTCCCCAACCCGGATCATTCCTTATTTTCATCATATGTTTCGCTCCTCAGTCTTACACCATCATTTTAAAAATGTAAATTTTCGGCAGGTCACAGTGCAAGAAAACACTCACACAATAATACAAAGTAATGAAAGTTAAAAAGTTTCCGTTTTTTTACACATCAAAAACAAATGCTTGACAATCACTTAAACATTTCTGCATATCCAAATACAAATATGCGTTGCTCAACATCAATAATACCTTCTGTGACATAGGACGTCATGTGATTTGTACGCTGTGCGAACACCATATTATATATTTAGCAAAGTTGTACGATATACTGTATCAATAGCGTATCTGTATTGACTAAATAGCCACCATATTGTGCACATACAGTACTGTATTTCAGCGAAATATAAGGTAGTGCATCTCAGCAGGATCATTTCTGAACTCTATTATAACCTTTTGAAACCAGATGTATAAACGGATGTTACGCCGCATATACCTATACTACACAAAAAAGCATCATTCGTTCAATTCTTACAATAAATCCTAAAGCAATTACAGCAATACTCGCAGTATTTAAAGAAAATCTCCTGATAATTCAATTAAATTTCCTCAAATAATCCTCCTTTCCACAGATCTTCAGGAAATGACGTCACAAATCAAATCAAAGCTCACTGCTACGGTCATTCAAATCTTCGCATTGGGGAAGGGCTCTTAATTTTATATGAATCATCCCACATAGACGAGAAAAAGGTCAACAATTTAAAAAATTAAATTTCCTTTCAAAATTTTAGAAAAGTGAAAGAATTATAAATATTATACCGCCTTTAATTAATAAAAAAATCAGAAATGAATCGAGATAAGAAATTTAAGATGTGCCCCATCTTACCATCTAAAGACCTAAATGACAATACATGCTGTTTCCATAGGCGCTGTCAAAATTATAGGTACTTTACCACTAACAGCTTGTTCAGGAACAAAAATTACAGACTTAAAAATTTTGAATTTCTTAATACTTAAATCATTTTTTTTTGAAAACTGAAAAGCTGAAAAAAATAGGATAAAAAGGTTCTTAAAAAGAAACTCGGAACTTTTTCTCAAATCAGAAGGTCGCAAGTTGCATAAGTTGCATAAGACTATTTTGTTTTATATATTATAGAATACATACAGAACTCCAAATGCATTTTCTTAGATAGGCTATTTACTTTATGAAAGTCGTAAAAAGTATAAGTTTCCAAGATATATCGACAAAAATAATGGAAAATGGTCCGAAATATGTTTATACCATCTAAATTGTAACAATATAAAAAGTCTATAGATATTAAATAATTTGAACAATTTAGAAATATCATAGGTTTGATATGTTAATACCATTGTTTTCAAATAGTGCATGTATAGATATTGTTGCTATAGAATAATTTTTTATTTAAGAAATTATGGATTTTGATATCATGTACATTATACTAACCATATTACAAATATTGGATATGGACCATATTAGAAATATAGGAAATATCAAATTTAATAACTTATGATTACAACATGATCTTGTAATTTATTTTATTTCTAACGATGCATGGATATCTAGTTTGGCTAAGGTCCAAGTATCCATGATTGCCAGTCTTAATGTCGCCGTAAATTCATCTTGGATTTCTTTAAAATATGGAGAAACTTCAGAAATTCGATATATTATTTGACAATCCAAAAGGGATTTTTGTTCCAGGACAAGCCGTCAGTGGAAAAGTACTTATAATTTTGACAGCGCCTATGGAAACAGCAGGTATTGTCATTTATGTTTTTGGGTGGTAAGAAGGGGCACATCTTGAATTTCTTATCTCGATACATTTCTGATTTTTTTTATTAATTAAAGGCGGTATGATATTTATAATTCTTTCACTTTTCTAAAATTATAAAGGTATGTCAAAATGAATTTGATAAAAAGTGCATAGAAAGCTACCGGATTTATTTCTTTAGTCCTTACAATAAACAGCTATCAATCAAATTCTACTTTGAATGTTCTAAATTGTCTAAAACAAAGAAGGAAAAAAAGTTGATAAAGTGGATGTGGGTGTGTGTGTGATTTTTTTATTTTTATTATAATGTTTAAATTTAATATCATTGATCACCGGCTGATATCGTTCCAATACCTGCATTTGTTTATATTATTAAGACCAATCATGTCATTTTCCTTTCCTATATTGACTATTGGTTTATGATTGGTTTATAACTTACTACAATTCCTTTTCCCATTTGCTCGTATAAACATGCCGTCAAATTTGGAAAAGTTTTCATTCTACAAGTTGAGATTTTTCTTATCTTAACTTACCTAATTTTCATGTAAATACAGTATTCACGACAGTTTTATTTTGTGATATGACAAAATTTGAATGCCATTATATACATTTTGTTGCTGAAGAAATTACTAAATGCAGGGAAAGAAATGTCTTCCACGTGTTCTCAAAACCAACTAATTACAGTCCCAAAATCCCCAACAACTGAATATCTCGTAATATCGACTACGACCATGTAACTTCACCGATCATATGTAGACTACTAAAAAAAGGTAAAGTTTATCTCGTTTCTTTTAAAAATGCTATTTGGAATGTTCAACAAATCTCTAAAAAGATTAACAAGAACATTTGTTCTATTTTAAACCATTCTAATTGTATCACAAAAACAATGTGAAGTTTTAATAAAGGAGTAAAAATATCAGAAGAAATTATTTATTATGCAAATTTCATTCCTAAAGACTGGAAGTATAAGGTGAAATAATCGGCTAAAAATTTGATAAATAACATTTATATAATATTTATTGCTGCATTATTTTATTATTTAGGCCTATATCCTATTGTTTGATAATTAAATGCTTATTTTTTTGTCTTAATCATATTATAGCTCAGAAAGTCGTTGCACCAATATAACAATGTTCTGTATAGTGCCTTATTTGTTTTATTCATGTATGTATGTGTGTCATGTTTCTTTTAAATATAACCATATTTGAAAGGTCGTTAAAAAGGTCGTTTAAAAGGGCTTAGGTCGTTTGTTCATTTTTTTTCTTTTTCTCTTTTCATTGCAGGAGTTTCAATGAAATTTAATGGACAAGCACGTCTATCTTGGACTGAAATGAAAACTATGCAACAACGAAAATACGAAGAACTCCATCATATGAATGACCGTCATCTTAGCTATATTACATATAATGCTTCAGAAAGCTATTTTGATCACATCATACAGTTGAAAGGACAAAGTAAAAATTTCTTTCATGCTTTTAAATTCGACCAAGTGTCTTAACTTCTGGTTTGGTTCATTTAAAATCTTAATAAGGCTTATAATATATTATAAATCGGGTGGCCAGAAAAAAAAAATAATATTTATTCTTCAAAAATTTAAATCTAATGCAATTGAAATTTGGCAGGCGTAACAGATGGATATAATCTATAATTGCTACAAGTTTCAGATGCTTAGGTCCACTATACTATAGTTTTGCTACTGCAAAAAAAAATTAAAAACATACTTGTATAAATAAAATCTCGGATAATATTTTCTAATAATCCTAAACATTATGTTGCATGATATGTAATAATGTTTGTAGTAAAGTTACGACACATAAGTCAATCTTAAAAATAAACTAAATTAGATTTTTTTTTTTTTTTTTTAAGTTAACTCTGAATCTCATCTCATTACGGGATTCCCTTATAAACGAGCCTTACAGCGGCTAGAAAGACTATTTCACTGAAAATGGACTTAACCCTTTGCTGCCCCGTGTTACTTTCAAGTAATATACCATTCTTTTGCTTTTCCGTTATTTTTTGCGGCCGTATTTCGTTACCGACCACTGTGATATAAAGTATTTTTTTAAATATGTATGTATCATCATTTTTCAATCCTAGAGATCTGAGATTATATTAGTCATGAAAAACAAAATAGAAACTGAGTAAAAATTTTATATGTGAAAACTATTTAATAATTTTCATGACTTGTTGAATACTTTTTTGCATTATTACACTAAAGGAAAAAAGCGATTTGTGCAGCACCGAAAAACGATTGGGACCATTTTACTGAAACTCAGGCGGATGTTAGCATACCCTGAGATTTACTATTGGTTATATTAGCAAGAACAAATATGGAAAATTACCACTGTACCACGAAATTGTGTGGTATTATTAGTAAGATGTTGTCTGTGCAGTCACTTGTCTGTGCAGTCATGCATTCCGTACAGCTGTATAATGTCGTTCTGAAATTAAGAGCTCAAAATAGCATGGTACCCGAATGTCTTGCTTGTATAGATACTGCATACTAATGGTGGTTGTGTGGGCACTTGCGTTGTCTTGCTGATAAAAGGTTCTGTCTTAGTGAAGAAATGGAATAACCACTGGTTGCAAAACGTCGGTAACTTATTGTTGTGCAGTTAAATCCCATTAAATGACCAGCTTTGATCGAGATGTCACATCCACATCATCACACCAGCTGCTGGATCTGTATGACGCTGTCGCACGCACTAATTATCCCTTACTCTGGATGGCGGCGAAAACGACATTTGTCAATAAACATCAGGGTTCGAGCATTTTTGATGGTTCCAGCTCTATATCTTCTGTCAACACCATTGAAAACGTGCTTCAAGTGGACAGATGTGTGGGGTACATTCAGTGCAGGACGATAAGCTCGCAATGAACTATTAATTATTACGCCTATTATTTGCGATACCCATGGCAAGTATTTGAGATTGATATCTGTCTTCAGTCCGTTTGAGGTGCTTTGAAAGCGCGAACCTGTCACGCACTGCTGTGAGTCGCAAACGGCGGTTCTATAGCTCCGTGGTCATACGTGGTCTTCTCAATTCGTTCGTCGTGCGATGAATCCTTCTTGAACCCACTGTCACCAAATGTGTACGATGATGCTGGGAGATTGCGAAGGGCTTCATCAACACGAAGGGCTTTATCTCTGTAAGGTAAATCAGCTTCTCAACCTTAGGACAGATGATTCTGTCACGCTACAGGTCTGTTAAGTGTTGTGTAACGGCTTTAAATGTATCTTTAGCAGCACAATGTTTGGTCAATCAGAAAGCTTGGTTGATAGCCTTTTTTTATGTCCATCTGACATCTACTCGTCCCTGTCCAATCGATCCGCAAACCTAATTATTTACTTGCAATTATATATACTGTGGTGTCGAGTATATTAATCTATCAATATTTTCTTATTTATATTTGTAAATTTTGAGAGATAATTCAATTATAAGAATTTAGAGGGAAAAATAATTAAAATAGAGAGAAAGTCTGAGAGTTTAAAATTTTTAAATCTTCCGTTATAATTTCCATTATAATTTATTTTAACTAAAAGTTACTCATATCTTTGCATTAGGTAAGTCAGATACACTGCTACATGGTGAAACGTTTTTACCATTTAGCTTCAAACTGCCCATTGGAATTCCCTCTTCATTCGAAGGCTCCTTTGGATATATTAGATATTTTTGCAGAGCAATTATTCATTGTCCTTGGAAGTTTAATTCTGTTTGCAAAATGCCTTTCAGTGTAGTTTCTTTTCTTGATTTAAATCAGCAACCAAAAGCAAAGGTACATTTAGTTAAGTAATAACTTAGTTTCTCTTAATAAAATAAGTAGTAGTAGTAGTTTTGGAGCTCCTAGAGTTTTGGAGTTTCTAGCAAATATAATTTTTCCGAAAACATAGTTGTATATTATTTCTGAATGTTAGCATAATAATAATTGCTATTATTATTGTCTGAATGCATTGTATAGTCAGTTAAAATTGCATGTCATCTTTATAGGCAACGGGTGCAATTTAGAAAAATAAAAAAGATTGATTGGATGAAATTTTGGACCTCTATTTTCATTAAATATATACTGCAATGGATTACATTACCAACATAATAAACTGTAACTGAATAAGGAACTTATAACAAGTAACTGAATTTTGTCATTTAAGTTTTTTTTCAGTTTAAACATGATTTCAAATATTAGACTTTGCTGTTGTTTGGTGATAATTCCTATACTTAAGTTACCATATATTATTCAGAGGATACAAGAGAACGAATAGCTTTTATTAATTCACGTAGGAATGTCTTCGAATGAAATTCTCACTAATACTCTATAACAATTTAACTTTACATTCAAATTTTATCATAAATTAAATTTATGATTTTTTTTTTCATTTTCACAATCATTTAATGTAGCATGTAACTTAAAATAAATGCCCTTCTTCTAATATTTACTCATGAATTAATATCTTAATTCAAAGAATGTATTAGTTTCTTGTTCTTGTTGCAAGAAGTATTATGAAATATAATATTACACCATTTTAACCTTCCTTCTATATTCCGGCGATATTTCGCGAAATCATATCGTTTCGCTTTTTCAAGCCTTTTCTTTTCCAAAAATAAGTTAACAAATGATAGTCTTTTGATAGCTTTGGATTTTCGAAGTTCAAAAAATAAATGGTATTGTTCATTTCTATGTTATTGACGTATTTCCACAACATTTTGAAAACATTTAGACTGTCGGATAAGCTTCATCCACTTTTTCTTGAAATTTTTCAAATTATTTTAAATCCTTGCTTTTGCAGATACTTTAAAATAACCTTCTAAACAACTTTCTGATAACTTGATAATCTCATACCATTTCATATTAGAATTATAATCTAAAAGTAAGAAAAAAAAAAAAAGTAGTTTTATGTTTGTTGTTGGTTCTAATTAAGATTGTTGTTTTGGTTTTGAGATCCATTCTTCATATGTCTGGAGATCTTAGATCCTCTTTCTTGTAATGTAAATATGCATTTAATTGTAGTGTTAGTTGATTTTGTGGTATCAGTTGACAGCAATTGTTGAGATGGAACATTTTAACTTTGTTATTGTTCAGAATTCTTCTTGCTGTAGAAGCGACTCTTTCTCTTACTCTATCAAGTTGTCCCTAAACTTCAATTCGAGAAAAAGACGTTTAAAGTTAAAAGTTCTTAAGGTCTACGAGAATGCTGTTCATTATTTTAATGCCTTTCAGACTCTAAGAGCTAGTTTACTTAAAACGTGAAAAAAAATGGACTTGTCCACTTTAACTCGGAACCTTTTTAAATAATGATCTCGCATAAAGTCTCAAATGTTATCGTTTAACGGGATAGTGTCCGGCATAGATTGTGTAATAGTTCTACAGAGCACATGGAATTTTTCTTCTACTTAACTACCCAAAACAGTTCACCATCAACTATGTGGATGGATAGAGACAACTTAGCTGTAGTCCTCAGAAGACCATCCATTATCTCTTTTATTCAATGCTACATCATATCGATATCTTTCATTTCAATTCACTGTCTCACGCCTTTCTTGATATTTCTGTAAACAGTAGAGTATAAAATACCCAACAAAATTATTATAACGTATCCTATCCTTTGTTGATACCGTAGACCCCTTCTTGGTGCTTGACTGCCACTAATACATTGTTGTATAACTAATAGCTTGAACAATAGTGCAGATAAGTTGAATCAAATTGACATGATTGATTCTTGCTGATCTTTGATTATCCTCCTCCCCTCCGAAAACTTAGAAGCTCAGCGCATTTGATATGAACTAATGAACGACTGAAAATCGTTGCCAACTCGAAAACCTGCAATCCCTTTGCCGGTTCTGAAAAACCTCCGAAATGCAGCTTTAGGGGGAAGTCAGGTTCACAATCAGAAACGGATTGCTACTTACTTCAAATCAACATGAAGACTCGAGTAAACATTTCAAAATTGTCCTAGTTAAAATACACTTCAAAATGGATCTATTACGTTTCACATAATTTAAATTCAACAAAAAAACAATGCATAAGCAACAATATTTGAGTGGTAATGTAATTTTGAATTCTGCGCTCGATCGTCTCATAACTAGATTTTTCCGACATCAATCCGGGATAAGACAACTTTGACGCCCCCCCCCCAAAAAAAAAAAACCCAACTAATTAAAAAGTCCGGGATTATTTACGGAATCCAGATATACACTGTCTGACAACTTTATTAGTATCTAGTGACGTGTTGGGCCTCCTTTAGCCCTCAAAACAGCCTGAATTCGTCGAGGCATGGATTCCACAAGATGCTGAAAACGTTGTTGACGTTTTGTGTACCATGCAGACATGAGTGTGTCACACAGTTCCCCAAGATTTGATGGAGGTTTAGGCCTGGAGAGAACAGCCCGTTCCAGCTCATCCTACAAATTTTCAATCGGGCTGACATCCGGGGATTGAGTGGACCACTGCAGCAAGGAAAAGTCGTGTCATGTTCCTCAAACCATTCCATAGTGATGGTTTGAGCAAACCATTCCATAATGAGCACCTGCGCATTATCCTGCTGGAAGTAGTCATCTGCATGAGGATAAACTGTTAACATGTACGGTTGCACTTGGTCAGCTACGATATTTAGATTTGCTCTAGCATCCTGATGTGCCTTCAGAGGTATCAATGGACCCAACGTATGCCAGGAAAACATCCCCCCATACCAAGACACTGCCTCACCGGCTTGAAGAGTTGTTGTTAGACACAGCATTTGTGCGCAGAGCAAGGGTGTACCTAATAAAGTGGCCGACAGTGTATACTGAAGCGGAACACTGCACTAAAATCCTGAACGTCTTGTCACCCTACTCTTAAATAAACATGGCGGTTTTGAATTTTCGCTCCACTTCCAAGTGAATGACGAATTATTACAAATTTACTATAATTGCAGCGAAATTATGCTGCAATTATGATATGAAACAGTCTTTTAGTTAAAAGGTTTTCATTTAATGCATCAGAATTTGCTTGGGAATATTGTTAGTTTTGAAATTTGGATTTTTACTGTCGCCGATATGTGTGGAAATTTTCGCGAAAGGTTCTGGGAGTGGAAAAATGCTCTTCTCATAAATTTCATTTTACGACCATTTCATTTGGTCGCAGTGAAAGTGATGTTTAATATCCAACTCTGTCACCATATCTGAGAAATTCGTTATTGTAGGATATGGCTGTGACCGATGTCACAGACGTTTCTCCCCAAAACTAAGGTTTTTGGTTGTTTACAAAGGGAAAAAAACATCAAAAAAGCATTTTTACTTTTTATCCATATATTTTTTTTGATTCTTCGGACGAAGTGGAGATCGTTTCTTTTCGTTTTTTGATTTAATCGGCTGAATTTCCTACAATGTACATCATTTGTAGATTGTAAGCTGCATTTCGGATGCTTCTAAAAGCCGACAGAGGGATCTCAGGTTTTCAGTCGTTCTTTGGTTCATTCGAAATGGGCTGACGTTTCCTGTCCTTTAATCAACCACTAATCACCGAATTTCTGATCAAGATATTTCTAAAAAGTAAATATTGTTTGCTTTCTTAAAATTCTTATTGTTTCTCTTCACAAATGATTAAAGTAGATCAGTACCAAGAAAACTTTTGGAACAGACGCATGTTACGAGATTGTTCTGTTACAGCAGTGAAGCCAACCTTTTTGGGTTTCAGCAGTGAAGCCAACCTTTTTGGGTTTCAGCAGTGAAGCCAACCTTTTTGGGTTTCAGCAGTGAAGCCAACCTTTTTGGGTTTCAGCAGTGAAGCCAACCTTTTTGGGTTTGAGAGCTACTCTACTTTTAAGAAAATAACGGCAGTCTAAAGTAACTAAACAGACAAGAAAGAATGCTAATGATAAAAACTATTTTTTTTTTCAACATACATTTTACTTATTAACAGATACTGCAGGCACTGCATTTCAGTAAGGAGTTGGCCACGTTGCAAGTCATATGATGTGGTTTCGATGTTTTGTTTTTATCTTTTTCATTGTAGAAAATGCTGATTTACATAAATAGATACAGATTCAAAAAATAACGTCAAATGTCAATTTTCGAATATTGGTGTATGATTCTTCAGACTACGAATTTCCAGAACTCAGACTTATTTCTGTCAGTAGTTCTTGCTTTCAGGAATATGTCGCAGAGTATCTTCACTATTTTCTTCAACTTTATTGGGGTCTTCTTTCATTAGCTCTGGTACTTTTGAATTGAGTTGAGTCACGTGTTCAGTTTTTAATTCCTTAAATGGAAATGCCACAAAAGTAACAATGTTTTCCAACTGAGAAAACTCTGTAAATCTCTTTTCCAATTCTCGGAGCAAAACGTCCAATTGCTCTGCAAAGCACTCGAAATTATGAATGCGTTTTACACTCATGCGGTTTTTTCGGAATATTTGAAGTTCTTTAAATCGGCGTTCCTCAGATGAGTCACGAAATTTGTGATGCTTTCTTTGAAATTCTTGTTCGCGCTCTTAATTATATCAGAAAAACTATTCTTTCCTTGCAGGCTAAGATTTCCTTCATTCAGTTTTTCAGTGATATCACAATGAAATGACAGTTTCATTAATCTTTGCTGACACAGAAAATCTATTACAAATCACCATCGTTGGCTTGGGGATCGACTGGTAGATCACCACTGTGTTGTAATTACACTTTGCATTTTAACAAATAACAGTTGTTGTGGACTGAGTCATGAATAACAGATTTATTTTAAGTTCAAGAAACTTATTTGTGTTTGTCAAGCAAAAATGATATAAAGAATTATTATTCTGTTACTATCAGATGTCTTTATAGTTATTACAATATTATTTTTTTTAGTTAAATTATGATAACTTAAGAGAAATATTTCTGAAATTTCTTTTACATCTTAATATTTTTCCTTTTTTTTAATTTACAGGAACCTCTTAAAGGTCAAACTCATAAAACTGTTTGTTGTTTGTGCTGTAACTCTGGTCCAGTTTCAATCATGGCAGCTATTGATCGAATGGGCTATGTTGCAGGAGAGTCAATTTTATTAAATGCTGAAATAGAAAATTTGACAAACAAGTCTGTAAAGAGTAGCAAAGCTACATTTTGTACCGTAAGTAATTAATTCAGCATTACACTTATATAAGTAAGCGAGTTATGAAAATTATTGAATTAGTATTTGTTTTAATTATAAGAAGTAAAACATTACTTGGGATTTTTTGATTGCTAATTCAATAATTCTTATTGCTAATATGAAACTAATTGAAGTAACATAAAATCTTTTTGAAAATATTTCTTAAAAAAGCATTGAGAAATAGATAGAAAATTTTATAGCCTACATTTTCAATTATTATTAAAAAAACTAACTAATCATTACTAAAAAAAAAAATCAAACAAACATTATATATTCTAAAACACAAATTTAATTTAAATGCACATTCTCATTTCCTGCATCTTATTTAACTTTCCAGTATTTTTTGAAATTTCAATTGCCTAATATCTATAATCTACAACAATGCTTGATTTTTTATAAAAGAGGATAATACATAATTCATCGTGACCGAGGAATAACCTAAATTAAATAACCTTTTGAGATTGGGTTGGCAGGTGTAGGTACATTGGTAGCTTTCCATTGAAACCACACTCTTCCTCTGCTATCTACAGCCCCGTGGATTACTATATCTTTCTTAGTTTGCTAAGCAAACTGAAAAGTAGATGACTTGACTAGCCAATAGACAAACAACTAATTACTTGTTAATCAGAAGTTAATCAGAAGATAATAATACAAATTGGCTAGAATAATATTGCATTAAAATTTTCTAGGGATGGACGGGATTGGATTTTTAGGTCGGGACGGGACGGGACGGGATTTTTTTTTCCCTCCCAAAAATCGGGACGGGATCGGGACGGGATCAGGACGGGATTGTCCTTCAGTAAATGGGAAATAGTTGTTCGGGTTTTGAAACTTGATATGGATGACAATAATAATAACAAACAAAAACATTTTATACTTTTTATTGCAAAACGTTTTACCATGTATCTTCATCTTTACCATGTCGATCGCTAACGCCATGACGAAAACATTTTGTTGTTGATGTAATATTGGGAGACAGAAGGAAAATAAATAGTCCAGAGTATTTCTCAATGATATATTGTAGTCTTCAGTTGCCAGGGCTAATAATCCCAGCATTATTAAGCCTTTTGTTGAATTTAAATAAATCGCGAAATCCCGTCCCGAAGAAATCCCGAAGTAAAGCAAATCCCACCCGATAAACGGGATTATAATTTTCCCGAAAATTTCCCGAAATATCGAATCCCGTCCATCCCTAAAATTTTCTTTCTACTTTGGATGGAAATTTCAGATGTGTTACTGAAGCACAACTGAACTAATTTACAAATGATTTTACTTGTGATAAAAGAATCGTTAGTAATCTGAAGATTTTCATATTTTATAAAATTTTGTAGCAGCTGATTTATAAAGATATGCTTCTGTATTTTGCATCATTATCTATTGTATTTTTTGTGATCTTATCTATGATTATATACAAAAAAACAAACAGAACATTTCAGTTGATAAACTGAAAGTAATATCCATAGAGGCTTCTTCGTTGTTTAGCCTAAAGAGATTGTAATTATTCATTCTATTACTTGAGATGAAACCTTATGTACTAAATTCTAACATCCTGGCAGTTAAATAAAGCAAGGGATTGGTGATGTGTAAAGTCACAGTTTCCTATACAGTATGGAATTCCTTAAGCAAAAATTCGATAGAAGTGTGCGTAAGTAAGGAAAGCACTTGATAGAATAGTCCAGTAACTATGTACATCAGACCATGCATCAGATCGGGTAGTTCTGAAATTTTGCTGAGTTGTTTATGATGTTATTCTAATGTAAGATCCAAGTTTTCGACCTCGAGCGCCGAACGTAACCTTGGCAAAAATCCAAAAAACCGCGAAATTTTCGACCCTCCTTCAGGATTTGGCGATTTTAACCCGGAAGGACTATTGTTGTGATAGTAATGACTTAGTACCTTTTTAAAGAAGACGAAATTTCCTACAGTTTGAGACCAGAACCATGTATATGAACCTAATAGTTTCTAAAATACAACGTTTCAAAATTTAGTGAGTTTTGCGAACTCGGTAATTGTTAGCAATAATGTGATAACGGGAATTTCGACCTTGTTAGGCTGATGTTCCTCAGAAAAGCAATCAAATATATGATAAAGTAACACAAAATAAATGAAATAATGATCCTTAAAACCTAACGTTTTCAATTCACAATGATAATAATAAAAAACAGAAGACAAGAACATTTTGCTCTCTTGGAAGGGCCCGGTTGCGCTTCGGCGGTTTCTCCACTGGGAACGTCTGCAGTTGAAACATCGATATCTTCCCAAAATACAGTCTCCAGCATTTCGAAATCTGGCAAATCGTCGCTTTCTGGGGAGTGCAAAACAACCTCAAGTGCGATGTCCGGCACATAGTCGCATGAGGCCCCGCTGGAGTGGCTGCAGACGAAAGAACACTTCAGCCCTGCCTTCCTACAGCTGCACGCCTTCCCACAATCCCTCGTACAGTCACACGAAATCATCCGCAAGAGGTGTTGTGGAGCTGCGTCTCTGGTCATCAGTTTGGGGCTGAGGCCTTGTGAGGTGGATATCTACCCGCAGTCGAGAGGGTTCAGTTTGGCTCCCAGCCATTTCTGCACCTGTAACAGAATTGGACATGTATAGTTGAAGAGAAAATGAGAAAGAGATATTTATAAATAACATGTATATAATAAAGTAAGTGTATACGTGTATATAAGGACGAATTGTACCCGATGGTGGGTGCGGAAGGAGTGAAATCGAGCCGCATCTCTTGTTGGAGGTAACCTTGCGACAATGAAGCTCGTTTTTTTGCCGCAGCCCTCGCAAATAGGTTCCACTGCAGGAACCTATTAAGGCTCTGAATGTCGGGATTGCCACCATACACACAATATAGGTTGCCACCCTGCTGCTGCTATCCTAGCAGGTGTAGCGGTGGTGTCGATAAATAGAGCAAAATGTTCTTGTCTTCTGTTTTTTATTATTATCACTGTAAATTGCAAACATTAGGTTTTAAGGATCATTATTTCATTTATTTTGTGTTATTTGATTGCTTCTCTGAGGAACGTCAGCCTACAAGATCGAAATTCCCACAGAACATCATATTATTGCTAACAATTGCCGAGTTCGCAAAACTCACTAAATTTTGAAACATTGTACTTGGAAACTATTAGGTTCATATATATGGTTCTGGTCTCAAACTGTAGGAAATTTTGTCTCCTTTAAAAAGGTACTAAGTCATTACTATCACAACAATAGTCCTTCCGGGTTAAAATCGCCAAATCCTGAAGAAGGGTCGAAAATTTTGCGGTTTTTTGGATTTTTGCCAAGGTTGCGTTCGGCGCTCGAGGTCGAGAACTTGGGTCTTACATTGGGATAACATCATAAACAACTCAGCAAAATTTGAGAACTACCCGATCTGATGCACGGAACCCCCCTTTCAGACGACAAGGTTACTGGGCTAGAAGCATTAGAGCAAAAAATAATTTGAAATAATTAAAATGATTTAAAAAATTATTATGTTATTTATTAATTAATTTAAATTATTAAAAGAAAAAAAAATAACTTAAATAAATGAAAAAAATTAATGAATAAAATTAAAAATAATAATAATAATAATAATAATAATTCTACAGATCCCTTTCATCTCCCTCCACTGCACCCAACACAAACACACCCACCAGCGAGGCATTACACGAATACTGGTCGTCTCTGTGGTCCAACCCCATCCCCCACAATGACAAAGCACCATGGATCACAGATGAAGAACAACTCGCTGAACACTTACCCTTCATGCCCTTCCATAATATTACTCTCGCAGATATACAGACAGCACTAAAACATGCACACAACTGGAAGGCTCCTGGTGCAGACGGCGTTCAGAACTTCTGGATCAAGAGATTCAAGTCCCTGCATGGGAAGCTAGCTGTTGCACTCACTGACATAATCCAACACCCAGAACATATACCTCTTTTCCTCACACAGGGTATCACTTACCTACAGAGCAAGAACACTGAAACAGCACACCCTGCAAATTACCGTCCAATCACTTGCCTCCCCACACTTTACAAACTCCTCACCTCCTGCCTTACAGACAAAATTTACACACACATCGAGACACATAACATTCTTTCCGAACAGCAGAAGGGCTGTCGCAGGAATTCCCAGGGTTGTAAGGAGCAACTCCTTATTGACTCTGTAATCCTGCGCCAGGCGCGCGCGAAGAATAGGAACCTACACATCGCGTACATCGACTACAAGAAGGCATTTGACTCAGTCCCCCATTCCTGGCTTTTGCACACTCTTCAACTCTACAAAGTACACCCCAAGATCACGGCATTCTTGGATGCCACGATGAAAAGTTGGAACACAACACTACACCTACGCACCTCCAACACCTCCATCACTACAGTCCCCATTCCCATAAGGAGAGGTAT
>JAFIDM010012231.1:124318475-124353764 GCA_023159025.1 Thereuonema tuberculata | reverse complement strand
TTTTTTTTTTTTTAATACACTTGGCAATATGTGCTTTGGTCCTTGACCCGCCATATTGTCTTAGCTGGGGAATCCCATGGTTTGAAACTTTTTCGATATAATAATAATAATAAAAATCCACCTTCTTGCTTTCTCCTAACCTTCTTTATCATATAACACTTGTTTGTTCTACTATTTTCTGCTTCTTTATGCCGTTTATGACACGAAGGCCTTCGAGATATTTCATGATGTTCTGATTGAGTTACTGAAATCTTATTGAAATTGGAAAGCATCCTTTGAGTAATCTTTTGAGACAGTGTTATGTGAAAGTTATCTACGTTTATCCTGATTCTGCTGGGCCCAAAAAAAGAATCAGAAGAAAGATGCAAAGATAACGGCACAAGATAAAACATGGTCAAATAAATGAATAAGAAAGATAACCTGCAAAACCTTGATTCAATACACAATAATTTTAATAAAATGGATTAACATACAAGGATAATGATGAGTAAGTTGAACAGGAAATAAGATATTCTGAGGAAATTACACACAATAAGATAAATAAAAAATATATTGCAACTAGCGCAAGAGAAATGCACGATAAGATGATGGGCTTAGTCCTTAATAAGAATAAAACACGATTTAATACAAAAATCACTGTCTGGGAGAAATGCAGTTGACTGAAAGCACAGAGAAGATTGTTTTCCAGTAGCAGCAGTTTCGCCGGTCTGGTCAGCAGTAAAGTGAAGATAAATTAGCATTATCCTAGTCCTACAGTCAGTAGGATATCTGCAGTGGGTATCTGCAGTTTGAACCGTAGTTTTTACTCATCTGACTAGATTGTACAATTTTATATAATTTTTATATAACTCATAAACATGGCACAAAGAATTTTCACAAATTCTAGAATTCGCTGAACATATTCACTTGGCGATGAAACAAAGTACGGATAAAATAGCTTATTGCTTCTGGAGCCCATCTGCTAATTGTCCGTCAAACTGTCTAACACTAATTGCAGTAAAAGTAGGAGTCTCCCTGTCTTAAGGTATTATGCACTTTTGCGAAAACGCCTGGCTGCTTTCAGATTTGCTGACACGCATTGATTTGCTCCTGCTCCTGCAGTGTTTGGACGTCATTGATGGGTGTTGAGTGTACTAAGTTCTGTAAGTGTCCCAATAGTAAAAACAATTAATGGATTAAGGTTAGGCGATAGGGCAGGCCAATTTACTGAACCTCCCAGTGCCTATGAAATATCTGGATTAGTTATTGTCAGACGATGAGCAGATAATGAGTGTGTTGTCCTATATCGTGCATGAACCACATCTGCTGCCTCTTAAGGGGGAGGAGGACACTTCTTCCAGTACCGCGGGTAATTCGTATGACAAGGAATGGTGATAAACAGCACCTGTTAGTGTGTTCGGTAGAACTCAAGGTCCAAATATTGATGGATAATCGTTGCTGATGCTTCAATTCTAAAATCGCGTGAGGATTTTCATCTGACCACAAATGTGGCTTACGGTGATTGGCATTTCTTCTGAAACCTACTTCAACAGTAAGTAAAATGCTAGCTGTCAACTACTTCAACACATTCTTGGAAGCCATTGACATGGTGATCTGGCAGCCAAAGAGCTTGCACTCATTGAACATGATACGGGTACAGTAACTGCTCGTTTTTGATCAGACAAGAGAATGATTAATGCCTTCAGCTAATTGTTTCGGAATGTTATTTCACTCTTCTCAATATCCGCTCCTCCATATCATGCGTGCGAACTGAACGATGTCTGCCTCGAGCTGTTGTTTATGGTTGAAATGCTCCAGTTTCTGCAGGTCGCTGGAATATCTTGCTGTATATCCTTTGGATTGATGTCTGGCGTGCTGATAGTTTTGGGCGTAGAAGGCATGGAGTTGTCGGTTGCTTCATCGGCTAAATCATAACAGGAAATCATCTCTGCCATTTCCCGTGTTGAATAATACACTTCCCTTACGACTGTGTAATGTTTAAACTGCACAGAATAACAAAACTTTACTGCTTTCTGTTTACAAGAACCACATAATGCTGCTTACAATCTCAATATCTGCTAGCAAATTAATAGTGTATGAATGACTGCAAACTTTTAAATTGATCGTTTGATTATTGGACTGCAGAGATAACACGACCAACCAGAAGAGGGCAATGAGCCGCAAATAGGAAAACAGACCAAACCATAATACAACCAATATGAAAACGACAGAGATCTCAAATAAGAAGATGGCCTATTATCTTCAAAGAAATTAATTGTAGGATCCATATTGATTAGATCTTTTTTTTCCTTCTTTTGATGAATACTAATGCTGTGAAAATGTGATTTTTTTTTTAAACACACTGTATATCTTTAAATAATATTTAAAGTTCTTTATATACTCATTATATATTTATATCTATTATATTTAGACGATCGTGTATCATGCAAGAGATAGATTTAAAGAGGAAAATATAGACATTTCCGAAGTGAAAAGAGGAAAACTTAAAGCTCGACAGTCAGACACTTGGGATGCAGTTCCAATTCCAATACCTGCTGTTCCACCTTCTACCTTAGGCCATCAATTTATTGACATTGACTATCGCTTAGATGTAAGTTTGTTTATTTCAATTTAAAAAAAATGAAAAAATAATTAAGAAATGTGTAAGTTAAAATATAGATTGCATTATCATAAAACAAAGACAAAAATATATACATAAATCAGTGATTAAAACAAAGAAACAAAAATAATTTAATTGGATAGTGAGATTAAAATAAGAATTTGATTGCGTTCTAAAGTATCAAATTACTTTGCTGAAATAGTTACTTCCTTGTTTGATAAATTTACAGAAAAAGCAGATTTAAACGTAAGTGCAAAGAGTCAATTTTCATAGCAAATTCAGAATTATGTATAAATGATTGTGTTTCCGTGAAAAATATACATCAATATGGGTTTAAGAAAAAATCGAGGGATTTGTAATAAACTATTGATTGGCTTTACTGCAAAGCTACGTTATTAGTAAACATTGGATACATCTCAACGTGGAAATGTTTGTATACAAAGCCATGTGCTCTCCGTGTTTCTTTTGATCACCGATAGGGACAACGCCGTGAATAGCCGCCAGGTTCGCCACACTCATTATTCAAATTAAGTAATTGACAATTGGTTTACAACAACCAAGCTTCTGATTGGCTGAGTCTTGAACTTTTGCCTATAAGAAGACCCAGGTTGCAAGAAAGAATTCACTCACCGATGACAGCTCGCTAGCGAGCAGAAACTAGTCTGAGCTTTTATTTTAACTTTTAATTAATTTTAGCTTTTAATTAATTTTAACTTAATTTTTTAAACTTTAAATGTGTTAAATTTTTAAATGTAATTAATTTTTTTTAAATTGTGTGTAGGCTGAAAAATCAAGAACTTTGTTAAAAGTTACTTGTATTGTTCAGAAAAGTTACTTTTTAAAAAAGAGCTGAGTTGCAGTTTCTTTACATTAAAAGTACTTGCGTTGCAATACTTTTTTTCTGAAAATTACAAATTATTTAATAAATTAGTTTAAGCAATAATAATAATAAACTTTAAGGATTAGTTTTCATATTCACGAAGGCATCACTCTACCACAGAGTTAAGTTTCAAGATCAATGCTTTTGCAATTAATATTAGAATTACGATTATTTTATAATCTATATTACTAAAATCTTTTATTTCTCTGTCTCTCTGTCTGTCTGTGTGTCTGTCCGGCGCAGTTTTCTGTGAGAATGAAAAATAGAAAGAATTTTTACAATGAAACATTCGCGACAGGAATCGAACCTGCAACCTTCTGATCCGAAGTCAGACGTCTTATCCATTTGGCCATGGGAACTACAACTCTCTTCCTGTGGTTTTTTTGATTTATCTGTCAAAACTGAACTGACTTTGACTGAAAAGGAACAATCTATATTACTAAAATCTTTTATTTCTTTGTCTGTCTGTGTGTCTGTCCGGCGCAGTTTTCTGTGAGAATGAAAAATAGAAAGAATTTTTACAATGAAACATCCGCGACAGGAATCGAACCTGCAATCTTCTGATCCGAAGTTAGACATCTTATCCATTAGCCCATGGGAACTACAACTCCCTTTATATTGTTTTTTTAACTTATCTGTCAAAACTGAACTGACTTTGACTGAAAAGTAACAATCTATATTACTAAAAACTTTTATTTCTCTATCTGTCTGTGTGTCTGTCCGGCGCAGTTTTCTGTGAGAATGAAAAATAGAAAGAAATTTTACAATGAAACATTCGCGACAGGAATCGAACCTGCAACCTTCTGATCCGAAGTCAGACGTCTTATCCATTTGGCCATGGGAACTACAACTCTCTTCATATTGTTTTTTTGATTTATCTGTCAAAACTGAACTGACTTTGCCTGAAAAGGAACAATTGTAATAAAAAAGAAAGTCAAAAAAGAAAGAAGCAGTACTTCATTAGGTAGAATACTGAGAAATCACTATTTGTAACTTAAAAACCACTGAAAAGTATCAATTGGAATGAAAAAAAGAGTCAAGAAAGAAAGAAGCAGTATTTCCATTAAGTAGAATACTGAAAAATCACTATTTGTAACTCAAAAACTACTGAAAAGTATCAATTGGAATAAAAAAGGAGAGTCAAGAAATAAAGAAGCAGTATTTCTATTACCGGTAAGTAGAATACTGAACAATTACTATTTGTAACTCAAAAACCATCATTATTTGTAACTCAAGAACCATTCAAAAGTATCAATTAAAAAAAAAGAGAGTCAAGAAAGAAAGAAGCACTATTTCTATTAGGTAGATTACTGAAAAAATCACTATTTCTAACTCAAAAGCTAGAATCACATCAAAGTAAAAAAACTCACGATGAATATGCGGCTCATCAACCAAGATGAACGAGAGTGTCGATAACATCAATTGAATGATAAGTCTAAGAATACAAGGAGAGACTACAGAGCATACAAGTGCGAATAAAATTGACACTTCTGATAATCCACCACACGAACATCTCTATCTGCCCGAATATCTGAACGCATTGAATCTCAGCAGTATTCCTCACCATCGTTTGTCATTGAAGATTGGATCTCCAATAATATTGTTGCGAAACATTTATCCCAAGTTTGCAAACTGCAATGGAACTCAACTTAAATGCCGTTCATTCGATAATGATCTCATAGAAACCAAAATTATAACAGAACTCACAAAGGAGATTTTGTTTTCATCCATAGGATAACTATGGAACCACGCGATAATCTACTTATATTCACTTTCACAAGAAAACAATTTCGGATCCGACCTTCTTATGCGATGTTTATCAATAAAGCTCATTTTTTTTTAGCTGATGATAACGTTGAATCAGCTCTACGTTTAAGATGACATGTTTAATTTGTTACTTAAATACCAATGTTAGTAAATTTTTTAAAACTTTTTAGCAATCCTTACAACGTGGTTCACGATGGACCAAACCGTAAATAAGGTATTTTCTGTCCTCTTTCGAAATGCCTTAGAATATAATAACAAAAGGCAATCGTGAACGCTGCAGATATATTGCTTTTATGGTTTTGTTTTGGTTTGTATGTTGTGTTCGTTAAATTATATCTTCGTAAATAGAGAAAAAGCCTTTCTGACGAATGTGATAAACGGGAAAGGGCATAGAATACATTGTGACATTTTGTACTCGGGTATACACCAGTTTAATTATGGGAGGTTTATTGTACAGGCGTCCTTCTGTTATCCTTTTAAGGATAGGGATGAGAGAACTGTGGAAAACCGGAAGTCGTCAAAAAAAAACGTAAATGGCACACTATATATAAGCTAGCTTGAGTATGCGTACGAAAGCTAAATAACAAATGTATGTACGAAAGTACAGTAAAATAAACAAAAGCTTATCTTGAAATATTTTGATTCTTGCATATTTTTAATTGTCAGACAGTATTGATAAGGGTCACTTTAGTAATTATTTTGCTTTTGGAATGTTAAAACTTTGATTTGACCTTCATTTCTCAATCCATATATTCTTACTTATCAAATGAAAACTTTGCTGTTCTCGTTTGCAAATGGATAACTTACTGTAAAGTAATTGTACTCTAGCTGCAGTCTAAGGTTCTTATAATAATAGCCTTTAAGTAGTTTGAGTCTGGAATTAGACCAAATTCAAAGAATTTTATTGACTTAGATTTTCATTTATGCATGACGATTTGCATAACGATCAGCCTTCATTTCTGCAGAGTCACAGAATGAAGATTCATCAATGAAAATGCCTAATTTCCAATGATTCCTAGTGATTTCTAAAGATTGCCAAGTGGTCTTCCAACTTGGTACTGCACTCTATTGAATAGCTTCCAAACTGTCCATCCTTACTGCTTATTTTCAGTCCCTTTATTCAACTATAGGTACTCTTTCAATTTGAGAGCATGGGCGTGCTTGCTTTGATGTTTCTCAGGAAAACTGGGACTTGTGAAGATTCGATTGCCATTCTTATGCCTTTATTCTCAGGAAATAAATTTAGTTCTCTATAAAAATGAAGACTGGATTTATTTCCTGAGAACAAAGGCATTATAATGGCAATCGAATCTTCACAAGTCCCAGTTTTCCTGAGAAGCGTCAGAGCTTATAAAGTAAAAAGAGATGAAACAACCCGAGAAAAGTGTCTTCTCCACCAAGGAATAACCTGGTTCCTCAGACTCTCAGGACAGAGCTTCCACCACTGTTCTGAATAATACCCTGACATTGGCACTCGTTAAGAATTACCAATACTTACGTCAAGATTGTTGTAATCAAATAAAACTTAAAAAAATTGATTCTTAAAAATAATGGATTTTTGAGTATCATTTAATAAAAAGAAATTATTTAATTATATTTTTGAATAAGAAATGAAATATATTTTAATAAATATTGGGGTACCCACTATCCAACTTGTGAAGTGGAAATCTGGCAATTGAGAGGTCAAGCCTTGTCTTCTCAGATTAGATGGTAAGTCCCATTGATGTAAGAAGGGATCTGTTCAGACAGAAAAACTGCCTCAGCATAAAATAGTTTAGATGTTTCAATATTTACTGTTATTTCTTGGTAACCTACTAGGGAATGCAGTTTTTTCGTACTGCCTTATATTAATCTGCAAGTATATGAAGTTGTAATCAATACTGACAGCTTTTACAGTTATTCTGTGAAACAGTATTACGAGTAGAAGATTATTGAGAGATACCTATTTATGTTATTCTATTTTTGCATTCACTCTTTAATTCATGTAAAAATTGATTAAACCATTTACATTTTTGCAAATATATGAAAGTAAAAAACATATATTTTTTTAATTGGAAACGTTTGAATAATTTAATTTCTATTAAGTTTATTGTAGATCTCGGTCATGGCAGTAATTTGATTGTCAGTCTACCATTGCTGATTGGAACAGTTCCTTTACAAGATTATTTTGGCAGTTTCCAAACATCAGTAACACGATTAACTTCACTCGCCCCACTGCCGTATCGTGATGCTCGTAAGTATTTGTATTGTAAAAGTATGATAACATCAACACTTTGCATTTGAAAGGATAGGCCTGCTAGTTGTAATGACGTTTCACTTGGAGGAGGTCAGAGATCTTTTTCTTCTTATTAGTCACTTTTTTATTTTAGAACAAACCTTTATAGTTGAACATGGGACCTAATCAGTTGATTCACCATGCAGGAGATTAAGAGTTATCAGGTTGCCACAGCACAGCGATATCCCATCTACTAATAAGATCTCCAATTGTGTCAGGAATGGGTAACATGATATTCCAGGAGTAATGGCTAGCTCGTTAGCTTCACTGTACTATGTGCTCTATTTGACTATGTGTTAGGTGCGTAATCTCCAATCTGGGGGCACGGTAGTGCCCCCGCCAAGACGAGCCGAAGGCAGGAAGGGCACTACGTACCTTTACTGGAAGTGTTTCGTCGTATTTTCAACCCTCATAGCTTCGGCCTGGATAATACTAGAGAGCTCAAATTTTCAGGATGAGATGCAGTAAGCAGACTAATGAAATACGCTAAGTTTCATTTATTTAGCTTTTATACTTTGGATTTTATTAATACCTAAAATACGTCGATTTCGTCACTGACTCACTCACTCATGATCATCAAAACCTCTAGGGTACTTCCTGAAGTCCTAGAAAGCTGAAATTTGGTATGCAGGCTAGGATTAGCACACAAACAACAAAAAAATTAAGAAATCCGTAACTTTCACCTTCCAACCCCTCAAAAGGGGTGGGTCTGGTTATGTATTATCGAACCCTCATAGCTTCGGCCTGGATAATACTAGAGAGCTCAAATTTTCAGGATAAGATGCAGTTACCATACTAATGAAATACGCTAAGTTTCATTTATCTAGCTTTTATACTTTGGATTTTATTAAGATCTGAAATGCGTCGTACCCTCAATGCTTCGGCCTAAATAATACTGTGTAATAATGTGATTTCTTACAAAAGTGCAAACAGCTTGTATATACAAGTTGACCAATAGAAAAACAGAAAAGTAGGGTATTGAAAAAAAATCCATTTTTTAAATAATCTTAAAACTAAATTTAGTTGTAATAGATAATCCCACCCAAAACATTTCATGTAAAATAAGTTGCCAAGACTCACATGCTCATAACGCTTTCACTGTTAAAAAGTTATCAGATCTCATCTTACAAAAAGAAATGAAATCCCACCCAAAACATTTCATGTAAAATAAGGGGTTGCCAAGACTCGCATGCTCATAACGCTTTCACTGTTAAAAAGTTATCAGATCTCATCCTACAAAAAGAAATGAAATCCCACCCAAAACACTTCGTGTAAAATAAGTTGCCAAGACTCACATGCTCATAATGCTTTCACTGTTAAAAAGATATGAGATCTCATGTAGAGCCAAGCCCCTAACTCTACGAGGCCTAACTCTACAAGCCCTAACTCTAAAAACCTTATATCTTGGTCAAAAAGTATGGCTTGGCCGTTTCATGGAACTATTTCATCTCACCCAAAACATTTCATGTAAAATACGTTGCCAAGATGCTCATAACGCTTTCACTGTTAAAAAGTTATCAGATCTCATGTAGAGTCAAGCCCCTCACTCTACAAGGCCTAACTCTAAAAACCCTACTATCTTGGTCAAAAAGTGTGCCTTGGTATACTCCATATCCTTTACATAACTCCATGGGATTGTCTGTGTGACAGCCACGAAACGGCCAAGGCATACTTTTTGACCAAGATATAGGGTTTTTAGAGTTAGGCCTTGTAGAGTTAGGAGCTTGGCTCTACATGAGATCTCATATCTTTTTAACAGTGAAAGCATTATGAGCGTGTGAGTCTTGGCAACTTATTTTACACGAAGTGTTTTGGGTGGGATATCTTTTTCTTGCATTCACTACATAGTGTACTGTTCCAACATAAATATAATGAAAGGGATATGTTGTTAATAATGTAAACAACATTTATTTTATTTATCCTTGTCATTATTGTTTATTAATTATTGAAGAATCCCGTTTTATATACCTTACAAATAGTTATTTTATACAAATTGTTTTCTTTTGATTTAAGTTGACAAAAGCAGTTGCTGTCTTCACAAAGCTTTAATCATTTGCCAAAATATGTAATTGTGTTTGCCAAGTTATTCAATATTTAGCTTATGATTTAAGTTTGCAACCTAAATGTTTCTTAGCATTCATTTTTTACAAGAAACTACATTTGAGATGAAATATATATATATATATACAAAAAGAAAAAAAAAATTGAGTGTTGTTTTTCCAAATCTTTTTGAATAGTAATAAATAACTTCCACAAAAGTGGACTTGCTTCATACTCATTTCTTTATATAATCGTACCAGAAAACAAATGCAGACAAGAAAATAAAAATATCGGACACACATATTTTGGCCACTTAAAAGGTTAGGCTGCAGTATTACAGGCATTGTAGTCAGGATTTTGTTAAGGGAGGGGGGCGTCCATTACATTAAATTTTTATAAACGATTTTGCTGTCTTTAAATGAAACTTTAAAAGTGAAATGATCTTAATACTAAAATCTACGGCGAGTAGATTAACTTTCCAAAAGTTAATCTAGCTTGCCTTTGACATTCTGTGATCCATTGTTCTCCATTATTTATCTTCATGCTTGTTTGTCTAAAATAAACTGTTGTGAAATACAACATTGAGTGATCACTTTGCCTGCTATATTAAATATTCTATGTCTTTTTCTTGGAATTTCATTCTGCAGAATAGAATGGGGTAACTGTTAATTTTATATCAAGAACAAGGCAAATGTAAATTATATGTAGTTATTTACAACTTCCTTGTGATTCAGTTTCAACATTCATAGATATATCTTACTTGTGAAAGAGATTGATAATGAATAATGACTGATGATTCTATGTTGTAAGATGTACAGTGTGATAAAACATCGAAGCACCATGAAGGAAATGTCCAATTTGAACGAAGTTACCTTTCCATTATATACACAAATGATTAAAGTTTAGTTGTGAAGAAACTTGAACTGTTGCATTCATTAATTTACCATTACAATCCCTTCAACGACGTGCTCGAAAATCTTACGAACAATTGGAAGACTTCGAGAAAGGCCGCATTGTGAAACTGCGAGAAGCCGGCTGTTCATGCAATTTAATCGCTCGCTATCTGGGTCGTAGTGATGCTTCTGTGAAAAAGTCCTGGAATCGATGATTGAGTGAGGGCACTCATTTACGTTGCCAAGCCTCTGGTCGGTACATCAATACCACTGCCAGAGACAATCGGCTTGTTGTAAGGCAAACTGTTTCGATAGTTTCTTACGAGGCTTACCTTTAACAACTCGACACAGGAGACTTCGCCTAAAGTGGTGCCGTATCTGAGAGATCTGGTCTGCTCTCAACTGATCTCACGTATTGTATTTAGTTATGAAACCCCTTTTCTTTTGCAGCAGATGATCATTAGTCACAGTATGGAGGAGGACTGGCAGAGCTGAAATCCAGGCAATATTATCGAGAGACCTAACGCCATTACAGTTTGGTACAATGGATTAAGGAGAAGATTCCCTATTACAAAGATTCGAGGCACTTTAAATACACAGCGATGCGTCCAGGACGCAAAATCCGTTATTTTGCCGTTCGTGTTTCCGCCTTCCGGGAGTAATTTCCGGGAGTAATTAGAATAATGCTAATGCATTTCTTCACATTGCTAATTTTTTAAGCAGTGCCTCCAAGGAATTCAATCCCTTCCTTGGCCAAACAGGTTCTCTGATGTCCCTCGTCGATTAAATGTTAAGATAAGCTAGGACGTCAACTGAGTCCATCATTGAGCATCCGGCATTGAAGCAGCAGTTTTAGCAAGCTTGGCACGATCTGCCACAAGACAATATTATTACCTTCACTCCATTACAGTGAAGTTTAGTGAAGTATTTTATAGCTGCTTAATTAAATTTGTAATGTGGCATCTTGATTCCTCCATCATAGATATGCTGATGTTTAAAAATATCTGTGCTTCTGCTTAGATTGGAGTAATTAAGTGTGGCTGTACTTTTCTGAAACTTCTTGTAATGGTAATTCATTGATCTTCAATACTGCTAGCTGAGATTTGCTTTTAGTTCAAAATTATCAGCGATCTTATGGATCATGCCATGCCGTAAATCAGTATGCATAGCAGCCAGAGACGACTTAACATCTAATAATAATATAATAAAGGTTCTGCTATTAGTCAATGAAAATTTATTTTTTTTACTGTGGAATTTGCATCAATTCCATTTCTCTTCTTTTAGATTGGAAGCTTTTATCATGATGCTTCGATTTGTTTTTTTTAATGACAGTCTAAAGATTTTACAATCTTTGTTGCTTAACTCATCATTTTCACCATATCTTAGAATCTCAAAGAAATACTATCCTTTGCAGTATTCCCAATCGATATATTAGTTTGTGTTGTCAGTGTTTTGGAAGGACTAACAATATGGTGAAAAGTGTTCATGTCTGCCTTTTTTTAATGCCGTAATGAATGAAAGGAAAATTGTTAATGTTTGCATAGTAGCATGATTTCGGAATTTTCATGCAAAACTTGTCACCTGATATTCTACCGTTAATTTTGTATCTTTATTATGTCTGTCTTTAGTAATGAACAGTAAAATCTTAGAATTTCAGTGAATTTTTATTGTTGCAGTGGATTTTGCTATCTGGCTTATTAGTCTAACATGATTAAACATTAACATTGGAATTGATAGAAAGCCTTCCAACAAAAAATTTAAATTTAATTATTTAAATTTAAAATTGTTATTATAATGATGCACTTTATCAAAATAGTATATCCTAACGTTATAAAATACACTATTGGCCATTAAAAGTGCAACCCCAGAAAGGAAGCATCCGAACAACCCGACATTTGCATGAACAGCTCATGGGAGTACATTATTAGCAACGCAGCACATATGCAAATAATTTGAGACAGTAACAGCCCCTGGAAACAGTATAAGAGAGAGAAACAGTGTAGTATTGGAATTCTTTGCCCACCGTTCTTGTGCACGATGGCTTCAGAATGCCTCGTCGAAGGACAGACAGCCATACCAATAGGTTTCCGACTTGGATCGTGAGAGAATTGTGGCACATCGAGACTGCGGAGTATCCTTCGGAGAAATTGGTACTCGTGTTGGGCGAAATGCGACCATAGTGATGCGAATATAAAATCGGAGGGTCGAGGAGGGACGAATTCACCGACTTGAAGGATTCCAAAGTTCCCGTTATACCATCGAACGAGAGGACATCTTGTGCGCATGGCTATTACGGATCGTATAGCCACGTCGCAAGCATTAGCTCAAGAATTCGGGTTTGTTGCATAGCAAACAGTCTCCCCACGTAAGGTTGAATGTCGCCTGTAGCATCAGGGAATTTTTGCAAGGCGGCCATTGCTGCGGGTACCTTTGACTGCACATCACAGGTGTCTGCGGCTGCAATGGTGCCTAAAACCTCGCGCATGGAGAGACGAATGGCATAACATCGTTTTTATTTCTGACTTATCCCGCTTCTGTCTGCAGTACCATGATGGTGTCTGGCGGCACCGCGGCGAAAGACTGAATGAGTCCTGCATTACGCATCGCCATACCGTTCCAACACCTGGCGTTATGGTATGGATGCCATTGGATTCCAGTCCCGCTATCGCCTAGTACGCATTCCCAGTACATTGAATAGTCACCGTTACATCTCTGAAGTGTTGGAGCCTGTTGTTATCCCTTATCTTCATGGCCTGCCTGGGGCTACTTACCAACAGGAGAATGCGCGGCAGCACATGGCACGCAATGTCCAACAATTCCTGGATGGCCACCAGGTTCGACTTCTTCCATGGCCCGCGCGTTCATCGGATCGATTGCCTGTTGAACACTTCTGGTCCATGATCGCACAACGACTGGCACACCACAGACCACCCGCGGCTGTAGCAGATGAACTTTGGCACTATATCGAAACCGTATGGACTGACATACGCACATCCAACGTCTCCATCTCTCTATACCGGGCCGTGTAGCAGTCGTCATTGCCACCCAAGGCAATTCTTTACGTTCCGCTAGTCGCACCGAGCTGTAATTGTAATTATTTCACCCTTATACCATAAGTTATCTGTAAAATAAAATTACTTTGATAGCTCTTGTCTTTCGTAGTGTTACATTTTTAATGGCCAGCAGTATATATTAACCAAACGTTCTGCTTTAATTACCAGTAAATCTAAGTACATATAAATTAACATAAACACCAGACTGCACTCAGATTAAAAGAATTTTAAAAAATATAAAAACAGATGAGGCTCTCAAAACTGTAACTGTTTTTATTTTTTTATAAAAACCCTTTTAAAATCTGAGTGCTATCTGTTCGTTTTGTATTAATTTTACATCTGCACGTAAAATAGCTTTAAATAAGTTTATACATTTTAGAACCTGTAATAACCTTTAATTTTTAGCGGTTCCATCATTTGTGGCCTCTTCGTGTGGTGAAGTGGATATCCGTGACAGTGAAGATTCTATCCATATTCATGGAAAATTGAAGTATACACCACTTTATACTTACTACAATGTCATTTCCTACTGACTTGGACTCAAGTTAAGACACTTGAATGGTAATTTAACTACATTAATTTGAATTAACTTTTTATTAGACTGATTTACTGTACTTGAATCTACATCTTTTAGCCTTTTTCAGACTAACAATAGTCTCACGATTAAAACAAACAAAAACATATGATTAAAACAAATTTAACAAAATTATTAATGACAATAAAGAATCAGTTTAAAATAGAGGATTCTGTTCATCAACATGTTTTATCCAGAGTTTTTTTTTAAAACTGTATTATAAGTCACGGGCGTAAATGAGGGGGCCGAGAGTGCCCCCCCCCCCCAAGGATATTATCTTTCATTTATTTTGTTAATAATGTTAATTTCACTTACAAGATAATATTAATGAAATGATTCCAAGTAAAACTAAAATAATTTCAGTTTTATTTCAATGTTATTGTTACCGTATGATGGACAATAATTGATTTCTTTTTATAATTTCTTTGATTTTCTTCATTTGTTTTGCTGAAGATAAAAAACAAAGAAACAAGAATTTATACAGTGTTTTAAGTAAACTATATATTCAAGTTTCCTTTTGTAAATTTTTGCAAAATAATTGAACTTCAGTAGTTTTTCATTTCATTCTCTATAATTTAGTTTGAAATTTAATTTATCTGAAATTGGATGTTAAAGGCGTAAGTTAATCATATTCAATATCAGCAAAATCAATGTCTTCGATATCAGGATTTACACATTGGAACAAGACTTTCTCCTAAACTTGGGAAAAGGTATCATTTAAGTCAAACACTACAATTTTCTTTAAACTTATAAAAAGAAAATTATTAATGAATCACACATTAAAATTATTATTATTTTTTAATTTTGTTGATTTATCCTCATTTTGACCAGCAACTCCCCCCCCCTCCAAAAAAAAAAAAAGAAGCACCTTTATTGATTCGGCGTCTGGTGTGGGGGCACCACTCGCACCACCATCTCAATAGCGTAAACAGCATTTTATTTTCCAAGTGAAGGAATCCACCTCGAACAACCAAAAAGTATTAAAAAATTCAGGGCCCTTCTCCAATAACCTCCTCTGCTGCGATGGATGCATGATATGATTCGGCATCACTTGCCGAAAATCGTTTTTTTTTAAGCTTTTGGCAGATTCTCTATAAACAGTCCTCATTAAGATTGATTTGCCAGTTTTATGAAGTTTTATGAAGAGAAACAATAGGTGGCAGTCAACCTTGAGCACAATCACTGGATTAATTTTGTTTTATTCTATTTTTCTTCATAGGACTATTATTTGTAGCTACCTTTGCTAGGCTCAAAATGTAGGAAAAAAAAATTCCCCAAAATAAAATATTGAAAATTTAACGAGTGATTATTTGAATAACAAAGTCCAAAATAATAGCAAATGATTTAAGCCGAATTTAAAACTTCATTTAAGGTAAGATTAATTTATTTAATTTTAATTGATTATTAATCGTTCGTGAAAAGCCAATGGAATGTTCTTAAATGGCTAAAAATACATTCAAAACTATTTGAAATAATGAACTGGATATTTCAGAATATAGATAATAATAATAAATTATAAAAACTTTTCATTAGAAATTTGAATGGTTTTAAATAATTCTTATTTCTACAATGTTTTGCAAATTGTTCACATTTTTGGTAAAGTTTATTAAACTGTCTTAATAATGGCTAAAGACATGAATTATATCCGCAGAAGAAAATTGTGCAATGATTGAGAAAGAAGTACTGTATTTATGTACAACGGAGTTACATTTTGCAGAATTTAGAATGATAAAATTTCAGAATTTTTGGAAATTTCATTTGCTTAAAAATCTTTATTTACAATTACATATTTATTAATAAAAGTTTTATTAGGTTTATTAATAAAACTTAAAAATATTTCTGATCCAAGTTTTAATTTCTAAAATAATTGCTGAAAATTATTTTTAGTAAATAAAATAACGAATTTTTTTTTATGGAAGGGTGCCCTCTTCCACTATGTGTTTGTATCTCATCACGATAATTACAGTGGGAGAGAGTACTTACCCCATTTAAATAATAATTGGAACATTTCTCCCATTTAGTCCTAATTCCTGTGAAGGGTAGACCAAATCTTGCGAGGAAAATCGAGTCGTGGATGTTTACCATGAATCATATAAAACTGTAAAGGTGTAAATTATTAGCTCCCATATCTCTTTCCAACGTTTGATCACATTCAACCCTGACTCAAATAAATTCTGCGCTGTTCTAGTGGAGGATGTCTGAATCGGAGTCTGCTCTGTAAGATGTCAGGAATATCAACGTGGATTTTAAGCAAGGGGTTGTCAGCGATTTACTTAAATTCTCTGATGAGAACGTGTTCGCGTCGCAGACGAGGACGAGGAATATGGCAAAGAGTTGATAATCAAAAGGTGGGAATCGCCTTAAATCTGGGCTATAATTTGCACTAAAATTGCGATAACAGCTTGGTGTATGTCTAAAATAAAATCGAACTGTTTACGGATGTACCGTAAGAATACGTTTATGTACGTTTTCTATGTGAAAACAAACCTGCAGAATTGAATTGTTACAGCGGTGTGCTCTCAAATTTTGAATAGGGAAGTGAAATACGTTGGGACCATCAGCTGTTTTATTATTATAAAAAAAGGCATCGCTCTTTCTATGCCAATGATTTCTTTGTTGCATTCTATTCTTCCTTACTATATACTTTTGTTTTTAAGGATAAGGAGAAAACAATCCCTTCAGTTCCATTCGCTGTGGGTCATTTAAGCACCTCCTTTTAACTTTTGGCGCAGTGATCACCTCCAAGTCATGAATCTCTTCTTCAAAGTGGTATTCTTCGATATCTGCTAGCCTTTTGTCTGCCTCCCGGCTTAAACATATTCTAAGTTTGTATGCTAGTTTTTGTTGACGGAATATCATATTTTGAGATTGGAAAAATTCATGGAAAATTGAACTTCTGTAAAAATCCATTCTTTTTTTTTAATTATTAAGTTTGCTAACAGTTTGGCATGACAGTTTAATATTATTTTGGTATAACAGTCTCGTTTTTTTTTTATTTTTAACAAATGAAAATTTTGAAATTTCCCAAATTTTCTAACAGTTTTATTCTTTTATTCTATTAGCACTATTTCTCCTACATTTTGTGGTTGTTTGTGATTATCTGCAAAAATGTCCGACGATAACGAGGAATCGCAGCCGATCAGGGATGATATTTACCCGCTGGTGCTAGAGATTTTGCAAGATATAAACAATGACAAAGGAGCGAAAGTAAAAAAAAAAAGTCTCTGCTACATCCGAGACAACCATTCAGTGGATCTCGAGAATACGAGCTTGAATTGCGCTGTACGGGGTCCCTTACGAAAGAGAAATGTAAAAAAAAAGTAATAAAGAAAACGTTGTTGGGCAAATACAAACTAACTATGAAATGCAAGAAAAAAAAATACCCACCTCCAAAGCCTTCATGTCTCAAACAATCAACCAAAAGTTCCAGTAATTCATCTTTCAAATCATGTCGCAACCCAATTTTACAAAACACCATGCTAATTAGATTTAAAATGACTCCGTTTCAAGAACTTTCCAAGCGTTACTGACTGCCCACGAAATTGGCAGAACTTTAATCAATTGGATTTTAATTATCACAATTCGTAAAAATTAACATATTTTTAATTAGATTTCAGTTCAAAATTTTTTTTTACTGTAAAATGTTGAAAAATTAGAAATAAATTGATAGGGCTTTAAAATAAAATATTGTTGTGTTCCTGTAATAACTTAGATCTGAAAAAAATAAAAATAAAAAAAATTAAAATTAAACATTTCTACAGCCTTTCAGAATTAAGATTTAACTCCTTTACGTAAATGAAGATAGACTTTTTGTTGGAGGCTTACAACTGTTGGAAAATTTGAAAATCTTGGTAAGCTAATTCTTCGATTACATAGTGTTCCTTCATGAAAACGTAAAAATTGCATCTAATGTTTATGAGTTTAAGTTACATAAATGTATTTTTTTGTCCCCTGTCCATTTAGGTGAGAATTTAAAATCTTATAAAATTACAGCACATCCTTAAATCATAATGTCCTTTCCCTTCTCTTACAACTTTGAACTGTGAATGAAGAATGAAGTTTCTACTCTGTAAGATAGATGGCGCAAACTTCGATACGAGTCCTAAAGTTAATTCCAAAACACAGGGTTGAATTATGACTTGTTGTGTAAGCAAAATGTCAATTTCAAAATAATCATACATAAAATTCTAATCAGATGAAGAAAAAAGCGTTCTATAAGGAGCTATAAATATTGTTGTTCAGTTGGTGTAATAGCTTGTCAGAAGCAGAATGAACATGTTCAATCTCATGAGGGTTGTTTCTCTTCCTTGCTGCTCCTAGGGTCATCCAATCTCTAAATATGATCCATCTTTGATGACCTTTCTTGCTTTTTTTATATTAAATTGTAACAAACAACTTTAAGTTTGTAATAACAATTTTTAAGGTCTAAGTTACTGTTAACTTTCAGTTTAACTTTGTAGCTTATGATGTTAGCTGATTTAAGGTAACTCAGAAGATTGTCACATTGACACTTAAGAAAATATTAGGTGGCCTATAGATGTTCTTCTCAAATGCTTGCAAAACTTGTGTTTAAAACAGAAATTAAAGAGGAATGATGTAATAGCGTTTTCAATGTCATAAGAAAAACCCGCTTTAATCCATTGCTTGCTAACACAGGATATTCATACAATGAACCATCGCTTGCAGAGCCATCCTAGCGAGCTAAGGGAAAAACTTTTACTAATTCTGTAATAAATAGCAGTATCCAACACAGCGTTAGCAGACTGCAAATATCATAATATCATCGTTAAGTGAGCAGTGTAGAAAGTATGGAGGGGAGTAGCCTCGTATAACCTTTATATAATCGATAAATATAAATTTGTCTAAAATCAAGATATGTATGTTTACTTTATTTTTATTGTGGAAAGTAAAATATTCAGCTAACCTGGAACGTAGCCAAAATTTTCTTTCGGGAAGGCTTATTTCTAGAAAAAGTGCCATGTGATAAGGTTGACCTTAGTAAGAATATCACCACTCCGTGTCTTCCCGTGGACGCCATAATAGGCGACAATTTTATATTGAAATGACTAGTTCATTTGATTTCAACTCTTGAGAGAAATTTTTCTTTTGTTTAGATTTCAGGAGGGCTTCCACCCCTCGAACCCTGTCTACCTCCCCGGCTACGTGCCTGCAGCTAACAGCAAATCTCTACCATTTTACCAATCAAAGGCAGGGCTTCAACATCAAATTCAGGACCCAGGTACCAAATGCAGTAATGGGCCCTCTCCCATATTATGATCAAAATCATGGATTCTTAGTCAAAAATATCGCGAAACACCCCATTGATTTCATATTCCTTCCTTTTAAACATGCCACACAGTTATTAGCATTATTTTTAGAGTAAATTAATTTTAACACCAACATCTACTTTTCACTGTTCTACCCAAAAGCTTAGAAAAAAGCTTAGAAAAAAATTTGCTATAAGCAAATATTGTAATGCAGAAATAGCTCTATGCAGACGATTAAAGCACAAAAGTAGTTCATATAAAATGTGGAATTAAATTATAAAAAAAAGTCTTAGAAATGAAAACCAAAAAAAATTATATAAATTTACCTAACACCTCAGCCGGGACCCCTATGACGTCCGGGCCCCGGTGCTGAAGAACCATCTGACCCCTCCCCCACTTGTGAGGGCCCTGAGCAGGGGCTGTTAAAGTATTACGTAAGCATTCAAGGGGGAGGAGCGGGTTCAAGCTTTGCTTATTTTTGCTGACAAGGGGGAGGGTGGATCAGAGCAATGCTTACTTAAGACAGACGAACATGAACCCATTACAATTTTGATATAATTTTGACTGTTTCAATTTATTGTTCAGTGGTATTTACTATTAATGATTTGGCAAATCTTACGTAAGCACAAGGGGGGGGGGACGGTCATCTGCAAGGGAGGAATATAAAATGACGAAAAATATGCTTACATTATACTTGAACGGCCCCTCAGTAAATTCGGTGAAGCGTGTTTATCTTTAATGAGAGAGAGCAATGAATAAAGCAGACTTCTCTTGTGACATGGAAAATGTCCTAATATACATGAGAACTGGCAAAATTGCAATTATAGAATTTGATTCTTGGGTTTGTTTTACGATTGGTTGCTCTTGCAAGCCTACAGTTTGTCATTCAGCCATCATGCATTGACGTATCGAGTATCGAGATCATTAGCGTATCGAAAAGGTATTGGTAGCTTTATAATCCCTTCAATGCATCCGAAAATGAAAGAAATCTATCATTTTATACTTTGCTTTTGTTTGAAAAATGATTACTTTGTTTGTAAACCCCCCCATCCCTCTTCTGGAAAATGCATTTAAAGTATTTGTTTGTTTTTTTCCACCAAAATCTGGGCAGCTAGAATCATCGTAAACCCCGTCCTCTCTCATTTCAAATTTCTTGGCATATCTTTCAACCAGATCGACATAGGATGTTGCTCTGTCAAAACTGATTTCGTCTCTTTCTAAGAAACAGGGAAAAAAATTTGAAATTCGAGCAATCACTGTCAGGGTACCACGAAAAAAAAAATCAATAAAGGAAATCTCTGTAAATGAAATCTTATTTTTGAGCTATTTACGAATGATTTGGCACTTTTAAGAAGCGATTTTAATCGTAAGATCCAGATTAGAATCCAGATGCTTATTGAGGAAGTCAATTCTCTTCTACGAAAGATCAAGAAGCATAGGGTAAAAATCTAAACAAGCTGCTTGATTATTAGAAACATGACAGCTACGTCATTCGGCCTGTACTTGCTTCACCCAACACCTCCTAGAAGACCTTCTTTTAGAAGAAGATGTTTCACCTAAAAGACAAGAAGAATCCTGGAAGACAAGAGATCTTCTAAGAGGTATTGATGCACCTATATGATCAGGTTTCAGAATGTACCCTCGTAAAAGACTTTTTTTTTCATAACTTTTCCATGGATGCTTGCACCTTTCTGTCTTCTTCTAGGCCAGGGGTCTCCAAACTTTTCAGCCCGAGGGCCGCATTAACTATCAAACATCAGTTCGGGGGCCGACTGCACACTCGAGGTCCAAATAAAAAGAATCAAAATATGGATGTTGTTTTTAATTATTTACTTATTTAATATTTTATTCAATTATTATTTAATAACAGCTGGAGGTCTTTGATGATCTCGCATGCAAATGACTTGGGGAACTCAGCTGTTGCTTCAGCCATGAAGACCTTGCACTGCTGAAAGTGCGTCAAGTTGTTGGCCTATACTTGTTCGAAAAACAAGACAAGTTTGGATCTGAAGGCCTTTAGGTGGGTGTACAGACCAGAAACTAGATTTTCCTCTCCTTATAGTTTTAGGTTCAGAAAATTTAAATGACTAGTTACGTCTGCAGCAAAGACCAATTTCCATACCCACTCTTTATCAGACAGCAATGGCTGTGGCTTGCCTTTACTTTCCAGGAAGTCAACTATTTTCTTTCTTAAATTAAAAACTCTACTTAGAACTTTCTCAAAATGTTGCAATAAAAATCTTTAATCTATAATTTTGTTAATTAATAATTATGTAAAAAGCACGTACATAAAAAATTAATATTCCTAAGTTAAATTAGAACTAAAATAATTTTATTTAAAAAAAACTAAAATAGGTATTTCGCTAAACAATTAGCAGGATAAACACCTCAATTGCTGGAATCTATAAAACTTGGTTATTAAAAAAACAAAAAAAAAAACAACATTTATATATATTATGAATGTTTCTTTTCTTTTTTACTATATATACTATTAAATTATAATTTAATAGATTTCTCATCCATCGATTTTAATGGTTCAAATATTAATATTAATAGAAAAATCTCAGAAAAAGCATTAATATATGACTGTGAATTCAACCCCCCCTCCCCAATTATAAATTTAAAATGTCAAGAGAAAAGCGTATTAGTATAGGAAAGAGAGAAAAAAAAAGATTACGTAGAGAAGTTTACTTAAGTTGCATAATTATGCAATAGGTCTTATTTTATTTTAATAAATTAAAATACTTCTTTATAAATTTTTTTTAAGGAGAATGTTATTTATTTATTTCTAATCGTATATTCTTTTTGTGCCTAATGTTCCTAACATAACTGGGAAAGAAAAAAAAGAACCAAACTTACATTATCTTACCGAAAGAAGAAGAACAAAAACAAAGGGATAAAAAAGAAAACAGAAAGAAAAAAAAATTATAAGAATTGAATCTCGGATCCTGTCTGTTTAAATTCTCACTAAAGAGTTAAATATTATAAGTCAATATTTGTCTCAATATAATTAACGTTACATCAAAAACTTAAGAGACCTAAAAAGCTTAAAACTGAATGATGCAAAATTTAATCCCTACATGAAGAGTGTATTGAAGAGGACTTCTCTTTATGAAATGAAAACCATGGTCGTGTCTTGTTTTTTTATATTTTTTTAAAAAAAATTTTAAAATTTTAAATTTTAATTAATTTTAAAAAGGCTTAATCAGGTGTGCAGGATTCATCTGTGAACTATTGAACACAATTTCAGCACACGTAAAAGCGTTTCTGTTACTAATGAAGAGTGTATTTTGGCTAAAAAAAAATTATATGTAATACAATCTTTAATTTTATTTACTTCATACTTATATATTCACTAAATTTATTTTGTTTCACTTATAGATTGGTGTTTAAACTTTTATATCTTTTATATCTATGTGGTTATAACTTAGGCTGCTCTATCTAAGTATGTCGGTAACTTTTTAAAATTTTAATACTTTTAAATAATGTTTATTGTGTTGAAATAAACTACTAATTTACATAAAATTTCATTTTCATTTTTATTAAAAACCAGAGATTGAATAATTAATTTTTTCCTTCATTCATAGAACTGCAGTAAAAATCTTGTTAAAGCAAAGGTTGGAACAAAATTCCAATATGCTAGTGAGTTTAATTGAAATAAATTATATTTTAAAAAAAAATTCAAACGAGCATAAATTGCTTTTTCTCTCCTGATGAAACGATGTTAAACATCAATTGTGAAACTGGTTAATTCTTCTATAGTTACATAAGGCAAGATTTCGATTCTCGTAAGTTATCGAATTCTTTGACCAAATTTAATCCTATCTTCTTGAATCCTCCAAAATTATGATCATTATAAAACCATTTCTAGACATTCGATACTAGACGAATACACAGACTTCAGTGTTCTAAGACTCTCAAATGCAGTGATTGGGATAATCGCGCATGAAATATGAGTAATTTTCAAAGTAATAAGTGATTCCAAGTTATTACAAATATTTTCCACTAACTGTATTACAATGCCTGACTGGCAAATTCCAGTTTCCGTGAGATCGAAAACTATCCTGTTTTTCTTCCTTTTGCATTCTCTCATCCTCGTGCGACTGAGACATAAACATCGTGAAAGACTCATTTGGTTGGAGGGGCAAACTCTCGAGCCATCTGTTTCCAATTTCGTCATTCAAGTATTTAATTTAAAGTATTATTATTGTTATTATTAATTAGTTTCATAACTTTTGGTAGTAATTGGTAACTTTGGTAGTTCATAACTTTTGTAATAATATATTATATAATAATATATTGTAAAGGGCATATAAATTGTTATTTTTTTCTAACGGATGTAAAATCAGAATTCATATTAATGAAAAATTAATGTTTTGTCGTTTACATCATTTAATAAATGCAGGCTGTTTGATAATATAACTTCACGATAAATTCTTCTATAAATTTTTTACTCCATAACAACGACAATATTTCGAATAATCTGTTCGATTATTCTTCTTCAGGTCGAAAGAAGAAGGAAGAAATAAAACTATTTCTCTCCTTAAACATAAAAACAAACAATGAATATACAAATTCCAAAATTACAATTGATTATACAAATTCCAAAATTACAATTGAATATACAAATTCCAAATTACAATTGATATATTACATCTTTATGATATAATTCAATTATTAAATAATAACCAAAAACATGAGATTACAATATTAAATGCTCTTATAATACCGACAATGATATATTATAATAACAACAATACGTTAAATCTTTCTTAATGTTATTTTTTCAAATTTCTCTTGTTCAAATATTTAAAAAAAATTCTGAATGACATAGTAGAGACTTTCAGAGTTATCGTGAGGTTATCTTTATCGTAACAGATAAGTATATATTTAATCTGTTTAATAATATGTTTAAAAAAATCGCCTACATGGAAAAAGATATCCGGCAACCAGCGACATCATTAGGAGCGTAATTATATTAATGAAAGGGTCACATGATTTGAGCATTGGTCGCTGGGACGGAGATCTCACGTTTAAGAATTAAGCAGTGAATGAACAAGACCCCTGTTCTGAAATACTTAGTAAAACATGCTTAAATGTTCATCCGCCATGATGGACTGAATAAGTGAGTGTTTGGGCATTTGTAACTGAAGGCCGGGGTTGAACAACAAACAACGGAGACTGGCGAAGGGATCCCGTCTTCTTGGAAAGATTCCAGGACGGGCGTTCTTTTTTTATCCCTGGCATCGTCTAACTTTTATTTAAGACTTACAAACATATGTCAGTGGCTTTCTACGTATATTTAGCCAATTTTTATATTGAAAAGGATGAAAATGATTTTTGTTATTTTGTGCTTTCGATTTCACTAAACAGATTATTCATTACGGATACTAAAAACAAAAATATTTTCTTCGGGTTGATGACGAAAAAAAACTAAGTGTAGTGAACTCTGAAAGTTCTTCGGAAACTTATCAATAGTTACAGTTTCTACACGTTGATAGATGAGATGGAAAAACTTAGGAAATTTGAAATAATTTTTGATAATCCTTCGGCTATATATTTTGCTGGAAAAACTATTAGTGGAAAAGTAGTAATTACTCTAACTAAACCAATGGAAATCAAAGGTAAGTTTACAGTAATCATTATTGTAAGGAAATAGAATTTTGCTTATATATATAATTTTAATCTCAATTTGCAGTCAATTTATAAATTTTCTGTTTGATATTTTAATATGAAGCAGTTTTTAATTATCACTTATTGTTTTCTTTATTTTCTTAGTAACATTTATAGTAATGAACTATTATTTTTTAGTATAATATTTCTTTTATTGTCGAGAATATACGTTTAGGGAATATATTTATATTAAATTTTAAAAATTCATATTTAAAAATTTCTCATTTATTACATTTTAAGGTTAAAGATAATGAAAAAAGTTGTTGTATCCATTAATATTGAAATGTCAAAAAGGAATTTATACAGTTCCTTCGAAACATCTCTAGCTAACTATATTATATTAAACATCTCTAGCTAACTATATTATATTAATCATCTCTAGCTAACTATATTATATTAAACATCTCTAGCTAACTATATTATATTAAATATTGTTAAATTTTACAAAAAAATATTATTAATATAATTATGAATCATTATTTTTAGGCGAATCTTATCCATTTACTAATATGGTTAACTTTGAAACTTGTTTAGGAATTTAGCTAATAAGTACAGCAAACGAATGCTCTTAATTTTATTATTTATATTTTTATTATATTTTATATTTATTATTTTTATTTATATGTCTTTTACTTTAATATTCAATAATTACCATAATGACTGAATTTATAGTAACAAATTAAGTCAACTTCAATCATTTCAACATCGAACAGTTGAACAAATCCAAAATATGAACATTTCGATCGAAAATAGAAAATGAAATCAGAGAGAACTGTTTTCCATTGTCTCGACGCTTGTTTTGAAACTCCGAGAAGTGGGTGGAGTCGTGGAAAGATCAAGGATCCAAATTTATGGAGAGATTATCCATAAATTTTTAGAAATGAGACACGAATTGGAAACATTCGGGTTTCTTTGTTTCTATTTTATTTCGGATATACTTTTCGAAGAATAAAATTGAAGTTTTTCTCTTTTTTTAAATTATTTAATAAAATCGATACTACCATTAGAAAGAGTAATAAAGTAGCAAAATATTAATTGCGCAATAATAATTTTGGTTATATAGTTCTTCATTTACCACGATTTCATTGCTTTAATAGCAACGCATATTGATGGTTTTTTGGTTCCTAGTTCCTTACCAAGAAGCTGAAGTTTAATATTCTACATCAACTTATATAATTGGCTAAGTTCGTCTGTCTGTCTGTCTGTAACTCGATATAATTAAGCTGTTAAGATAGATCCAACGGTTCTCAATAGTACCACTGAATCAAAAGTACTCAAATTGGATGAAAATATTAGTTCATTTTGTTATTCCATGTTGTTTCCATGAAATTTTATTCTTGGGAACTGACCTCGACAACTGAAATTCTAACAAAGCATACGTTCAAAACCAAATAATTTTTTTACCACTGCATCCATTTTAATGAAATTTGGTATAATTACTCAGTTGTTTACGCTGATTTTGAAACTCAAAACCATTTTTGCCATAGAAGCTTCGTTCACAAGTTAACACAGTATTTAGATTACAAAGGTGAGTTTTAAATGCCTTTCGGCGTTATGAGTCAAAAATAATAATTATTCCATTCTCACTTTTAGTAAAATTTATTTAGAAGAGCAAACTTTAGATATGGTTGGAATTTATTAAGGTGACCAACCGTCTTCCTTTAGGGAGGACAGTCCTCCTTTTTGAAACTCTGTTCTCCCTTGAGAAGTATCCTCCTAAATGTCCTCCTTTTGTAAATTCTGTCCTCCTTTTTGATGTTTGAAGAGTAATATGTCCTCCTTTTTGATATGTGAAGTTTAAAACCTTTTTTTTGGTTGAACAGATAGGTTACAGGGTTTTTTTTTGGGGTTGAACAGATAGGTTTATACACCTGAAACCCCGGATTAAACATTTTTTTTTCTTCAAATTATTTGCATCCTCCTTTTCATTTTAGAAAAAATTGTCACCTTATATTTATTTCAAATCAAATCATCAATCAAATCAAATATATATATATATATATATATATATATATATATTTGCTAAGTTCGTCTGTCTGTCTATAACTCGATATAATTAATCTATTAAGATAGATCCAAGGGTTCTCAATAAACTTTAGATATGGTTGGTATTTATTTACCAGAGCCTGTTTTTAGTCATGGACAGTTATATGTTGCTATTTGTCGAGCACGTCGTGCTTGCGACGTCAAAATCAAAATTCTTGACCGAATAGATCAAGGACATCTGATAGAAGGATCTGATGCTGTTTTTACTGTTTTTACATTTACTTTATAGTTGATAGTTCATAATAAAATGATTTTTCAGATTTTTTTATGCCTGTCGTCCGACAGGCTTTGCTGCTAGTTGTATAGTAAATCCTCAATCCATAGTTTAAATACTCTTCTAAGTTACCTAGATTACAAATGAAGACAGAGGCACATGACAGATAATAAAATTAGAAAGGAACAGTTGTTCCACATTGTTCCCATTGACGACAAACTGTGATAGAGGAAATGAGCGATGAGCCATATCTGAGTCATACTTACTTTTGATCGCTAAACTTTATTTCTCTTTATTTGACTGAGTCAGTTGTGGTTTTATGTTAAGAAAATAAGATAAGTATTTCCTCTGAATTATTCAACTGTTAAAAATAAATATATTTAATGGCTACATGTTTCTAATTTCTACAGGAGTTGAAATTCACTTCTCAGGAAGTGCCAAAGTTAATTGGAAGGAAACAAAAACTAAATCCAACGATGGTCAACGTATCAAAGAATATTCTGCTTCCCAACTTTACGTGGATCATCAGATACAACTGAAGGAAGCTGGTATCAGAATTTCTTTACTTTTTTTTAATATTATTAATAAAAACTCCGTTTTGTATAGGCCATAAGTTTCCATTTAAATATAAGATTAAAATCGATATCCAGTTAGATTTCAAATTCTTGTTTTAGCTTTAGGTGGAAAATGACAGAAAAGTCAGTAAAAAAGAAAATAAAACAAGAAAGAAAATAATCATGAAAGTGGTGGTTTACTAGTTCAATAACAAACATAGTTTTGCATAATAGACTTGAGATGCAAAAAATGCATTTAATCAAAACAACTCCTACAATACAGCTCATAAATGGAAATAATTTCTTCCACAATTGTTAAATTGGAAGATCTTATTATCATTTCGATTTTAATTTTAAAGTCGAACATTTATTGCAAAAGATTTTCAATGATGAATGATTTGAGCATTTTGGCTTTTTCACAGTTTTTTTCGTGGAAAGAAAAGAAGGGACGAAAAAGGCAAATTTGGATAAGATATTTAGGGCTTCCCAATCTTATGAGCTTCGTTATGTAAAATATCGCATCACTGTACTAAATTTACTTTCAGTAATCAGATTCAGATAGTACAATTATTAGTGTTTTCAATAATTTTTATAAACCGTAAAATAATAAGATAGGATTCATGGATATAGGAAAACGAAATATAGATATTAAGAAGAAAAATAAACTTTCCATTCACATTAACAATAGGTATTTGTTAATTTTAAAAAATATCAATTTCCAAATAACCAATAACAGGTAATTCTTTAATGAAAATCTTCGTTCTGGATACCCATTCATTAACTTTCTCAAATTTTCGTCACTGTTTTCCTTGTACTGTGTTGAATATGTACTTATAATTAATTTAAATCCAAATATCATTATTTTTTTAATTGAGAAGCAGTTTAAAATATAAAGGAATCAAATTGAAATATTATTGTGAAAGAATACCTCAACATTTTAAGGAAAAAAAAATTAAAATTGTAAAGTTCATTATAGGAAGTTTTTTAATCACAACTTGTTAAATTTAATTCAGGACTTTTTTAATGAAATTCTAATAAAACTACACACAGCCTTACTAGATATTTATGCAGAGGGACAATATCTGCTTTTTGTAAAATGATGGTTTATAAATGTAAAATTGTACACTGCTCCAAAAGCTTTATTTTGCTAAATATTTAAGAAATATTAAGTTAAGTACTGTTTTAATAAAGAGTTTTATTTCTGTTTTGATTAGAAACGTTACGAGCTGGTGAACATCGTTTCCCTTTTACTTACACATTGCCAACACACGTTCCATCCTCGTTTGAAGGGAGTCATGGGAATGTGCAATACTATTCGAAAGCTACAATTCATTGTCCTACAGAGTTGGCTACAGTTTGTCAAGCGCCTTTCACTGTCTATTCCTCGTTTGATTTAAATCAGGAAACAACAGCAAGAGTAAGTAAATAAAAAAATAATATTTGTGTTTTGGAATAGAAAAATCCATTGCTTGTGTGTACGTAGGTGTCTATAAGCGAGTTTCTTTTTAAAAATTAAGATGGCTAGCAAACTGGTCACATAAAACATACTTTTTTCTGTTCTTATTAGTTTAAGGTTCATAGAAACCGGGAAGGCAAGGATGGTATTTAGAAAAAGAAAACGGTGGAGGTTAGATATATTTTTATTCAGTAACAACTGTTCTTAGGAATTTATATATTCTACAACTAATTTTGAATATTGAAGAAGAGTCTACTCCACATTCAAACCTCTTAAATAATTCATATACAAACGGTATCAGATAAAGATAAAAACACTGTACCCATACCTGCTTCATTATTAATCTTCTTTCGTCAAATGGGCACAAGTAATTTCATTGATCTTGTTTAACGAAAAAAATAATGATTTATATTTTTCAAGCATACATGTTTAATATAGTGAAGATGAAAATAAATAAGTAAAAAATGCATTTGGACTGGATCTTATGAAATAAAAAAGCATGATGTATAGTCAACGTGACGATAGGAGCTTCACAACGTTAAATATCTCCAGGCGCAAATAAAGACTATTAATGATAATTACAGTAAAAATCATGTGAAATTCATGGCATAAAGCTAGTGGCATTCAATGAATTCAAGTGTTAAATGAAAGTGCGAAAAGATATCAGATAAGTAAATTGTGATTACATCAGCAAGAAAATTGAAAGGAATAGGTGCAGCAGCCACAGATTAAAATCAATCTAATGATCTTACTCGCCTAGGTGTTTTATTATTAAGGAATATATTTGAAAACATCACTGCACTAAGTGTTACAAGACTTTTCTCGATCCTATTTATGTCTCATCTTGTCTGAACATTTCCGAGTTAGTTCTCAAAGAGCCTTATCCTGACTCTGAAGATGTAGTTGATCCTTCCATCTTGCCTTGGGGCATCCACAGTCTCTTCTACCTTAAGGATTCTATCTAAATGCTAATTTTAGTTTCTAATTATTTGGCATCCTTTACAACGTGTTGTATCCATTTTTTCTGAACGTTTTCTATTTCTTGACGATATTTTGAGTATTTAATGCTCAATGTTTCCTATTCATGTTTTATTTCAAAAGATTGAGAAATAAATTATGCTATTACGTGAAGAAGATTTGTTATCTTTAGTAGAACATTATTCTCCAATCTGGAACGAGTAATCGGGAAATGACTATGGATAGCAATTTCACATATAATTCATTTTATTTTCTATCAATCAAATTCAGTTAATCGTTTTTTTTTTTTTTTTTCCAAGAACCATTAGAATTATCATTGTCAAAGAAGGGAGTTTGGAATGTTTGCCCTAAGCCGTCGAGATTTGGAAGCTAATATTTAGCCCTATTGTCAATTGAAACAGTTGTCTCTTAAAATTAACAATTCGTTGCTTTATTGAGCAATTCTTGGCAATAAAATTCAAAAAGCTTGTGGAGAATTTAGAAGAATCCTAAACTAAAAAAGAAAATTAAGCCAATCAATAAACAGTTTATCAAGTAAAAAGGATAAACGAAGGGTGGATTTGGCAAGAACCATACATGGGACAGATGGAATGATGGCGGGGGGGGGGGGAGACAAGGACCAAGCTCATTCTCTTCCGACAACAGACTTAGTAAGCTTATGAACTATTATAAAACACAGCACGTTTCTCAAACCCTTAGTCCATTAGAAATTAGAGCATTACGTGAATTAAGGACAACAAGCACTTATTTATTATAAAAGTTAAAAAAAAAGAGGGAAGTTTTCAACAAAATTAAATATCAAAATCCTGTGAATATTTTTTAAATTCTAATAATGGTATTCAAAACTTCAACGATTGTAAAAATGTCTCCATTAAAGTTATGAAGAAGTTTGTAGATAAATTGCATTAATAAGAAGATTACTGATAATTGTTTATGGGATCAGTGCCTCTCTAATACGTACAATATGTCTAAATTCGTAGTGTTACTTAAGGTGCATAAACAAAACATTAATAACAATTTTTTTTCCCTTATGCCCGAGTTGTCACAACTCTGCCATTTCCCTCATTTCCCAATTCATTGAAAAAAGTTTCGAAAAATAACTCTGCCCTCTTCATGGTTCCCGTAATAGTATATCCTCACAAAAAACCTTCATTCGGTACAAGGCGACGATGATTCAACTATGACATCTTTTGGACGCGGTATCTCTCTTCACAAGTATTTCCTTTGAATAATTTCAGAAAGCTTTCAGATTTATAATGGCTCATAATCCCGAGTTTTCCGATGATGACATTGATATGGTCCTTGAAGTTTTGCAGAGTTTATTCCACATTCAATTTTTACAAAGTCGACAATGAGTAGTTTAAACAAACTCAAGGGGTTTTCATGGGCTTATCCTCCTCCACCATTATTGCTGAAATCATTGACGGACAAGTTTTTAAGCGGGACGATCTTTGCAAACCGTTGTTTCATAGTAGATACGTTAACGACGTGTTTTTTATTGTTAAGCCCAATTGTATCAATGCAATCAATGCTGTCCTATCTGATATTTCATTTTATTATTGAATATGAGGGACCAGAAGGATAGCATTATTTAGATACCATTATATCCAAACGAGATAAAAAAATTGGTTACTGCTATTTATCGAAAACGCTCTTATTCTGGCCTAATGTTAAACTTTGAATCGCACATACTATTGCCACAAAAAGAATTAAATTCAAATGGCCGTCTTCAGAGGCTTTCATGTGCCGTCCGAGCAGGATGGTTTTGAGAAGGAAATCCGTTTTTTCAAAAAGTTTGCCGTCGGTAACCGGATACCCTATTGCTTTTGTTCATAGCATTATCATAGTTCTACAGAAATTGTACAATCCACATAGTATTGGAAGTAAATCCAAATCATCATTTTATATTTCTGTTCCATATATCTCCGGGTTTTACTCCCATGTTCGATACTTTATTAAGAACATTGGTACTGTTTCTCGTAGTAACCACACTATTCGTAGATTTATAAATCACGAGAAGTTTGACAATAGAAAATCCCCAGAGCAGATATTAACAGGAATGACTGTATTTATTGTATCAAATGCATTAATAACCAGTATATATAATTGGGGAAGCATACCGCCCTTTAGCGACCCGGCTCAAAGAGCACTTTAAAGCTAATCGGGTTATTTTTCATATAATACAGCAATCTATAATTATCAAACGGGGCATAAGCTTCATTTCAAGAAATCGGTGATTCTAAGAAAGTGAATCACTACCTTAGAAAATTCAAGAAATCATTAATGAACTTGCTGAACAAACCCTTCAATACTAAATTGTCATGGAATCGGCGGAGGATTAGAGTTTCCATTTAAAGTAATCCCTTTTTTTTTCTCCCCCCCCCCCCTCCTCATTCCATCTGTCCTTTCAATGGTTCTTCCCATATCCACTTCTGATTTGTCTTTTGACTTGATCTATCAACCGTCCGTTGATTGGCTTAATTTTCTTTTTAAGTTTGGGATTCTTCTAAATTATCCACTTGCATTGATAAAGGGATATCTGTGAAAGATCCCGAAAGTAGTCCAATTTTAAACTTTTAAGTTTTATTTTAGTTTCTAGTGTGCACACACTCCAATTTTTGCAGTTAGAATGTGCTTGAATTTAAATGCCAAGAGAAGTTAGCAGTTGACTGTAATCGCAGAAAATTATTAGAGGTCCAGGAACAAACTGCGCCTTCACTTGGATATTTGAGAAATGTTCCTCCAAATCTTCTGCAGCCTCTACCCAAGAACGTTTTCGATTTTTATGCCTTAATCATTGTCTTGGTTTTAATGAGATACTGCTATCTTAAGCTAAACAAGAAAAAGCTGCTGCTTTTTTAGCAGCAGATGTTAACAAGTACGAATTTCTCGGTGAATAAATAATAGGTTAGCAGATATCTCAGTTATAGGTAAAATTGTTGCATCCTTAATTAAAGCCATAAACGCCTCTAATGACAAACTACAAGTAATACTTCCGTTGATCTGGCGGAATCAATAAAGAAAAAAAAATAGAAACAATAAAGTGTCATACTGGATTCGAATCCAAGTAAGCAGTCAAAAAAACAAAAACAATTTAGAACAGTGTCTAGTGTTAATTCGTTGCGTTGGTGTATTTATCAAAGATGCTTGATCTGTAAGTGTTGTTCGTCGGATATTGCCATGAAGCAGCTAATGTGAAATATCCCGCATTTCTTTCTAGTTCAGATATGGCTGTAAATTCCTTTCTGTCTCTTTTACTGTGAAATCCAGATGGATCATTGTTGGATTAGTCAGTGGACCAAGGAGGAAAGAATTCTATCAAATTTTAAGTTAGTTTCGATTTCCTTCGGTTTTGATGTATTTAGGGAGTGATCATAGAAGGGAATGAGCATAAAAGGAAGCAGGCCTATACTTTAAAACTATTCACAGCATTAAAAAAAAAAAATCATTTTTTTTCGTAATTCAGGACCACAAACACCGTTATTTAAAGATTTTTTTTTCAAAACTTATATTTCTTTTTGTATTTAGATTCTATTTTAACAAATTCTATTTTATTATAGGAACCTGTATCAGACTGTGAAAAGAAAACCTTTTGCTGCTTTTGTTGTGTGCCTCGATCAATATCATTGACAGCTGGAATGGATCGCACAGGCTATGTTCCAGGAGAATCAATTGTTATAAATGCTGAAATTAACAATTTTTCTGATAAAAGGATTAGTCATACTAAAGCCGTATTACGAAGTGTAAGTACAGTACTTCTTTACAAACTTAAACTCTCACTACTCTCTCGACTATTAACGAAAAAAATCGAGGACAGAAGATCATGTAACACAATATAAGTTAAAAAAACTACCCAAACTTCTTTAGTTAACCTGCAACAAAATTATGTCACGCTTAACTATTCAAATAATACAAATTAGAAAAATAAAACATCTTGATTTTAAATTTCCTTCGTATCTTCAAGATCAATATACACCTACGAAACCTTTATTTGCCTCTATTTTGATTATTAAATGTATAGAGGCAAGAAAGATATACTAATAAAATTGTCAATTTCTGTAATAATAAATTTTGTTTTTGAAGGAAAAATATCTTTCACAATTTGAAATATTAGCACAGGGTTACAAACACATTTTATGCCAAGATTTCCTAAACTTTTTCTTCAAAATTAATTTTAATTAAAATTTATGAGCTTGAAATTATATATAAATGAATAGGTTTCAAAAAAAAAGGTTTCAGTTCGTCTTAAAAAAAAAGTTAAAAAGTTAAATTAAAAAGTTAAAATCCTAGTTCATTTTAATAAAACATAAAGAACTACAATAAAACCCCGATTATCCGAGTTTCCGCTTTAATCGAGCTATCAAATATTTCTAGGATTTTTTTTTTCGCAAATTAATCTTCGTTCGTCTAGTCATGTGACCCCCTAACTGGAATCAGGGAATGGTTTCGACACCAACAATCCTGGGTTATCCTCAAAGAAATGCCGAAACACTGCTGCAGAAAAACGCCAAAGTAACGTAAAACAAAAAACAATTATGGACTTTTTAAGTAAAAGAACTCCTTCAATATGAATTGCATGTGGTGTATCTGTATAACTTTTGTATTTGTTAAAATATCATTTAAACTTAGACGATTTATTTTATTTACAATTTTCGGTTTAACCGAGTTTTTCGGTTATCCGAGTTAGTCTTGGTCCACATTAACTCGGATAATCGGGACTCTACTGTAATTAAATTCATGACAAATAATCTTAAGAAGGCTTTGTGAGGAGGAATGAAAGAATTACTTCATCATTCATAAATATCATGCTCAATCGGTTTCAAGTAAGGAGAATTGGATGACCAAATATTGATCCACACATAATCATCCATCAATAAGGACGGGCATAATCATCCATCAATACGAATCCTGGGATCATTATACCTGCAAATGAAGGAACACATTTTTGAAGGACTCAACTTTGTAATATTGTCCATTCAAAAATGTGAAGATTTGTGCAGCAATAGTTACTAAACCATGG
>JAFIDM010012231.1:124277439-124302428 GCA_023159025.1 Thereuonema tuberculata | reverse complement strand
AAATTTTAAAAAAAAAAAAAAAAAAAAAAAAAAAAAAAAAAAAAAATCAGTTTATTTTTTATTTTACATTTTCTTATCTACAACAACTTAGTAAATATTCAAAAGAATTTGTAAGATAAATGTATAAATAAAGTCATTTATATCAAAATTTAATTTATTGGAAGAATATTATATACATAATTTCTGGCCTTCCACTTATTATTCTATGATTTTCTTCTTACAATTGTGATTTTCTTATAAACAATTTTTTCAATTTATTTTAAAAAGAATCTATTAACAGAACAAATCTTGTCCCAAAGACGTTATTTTGTTACTCCTTAATAATTAATAAGTAGTTTATGTATTTAGAACGTTTATGTAGAATGTAATTGTTTCCATATATACTTTTCTTTTACCATTCTAGAGCAGTCGTGATTCTGCTAACCTCCTAAAAGAATCAAAATTTACAGAGAGCTGCGTGAAGTTTAGGGCCCATCTGCAAAATAAATAACCTAGGAAAAATTCACAGCTTTCGCCGGGGATTGAACCTTGCTTCTCCAGCCCGCAGTCCCCATATCATTGAACCCACTAATAAAATATCATCTAAGAAAAATTACATAAATATTGATAATCCAGCTTTCTTTTAAACTAAGTTAAAAATTACCACCTCGGTAAAAAGGTAATCACACTTCACTTTTTCTCTTTTCAAAAACGATAAATCGTATCATTCATCTTGGAACTTTAATTTTTTTTGGAATTACAGAATCCATCTTGGAATTAAATAAAATAGATTTTTCTTTTATTTTCTCTGAGAGGTGGAAAGCAAATCTTGTTACTGATATTTCAGTTGAAGCACAAATAAGAATTGCTTAAATTTTAAGAAAATCCGTCCAACTGTTTTAACGTGGGATGGCTAGGTCATGTCTTGAGATGTCTAGGTCAGATGGAGATCGTGTTCATATTTTAAGTTGGGCCATAAATAAGAACAAGTATTAAGAAAATCAGTCCAGACGTTTTAGCATGGTCCGAATTTAGACAAAAAAAATGTGAAAGTTAAATAGTGAAAAGTGGAATATTATCATTGAATCATCGAGCCATGATATCTTACATAGCCATTGCTTAAAATGAAATCTCATACGTTAAATGTTATTTTATTTCGGAATATGTAACATTACAAATTTAAATTTTTAGGACCCACATTACAAATTATCTACTTTATTTTCCAGCATTAAATAAACTTTAAAAATCATGAGTTTAATTTCGTTCAGGAAAATGATGGTAATGAGATGCCATTTTAATTCTAACCAGCATCGTCAGATGGAAGGTTGATGCTGTCATAGTGTTTACAGAATCACATTCTGACTATATTCAATAAGAGAGTCAAAGATGTTAATTAGTTCCTTATATCTATATTTTATCTAATGTGGCAGCAACATGGTCAAGGCCAGTGTAACTGATGGTTATTTTGGAACCAAGAAAGGTATGCAGCGACATCTGGCTTAATAGACGTGCTTTAACGAAGGAACTTCATATTCTCCGATTCATCGTAGTTATTTTGGCTATCAACTATTAAAGAATGAAGCAAACAGCCGTTATGAGTAAAATCAAAGACTCATCGTTAAAACTTCATCACAGCGGAATAAATACGCAAAGTTATTTCGGCTATTCAAGCTGAATAGTGGAATCCAACGAAGAAAAACGCAACATTAAGTCTGACTGATGATACTTGAAGGATATTTTGGATGATTTCCAGGAGTCAGTCTGTTTCTCCTTTTAACTTTCCTTCACACCATTAAGGATAAACGTACGTTGGCATTTTCTTTCTAAGCATATTTAGCCCGTATCGAGAAAAATTAGGAAAATCAACTTTAATTGAATAGATAACTCAGTTAACAGGTGCCATTCAATACAATTGTTTTACAATATGATGTTGAGAAAATCATCATCAGAATTAAATGTTTTAGTTTATTTTTTTAATTTTTTTTTTTTTTACAGTTTATTTACAAGAATGGGGAAACTTCAAAAATTCGAGATAACCTTCGATAATCCATCGGCAGTCTATTTTGCCGGACAAACTATCACTGGTACAGTAATTATAATTTTATCCGAACACATGAATATGCAAGGTAAGGGTCAGATATTTTCGATTTGTTTTAGGTTTAAATAAATTATATTTTCGTACACTGCCTTAGAGGAAAACTTTGACATTTCACAATATTTACATTAAATTGAAATTTTGATTTTTAATTCTAAATTAAGTTTTAAACATTCATATGCTATAAAATATTGTTGTCCTTTACAAGGTAACGGCATTGAATTGAAATATTTCAATCAATTTTAGTAAGCTTAGATTCGGATTTTCTTTACTCTTTTATTTGTGTCTGTTCCATGAATGTTTTTTCAAAGTAATTACAAATATGACTGTTAAATGATTCTTAAATTGCGTAACGCCAACTTTTAAATATTTTTATTACTTTTAATTCATCATTCAAGTACAATTGGAGGTGGAACCATAGGCTGTTGCTTTAACTTTACTTCAAAATGCCAAAGTTTGAGATGCTTCCTATTATGAATCATTTCGTGTCAGAAAATAGTGCAAAAGACAACATTTAAGTTATTTAAAATACATGATTTCATTCTAATATCAAATTTATAATAGAAATTATTATTAATATGATTTAAATTAGTGTTTAGTTAAAGTAATATTCGTAACTTTTTAAAATGGCATTAATTCAAATATAAGAAATGTTAAGAAACCATTATTTGATAGCAATTCACGCTGTTAAACCGTTATCTGATAGTAATTCAAACATAAGTGGATTTTATGAATATTTATTAATCTAATTCAGAATTAAATATCTAATTCAGAATGTAAAATTAGTATTAATATATTAGCATTTAAGCATTTATTTAAAACACTTGTTTAGATAAGAACTACATTATTTTCTGATGTGCAGTTGCAAATCGTAGTTTGTCCCTGGAACTCTTGCAACATTGAACAAATGTGAACTAAAAGTCGGCGTTTAGCAATCAGATCAGTATCAAAGAGTTCCGCAAAAAAGTTGTGAAAATAAATAAATAAATAAATAAATACATAACACATTACAAATAAAACTTAAAAATGAGTCTTTACAATTATGTTCTTGTAATTTAATAATAACAAACTTAATAATAGACTACATCGAATTGTAATATTCACTATAAATTTTGACTTGTTCTTGAACGTTTTCATTGAGAGTAGGTTCTTTGAGAAATGATTTTACTGATTTTCAAAATAAATATTGGGACTGACTGAACCAGATTTTTTAGAGTTAATTCATTGTACAGTGTGGCCGAAAAGTTCCGTACCCGTTTAATGGTAATCATATTTTAAGAAAATATTTACACATTAAGTGTCCAATGCATCTGTGTGTTCGCCATCATACTGTACAGACAAGTTCAAATGCCACAATGTCCTACTTGACATTTTTGGGAGCATGTCGCTGGGATGGTTCGAAATGCGTCCTCAGCTGCATTGCGCAATTCTTCATTTGTAGCATAACGACGCGACGTTCAGACACGCAGGCATTGATCATTCCCCACAATGAATTGTCAGGCGTTGTGAGGTCGGGACTTCATGGTGGCCATTTCAATGGAGCTGGCGATGCTGGAGTACCGCGACCAATCCAGCGTCCTGGAAAATGTTCATGAAGAAACCCGCGACAGTAAGAGCGAAGTGAGCAAGTACTCAGTCCTGCTGTAGCCATACGCGTTCCTGATACGCGCGTCTTAAAGTTGTGGGATTAACCATATTGGTAACATGGTAAGTAAGTTTCACCATTAACATGACCATCAAAAAATATTTATATTTATTACTACATAGTAGGGGATACAGGAACTTCCCGGCCACACTGTATATAATCTCTTTAACTGTCGCAGATGATGTAACGTCAACCGATCGACTGTACACATATTTCTATTGTTGAGACATGCTTTCTAGAACTAATTAAATTAGAATGTTTGTTAGAATCATTTTAAACCAGTTTCATTGAAGCCTTTCCTTTCTTTATTCAAAGAATAACGCATTAATCTAAACGAAATTTCAAATTTTGGTCTGAATCTGATTAAAATTTTAATTATTCAACATGATGAGCAGTAAGTTTTAAAATACTAACAATGTTTTGATTGGTGATAAATTTCATATTTTGGAGTTTAATTATATTTGCTTTTACAATAAAAATCAGTTTTTCATGACTTATATGGTTAAAAAAATCCGGAAAAATCTGTCAACATTCTATTATTCTGTAACCGGAAGTCAAAGAAAAAAATTCAGAGTGATGTATTTTTAGTTTATTTCATAGACAGGATTCCTGAGGCAATTAAAAATAATCTTACTTTAGAAAAATGTAAATCCAGAACAATTAAATACTTTTTGGAAAAACGACATAATTTTTCTTTCGTGAGGCTGACAAAGTTGGTCGACATATCTTGATACATTAAGATGGTACTGCCGTCAATAATTACTAGAAGGCAAGAACACTTCTGGAGAGATCTAAGAAGCTTAGATGAAAAACAATACATCGTCGGGATCAGCAGGCTCATAGGGATCTTCCAAAAATCATCATTTTTTATCTTTTAATGAGATAGCAGTCTTTATTTAACGTTCGGATTTACCCATACCACTGCTTCTCCAACATAGTACAGTAACTGAATCAGGACTTCACGTAAATCATCTATTACAGCGGTTCCAACCTTTTTCAGCTGGCGACCCACCTTTCCTTATCGGGATACATCCACATATATAGGAATAGAAGAATATAGAATAAAACCATATTTGTATCGTATCCCTTCCTTACATATGATCAATTTTCGATTTTTCTGATCTTTTCTGATGGTTTATTCGATGGTTTCTGATAGTTTTAGGATCAAGTCGCGACCCACCTGTAACCCTTCCGCGACCCACCGGTTGGAAAACGCTGATCTATTATGTTGTCGGTCACTAACAAGCACATCTCGTAGACTGCGTATGGACTGATATACGACCTTAGCCTTAATGCTATGACCTTAGCATTAAATAATCTGCAATGATGAATCTCGCTTTAGCAACTAACCACTATTTTGTTAGAGATTAAGGTTTGGCACAGATACACTGTGGATACCTTAATCCTTAAAGATTTACTAGTTGAATTGTAGACGTTATTAGCCTAGGAAAATAACAATCAACAAATCATCTATTCCCATTGTATGTGTATGTGTGTGTCCTAATAGTTTTTGAACCCTTGGGTGATTATCTGAAAATTTGATGCGCAAATTCACCTTTTGCCTTAAGATTCTATTTCACAGAGCTGTTATCTCTCGAGAAGTCAATTTTTAAGTCAAAATCCTTCGTTAGTCAGTTAATATGCCAATGTCTATCTTCATTACAGAACATATTTGAGACATTTTGAGACGTTTTTGTACACTTATAAGTTGAAAACGAAAATGTTCATAGAAGACATGCAAAAGCAGTAAAAACTATTTATATGTCGGATAAATGGTAGGGTTTGCATTATAACTCCATAGATACTTATGTAGGAGGCTTATGTACTACTACCTCGTCTGCATGGAGCCATGACATCCTTGAAACCATAACTGTGGTTTGAGAGTTACTTTCTTAGTATCATTTTTGCCGTTTAAGAAAAGCCATAAAAAGAATTCTGAAGCTAACTTAAAAAATAGTTTTTCTGTCTTAATTTTCATGGAAAAAAGATAGGAAATTTTTTAAAATGATATTACATAAAAAGCAAAAAAAGCAAAGATCAAATAACAATTTAAACGATCTATTTTATTTTATTTTATTTATTTTTTTAGCATACTGCTTTAATATTCGACTAAAACAAATATTCAAATCCAACATTTATGTGCTTTTAAATAGAAAAATTGGCAACTTTCAATTATTTTTTAAAAATGTTTCATTAAAGTCTTTTTTTTTTCTTGCAGAGATCCTTAAAAATATGAATAAATATAATTTTTTTAGTTAAAATTTATTAAATATTAGGTTCTACGCATAACTTAAAAGTATTTCATTCCTTTTCTTTTCAATACTAAACTTGATTTTCTATTCATTCTACCGACTGACGTAGATCTGTTTTTTTTTTCTGGGTATAACGGAGCAAGTACGAGTATATTTGAAACTCTCAGAAGTCATTTGTGGACAATATATAGTATTACTAAGTACCTGTTAGACCTTGATTTTTAAAATACTAATTTAAACAATGAAAACTCTTAAAAAAAAGATATCTATTTGTATTCATTAATGTATTGATATTTATTTTAATTTATAGGAGTTGATTTAACTTTCAGAGGAGGTGCAAATGTTGACTGGGAGCAGAGTGAGAAAGACTCCGACACCAACGATTGGGTAACAAATCATTACTCCGCATCAGAAACTTATTTTGATCATGAGATTCCATTGATGAGAAAAGGTATTTACATCTTTTTTTTTCCTGACCCTGAAATACTTGCTTTTAAAATGATAGATAGAAAATAACAAAGAAATCAGTTAACCTAGAGTGATTTTCATCAGTCAGAATTTCGAAGAATGAAAGACATACAAAGAAAAGGGTATTTCAATAATGAAATAGGAAATGATCTATTCTTAATACAGAACAGGATCCAAATACGGTTCAAAAGCCTCTCATTTTTTTATGCTACTACTTTTTTTTTTTTTTTTAAATTGTTGTTTCTTTTCATGATTTTGGCACAATGCCTCCGTAGCCGACCTGATGCTGATTTGAAGATTTCTAAAACCTTGGTATTGTTCTACGATATTCCTCTGAAAAGTTCATTAAGAAACCCATTGAATTAGTATATGTTTGTTACACGAATTAATAAGCTGATAGAATTAGAATGTACTGGAAAATATAATAACTTTTGAAAGAACAAACAGATTTTCATCAAACTCTTTATCGATAGATTTTTTTTTATGCCTTTTTTTTAACTTTTGTTTGAAAAGTTTCTTCAAAATTTAAACATAAATGAATGGCAGTGAAATGAAATCTCTGTATCCCCATTTCTGTTTGTGCATTACCTAAGCTTAAGGTGCAGTTAAGAGTCTGAAACTCAGTATGCTCGTATCACTCAACATTTAAAATTATTAAACGTTAGTCAGAAAGATTTTCTTCACAATTAAATTCCGTTCAAACATGTATCTCGACACGCCTATTTAGCTTCCCTAAGCTGCGTTCATCCATCGTGAAAATAAAGAAAATTTATTCTTATGATTTGAATTACTCTCATAATTACAATTTAAGTGTCTTTACAACTTACTTTTTTGATTTGGCATGTTTAATTGCAATTGAAAATTTCTCATTTCCAAATAAAGATTAACATTTTCTTTATTTAGATCAGGAATCATTATCTGCTGGTGAGCATTTTTTTCCCTTTGCTTACACACTACCAATATCAGCTCCATCTTCATTTGAAGGCGTTCATGGAAGTGTCCGGTATTACTGCAAAGCGAAAATTAATCGACCTTGGAAATTTGATAGTGTTTGTAAAATGCCTTTCACCGTCAACTCCTTACTTGATTTGAATCGAGAAGTTACAGCAAGGGTATGTAAAGCATTTATTTCAGTTTAATGGCAATTGTTACCAGGAGTCAATGTAGTACTGTTATAAAGAGCTTTACATTAATATCTTTTTTTTTTAACTAAAATCTAAAAGTCATTCGTTGTGTGTGTGTGATTGATGTAATACAACTGCATGAAAATTAAACTGATGAACCATTCAAAAGTAGAATTTTATTAATTTTATTAAAAAAAAGGTATGCTAGTTAGGTTCTATGTCGACAGTTAACCTTATTTTCTCCTTTCACCCTAATGAACTATTTCTTGTTTTCAGGAAAACAAAGTTTTGAAATCAAAAATCAAACCAAAAAAGTCTTCTAACATATAAGAGCGTATAAATTAAACCTTCCCCTTTTTATTGTGTCTTTAGCTTAACGTTGACTTAGTAAGCAATAACGGAAGATACAAATATTTACTCAAGGGAGAAATCTATTTTTTTTATGAAATTCTTATGTAGTCTACAATGTTCCATATTTTTATTATAAAACGTTGCACTTAAACCGAAATTTTAAGTTTCCATTGGATAAGACAACATTCTGACACCAAATTTAGTCATCATCACCAAATTCTGACATCAAATCTTAAATGCACTATGTTGGTGCCAATTGTAACATCTTAAATGCCAGCCTACATTGAATGTTATTTTACGTCAAACGAAAAGTCAACAACTAAAAGCTACCATCCACTGTACCGCCTGAATATTACCTTACGTCAGAGTAAAACAATCAGCAAACAAACAATTCTGCTCGCTGCACTCTCTGAATGTTACCTTCTCTCAGAGGAACAATCGATAACAAAATTTATGCTCGTTCACTACTGAGGATTACCTCAGTTTAACAGTGGAGTCAGACCAACAAAACATCTGTCCCTAAATCTATTGATTGTTTTCTCCTTCCAAAAAACAAACAAAAACCAAAAAATTCCATTCCAAAATAAGCACTGAAAATTACCTCCTTGAAAACGAGCAAACAACAATCTTAAAAATGCAGCCACTACATCCACTAAATGCTACTTGCTTGCTAAAGAACAAGCGGTTACCACAAATTATATCTTTTCCATGGAATAAATGCAACCAAAGATTCCTCACTTAACGAAAATTATGTCCATTCTAAGAAACAAACGGCAGAAAAATTTCAGACTGCCCCACCCATCGAAAGTTAATTTCTTTCACAGGAAAACAAGGTAAGGATAGCGATTAGTAAACCAATCACAATGCTTCGCGACGTCTTCTGATACGTTTCAGAAAATATAATTGATATTGCTTTAATTTCCTTATTAATGTGATTGCTGCAAATGCAAAAGGCTCAATTGTTGCGATTATTGTGATTGTTGTGATTGTTGCTGAGCTGTATTATACATGTGATTGTATTATACTTTGCGAATGCAAAGGGCGCAATTTTTTGGATTGTTGTGCTTAATGATAATTTAATGAGATTTTAATGATACTTGTCCACAGACGGACGGACAAACCAGGATTAGAAAAAAGTGCCCGCCCACAATACTTGTTGGATTTTTATCTCTGTTGGAAGGAAATGATCTCAGTCTTTCTCTCCGTCTGTCCTCATTTCCGTGGAATAGCACCTTTTGCGGTGCTTGGCTTTCCTGCCACCCACATTCACCATACTCAATCAATCATCAATCAATCATTTTATTCTTTGAATTATTAGAAAAACACAAAATTGTGTCTTATTTGATAGAGAATGAGGAAAAAAAAAGTGAAAAAATATATTGTTCGGAATTATTCCATATCTTTGTTTTACTGAAATTGAATGGCTGATTTTCATTTTTATTTTGTAAGTATATTGTAAGTAGTTAGATGGTGGTGATCCAATAGCATCATATTAATACTTCATGAGATCTTTGTATAAAGGGTTTCTAAATTTTTCTGACCAACGGGGGTATGCTCAGCTCCCTTATTGTAATCATAGAAAAGAAAATTGATGTTATGAATGTGAAAAGCATTCTTTTTTTCAAAACGGTAAGTCATCATTTTCTGTGGTTGCAAAGTTCGTAGTAAAAAAAACTTCTGATAAAGTTGCGATAACTTCAGTAATATGAAAGGGGTAAATAAAATTTTATTTGGCGGAGCAAAAATTAGTAAAAATTAGTAAAAAAATCCTAGAAGCAATTAAAATCAATTAATAGAAAACTTATTTTTAAAATCAGAATATTCAAAAGTTAAACAACAAATCGCAAAAAAAAATCCTTTAATGAAAATGAATGAAATTTATAGAATGAATTGGTAATAATGACTGATAGAAAAGAGAATTCAAGTGTCATGAAAAAGGCAATGTAAACTGTTAACAGCCACAATTGATATACACGATTTTGCGATATATTTTAGTAATAGGTACTTGATACCGCTGGACTGAAAAAGAGGTTTGACATCGACGGTTCATTCTTCCAAAATGTTTTTCTATCAAGTTTTGTAGTTGTTCGTCTCAAGAGCAGATCTTAAGTCTTGGAATTTACGGGATATTGAGACTAGCAATTCATATTCCGAAAGTGTCCCAAAAGGCTTTATTGGGTTGAGATCGGGTTATCTGGATGAGTATTCTATATTGATACTAGTCAACCAGGCTAGCTATAATGGAAAATATTCTATGAGGATACCGTTTAAGGAAATGAAAAGATCAATACGGCTGTTGATTGATCTTCGAGCCTCTATCATCATACTCGCCACCACCATGCCTTTATCTATCTAGATGTTAGTAGGATGATATCGATTCGCAGCTGCGTTTCATCAGGAATCAGAAATGTTCAGTGATATTCCTTTGACCCATTCCTTGAATCATGGCAGATAGTCTTGAGACTAATACAATGAAGCCCGTAATTTGTTACGGGCGCACCCAGCTGGTTTTCTTGCAATAACCTGATGAAAATTTTGGAGCACTGTTTGATTGAAACTGTTCGTCTTATAGATGCAGAGAGATCTACATTCAGATGTTGTGCTTGTAGCTGAATGACATTTTTCAGATAGAAACAAGAAATGGTCTTTCCTCATGTATGTGGATTCTCAAATGGCCAGAAATAGATCTTCAGGAGATCTTATGCTCTTTTTAATATCAATTCTACATTGTGGATTACAGGTTTGCGATTCGCATTTAGCTGCCCCTGCTACCACTGAAGATCATTCTCGAATTCTTTCTTTGTGAAAATTTCGTTTGCAGAGTTGATATCTGCGTCAATTCATGCAGCATATACAGCTTTTAGTATTTTTGTTCTGCTTTGGTTGCTTTACTTTTGAATATTAGTGAATAGACCAATAACAAAATCTATGGACTCTATGATTTCTTGGTTTTTTTGGGGGGCAATGGACTCTGTTCTCTGCACCAAAAAGTTTTAGACTTCCGTATAATTGTTAATAATTTTTTCCGGATACGTTGACACTAATTACTGTTCCGGTGTTTAGTGTTTCGATGTTTAGTGTTCCGTATAATTGTTAATATTTTTTTCCGGATACGTTGTCACTAATTAGTGTTCCGGTGTTTAGTGTTTCGATGTTTAGTGTTCCGGTCACTAATTAGTGACGAATATTAATTATATTAGAAAAATCTAAAAAAAAATATTAAATTCATATTGAAGGCACAGTTTTCCAACAACAAAAAAGCGTACGTTGCATATTATTATTTGGTGTAGTAGTACATTGGTGGATATTAGAAAGAACAAGAGAATACCAAAAAGAAGTATTTATATGCTTCATTGACTACAGTAAAGCTTTTGACTGCGTGGACTATGCAAAATTGTGGAATGGATTGAGATCATTGGGAATCCCAGAGCATCTCATTCTCCTTATTGAGTGTGTACACGGAACAAGAGGCTACAGTGAGGACAGCATATGGAGATACTGACTGGTTTAAGATCGGAAAAGGTGTGAGACAGGATCGCATACTTTCTCCCTACCTGTTTAACATGTACAGCGAGTGCATCATGAGAAAGGCCGGGCTAGAAGAGGACGAGGCTGGAATCAAAATAGGAGGCATCAATATAAACAATTTGAGATATGCTGACGACACAACATTACTGACCGAGAATGAGAGACATCTGAAAAGACTTCTAAGGAAAGTTAAAGAAGAAAGCTTATGTGCTGGTCTTAAGCTCAATATATCAAAAACCAATTTAATGACAAATGGAAAAATGAATAATCTGGTGTTCGATGACAATATGTTTGATGAAATCGAGAGCTTTCTTTTTCTTGGATCAAAAATAGATAGAGACGGAACGAGTGAGGGGGATGTGAGGAGAAGACTTATGCTGGGTAGAACAGCGATGACAGCTCTTAACAAGATATTGAAGGATGGGAATGTATCAAGGAGGACCAAGATAAGAATCATTAAAGCTATACGATGTATGGATGTGAAAGTTGGACTATAAGAAAGAGTGAAAGAAAAAAGATTGACGCCTTCGAACTTTGGATCTGGATGAGATTGCTAAAGGTCCATTGGACTGCAAAAAGGACCAACCGATCTATCTTGAAGGAGGTGAAGCCTGAATGCAGTCTAGAGGCACTAATGCTTAAACAGAAGCTGACATATTTTGGACATGTTATGAGAGCTGATGGATTAATGGAGAAGACAATAATGCTTCGAAAAGTTGAAGGAAGCAGAAGGAGAGGACGACAGACAACCAGATAGATGGATGGAGTTAAGGAGGCCACGGGGATGTCACTCTAATGTCTGCGGGACGCTGCTCGCGAAAGGTCATCTTGAAGAAGGATTGTTCATGGAGTCACCAGGAGTCGAAGACGACTCGACGGATCATAACAACAAAAAGTAGTACATTTATTTATTATACGTAAGAAGATTATAGACTAATCCACTAATTTCTTGGTTATTAATATGAAACAACTTTGGATTCTGGTATCTATCTAATTAGTTTCATTAGGAGGTTTTGCTAGTTGAAAGCGTACTACCATTCAATTATCGACGGTTCGTAAACAAGAAACAACTATACTTCCAGCAGACGACGTTTTGGGAAATGTACAGAAAGATAATATATGCAGAAACTATATTCCAAATTTCATCGAGATTGCATAAACGTTATGGCCCACATGTTTGGTTTTCCAAAAACTTTTCACTCAATACTACGACTACTTATAACACTTCTTTATGAGTAAGGGGTTTTAAAAGTGTTCATTCAAAATGTCACATCCAATATATTTCAAGAAGTTTGTCTGTTGTAATATCGCATTTAAAAAGAAAAAAACAACGAACTTTTACACAATTAAGGACAAATTGGTTATTTCAGTTCGATGATTTATTAGACACTTTAAGTACTGTTAATATTAGTTTAAGAAAAATAGTATTTTCTGTAGAGCACGTTATCAATTTCCTTGCTAACACTTCTCTCCGATTGTTTTCCAGATAAATTGGTAGCGTACTCTATAGAATCAAAAAGGTTTTTGCTGTTTTAGATGTTACTGTACTTCAATCATGGAAAGATATCCATGAGAATAAATCATGTAAATTTGAGATCTTACGGATTTTTTTTTTATAACATTTAATTTTTAGTCCTGTTATCGGCTTTAAATTTTCTAATAAATAAGTAATTTTTTTTTCTAATAAATTTTCTAAATAAATATTTTCTAATAATAATAATAATAATAATAATAATAGTAATAAAAATTATTATTTTATATTAAGTTTTTTACGTGTACTGTGAATTATTTATAGAGTCCTTTGACGTCTGTACAATTGACTAAAAACGGTTAAAACATTTAAAAATTTAACACTTATTAAAAAAATTAAAACATTAAAAAGTTTAAAAATAGCAGTTGCATGACCTGGTTTCCTTCCCGAGAGAGAAATTTTTCAAATATAATCAATATCAACAACAGCTGGTTTAAAAAGGTTTAATTATCCAAAGGGGAGGAGTTATGGTCATGATTAGTTTTTCTTCTTGGTGGGAGAAATCCATATTTTTGAATGAAGGGGACAGATAGGTGTTCTCTGTAGGCATTTGAGGAAGTAGATATGAAAATGGATTCCAGACATTTTCTTTTGAAGTGGCCTTCACATTTCGCTAGGACAGAGGGGTCAGAAAGTTTGATGGAGTGTTGGGTGTTCTTTGAGTGAACAACGTTAAATACTCCTTCTTTTTGTTTTCGATGGCTCTCGGTGGTCAGCTACCCGATCGTCTAAAGGTCTACGGGTCTCCCCAATGTAAAGGCAGTCATGTGCGTCACACGAAGGAGTAGTTTATGCTCTTCAGTGTGACGCACATAACTGCTTTTACATCGGGGAGACCCATAGACCTTTGGACGATTGGGTAGCCATCGAAAACAAAAAGAAGGAGTATTTAACGTTCGTCCACTCAAAGAACACCCAACACTCCATCAAACTTTCTGACCCCTCTGTCCTAGCGAAATGTGAAGGCCACTTCAAAAGAAAATGTCTGGAATCCATTTTCATATCTACTTCCTCAAATGCCTACAATGAACACCTATCTGTCCCCTTCATTCAAAAATATGGATTTCTCCCACCAAGAAGAAAAAAAAATAATTCTCTAAAATAAAAATTCTTATTCTGTAATTTTTATTAAGTTTTAATTTTATAAGACAAGAACTCTAATCAGTCTTAAAGTTTTTCTTTAGTTTTTTCCAGATATCACTTGATGACTTTATAAGAATAAGAGATCCAGTTTTTATCACAAATCCTGATCGATCTTCCACAAGATAAACAATCACCAGGTGCTGATGTTTACAATTCTGTTTCAACCAAGTGCCACCAGGACAACATTCTTCATCACAACAACCCCTAACTTCACGGAATGCCGCCAGGACAATACAAGATCTTCCCATCATCCAGTTCCGGAATCACATGGACTAATCACGACCATAACTCCTTCCCTTTGGACAATTAAACCTTTTTAAACCAGCTGTTGCTAATGTTGATTACATTTGAAAAATTTCCCTCTCGGGAAGGAAACCAGATCATGCAACTGCTATTTTTAAACTTTTTAATGTTTTAATTTTGTTAGTAAGTGTTAAATTTTTGAATGTTTTAACCGTTTTTAGTCAAGTGTACAGGTGTTAAAAGACTCTATAAATAATAATTATTTGTTCATCAGTTTTATCAATCTTTTTGTTGTTGTAGGAACCTATAACAAGAGAAAAACATAAAACCTTTTGCTGTCTCTGCTGTGCTTCTGGACCACTGTCCTTTGTAGTAAGAATCGATCGGACAGGCTATGTACCAGGAGAATCAATAGCTATAAATGCTGAAATTGATAATCTTAGCGATAAAAAGATTAGTTGTTCCAGTGCTGTTTTACGAACAGTAAGTATATTAAAATTTGTCTTAATTTTTTTCACTTCCTTACTTTATTACTTGTTTTATATTTAATTATTTTAGGCATGAAAAGAACATTTTTAAGTATCTTTTCTAATCTCCTAGAAAATCACTTACCATGCTGAAGGACAAACAAACAGTGAAAAGAAGGAAATTGCAGAAATTAAGCATGGATCTGTCCCCGCTGGGCAGTCAGATGCATGGAGTGGAGAATTAATGCCTATTCCGCCCTTACCCCCTTCGTTTTTGGGTGGCTGCCAGATAATTGAAATAGAATATTATGTAGAGGTACGTATCAACTTATAATGAAGTGTATGACAAATGTAAAATTATAAGTAATCATCAAAATTATATTTAGATCGGCTTTCAGAAATAGCAGAGCCGTCTAGGCCTACTAGATATACCTTAATCTGGGATCTGATCCAAAGGCCGATTCCTTTCTTTATCTCATTCGTCTTCTAATTTTCTCCTTGTGGCCGCTATTGTTTAACAGGGTCTGTACAATAGGCCTAAATGCGTCAATGCCTATTCAAATCAAATATTAAAGAAAGACAAAACTAATAATAGAATTCAATAAAAGCTACAATTTAAAAACTAATTGAATATTTACGTAGAGCATTATTATAAATTTAATAATTCTAATCAATAATAATCTGAAACATTATAAAGGCATTTTTGGACCAGTTCAACATGTAGCATGCGACTCCACTTTCCTTCCATGCTGCAAAACATTCACAAGCTAAAGGGCGACCGCCCCCTTCGCCACCCCCTAACGCCGACTCTGCTCAATGTCATCGCAAACGATTGCGGCTTTTCAAGTTACTTACTTGGAAGATGGAAATGAAAATAAACAAAGAAGGAAATCAGATTCGAGAAAGATTGAGTGAAAGCGGTTTTTTTGCTTTTTTTTTTTCAATACTTACTATGCCATCCCCCGTGTACACGCGTTTGTTTTTCAATATCACATAGAATTTAGTTAAGTAAGAATATTATTAAAATAAAATATTGCAACATTTCGGCAATTATAATTCTACTTGTCATTTTTGAATTACAAATAAATAGACGGATCGGAAATAAATAAACAATCTTGAGATTAAAAAAAAAAGGTTGAATACATTCATTCTTGATGGGGGGAATGGGAAGGAAACTTGTCAAAAACAATATAAAGTAAGTTGTAGTTCCCGAGTCTAATGGATAAGACGTCTGATTTCGGATCAGAAGGTTGCAGGTTCGATTCCCGTCGCGGACGTTTCATTGTAAAAATTATTTCTATTTTCCATTCTCACAGGAAATTGCGGCAGACAGACAAAGAAATAAAAGATTTTAGTAATATAGATTTTTCCATAACCTGTTTAGGAAAACCAGCTTCATTTAATTTTTATAATTCGAACTTTCAAAGTTCCATAAAATTTCATTAATATTCGTCTTGCATAAAATTAACCAATTTTTAATTTGATTAATCCATTTAATCAGTACTAATATCTACCAAAAGTCACAAAGTAACAAACTTTGTTTCCCATTTAGGTAAGGCAGGTAAAAACTGGTAACAAGCAGAATTTTGTTATATATTGTATATACTGCTTCATGCCACCTAGGTTTGAAGCTGCCGTAACATTTTCTGTTACATACAATCAACGGAGATCGATGTAATTTAAGAAACAACTTTTGTTTGATATACAAATTAGATATTCCGTAAAGATATTTGCCACATAAACTTATTCTTATATCAATTTTCATGCTTTTAAAAAGAAACTATAAATTCTATAACGTACAGTGCTGTATCAGAATTTTCTTAAACAAATGATATTTAGATACAGACCCTAAATATCACGATCCCAAAATTCTTATTATTTTTTTTTTCAATCAATAACATTTCATCCCTTTTTTTTTTTAATCTTTTTTTTTTATCGTCGATCCTTTCTGAATGATTTCTTTTATAAAAGTTAATTAAAGGTCGATCCTGAACTTCTAATCTGCAGATTAAGATTTTTCTTTTAATTATTTTATTTTTATTATGTTTTTTTCTTTATAAGAAGAGTGTAGGTTTAAAACATCATTTAGAAAATTTCTTAGTAATAGAAGAGAAATTGTTTTTTCTCAGTGTTTCTATAATTGTAACTTGCAATGGCGAAACTAGGTTTGTTGGTGCCTGGGAAAAGAGCAAAAAAGCCCCAAAGCCTCAATCTTGTTTACGAACCAAACAAAAAGAGCATAGTAGAATCCAATAAAAAAAAAAAAGTAAATGAATAAACAGCAGAGGTCCACTGCAGAGGTCTCTCCTTTGTACTTCTCCTAATAGGCCAGTCAATAAAAAACCAGTCATCCAACATCGCAAACGCGCATGTATCTACGATTTTTTTATGTGTTGTTAGGATCCCTGAGAGTAGTTTATACCCAAGTTTGCAACCCTAAAAACCCTGTGCTACTCTCGTGGTGTTCGAAAAACTGCGAGATTCTGGCACTTGTTTCAGGTTTTGCGAAAAAACTACCGTAAGAAAGCGTTTTTCGGGTATCTTGACGGTATATCTTTGTAAAGAAAACTAAATTTGCTACAATTTGAGCCCAATTTGAGCTCTTGAGGTCCATTGGTTGCTGAGATACAGCCAGTCAAAAATGGGCAATTATTTCCAAAAAGTGAAAAGTTATCGGTAGGGTCATTTTCCATGACACGTACCGGCTAAACGAATGGTCCTACAGAAAAGTCATGATTAGAGGAATTTGTAGAGAATTGAATTAGCTTCAAGTTGATTCCAAAATAGTGCCTTTAGGCCTTATAGTTTCCTCAAAACCAAAAAATAGTAAAACATGTTACTGAATAATGTTGGTATGGATTTCGTTAAAAAAAGTTAGGCCAGGCAATATCGACACAAAAAAAGGCAAACATCGCAAACGCGCATGTATCTACGATTTTTTAATATTTTGTTAGTACCCCTGAGAGTAGTTTATACCCAAGTTTGCAACCCTGAAACCCTGTGCTACTCCCGTGGTGCTCGAAAAACTGCGAAATTCTGGCACTTGTGTCAGTTTATTCGAATTTAATGTTTGAGATGTAAAATATGGCTGCAACTAAACATAGATACAAAATCATACATTGAAATATAACACAATACATGAATACATACAGAATACATAATAACCCCGGAATACAGATGAGTCCCGCTAAGGTACTCCACAAATCTAACGATAATATGGGCGAGTACCGCTACGGGTCTCCTTATTCTGTGCCTCTCGTAATTATTTGTAGCCGTGTAAGTGAGACCGAAAACTGTGTGCAATGCCTATGTGAAAAAGGGACAGCATGAAAAAGGTTACAAAATTTTTATATTGTTGCCCTTCTACTGAAATCATTTGTGCCAGGTCCTGGCAGTCGGATCTGTTGTTTAGTGAATAATAACCTCGGAAGCGGGAGGAGCACTAAATCAGCGGAAGGCCTGCGTCGCTCTGCCTCTCTCTCCAGCAACACCCATCAAAGTTCTCCAAGCAAAACTGCTCTCAAATGAATGTAACAAACATCAACTGATCACCATGATGCGTAACCTATCAAATTCAGAGAGGCTGGGTATCGAGGTACATCAATCTCAAGAGGATGCCGATGCTGATATAGTGAGGACTGCCCTCTCCAAGAGCTCATCGTTCGACCAAGCTTTCATCATTGGGGAATACATCGATCTACTGGTCCTCCTCAACGGTTTAAGTTCTGAACAGACGAACGTGTACTTCCAGAAGGCGGAAGAGGTGGGTCCAATATCCAGCAAATTCCTACACGTCTGGAGAAATGCAGGGTCCACGAGGGATGGTTGTGTTCCTGCATGCCATCAGTGGGTGTGACACCACCTCTGCCCTTTTCTGGCAAGGCAAGATGAAGTGTTGCAATGCCCTCAAACAAAACCCCCACTGGATAGACCTCGCCAGCATTTTCCTTGATCCAAACTCCAACCAGGAAGACGTAGGAAATGCTGGCGAGAAGATCTTGATGAACCTCTACGAAGGAGATGAGGAAACGCTGAACACCTTGCGATACTCAGCATTTGTCAAATCGGCACCAACGGCCAAAGTCAACCTTGCCCGCCTCCCTCCCCCCGCCACACAGGCAATATCATTCTTGGAGGACCTACCACCAGGTGCAAAAATGGTTGGGGTTGACAAAAACCCGTGTGACTGGGGATGGACCATCAGCGGAACAAGGTTTCATACCCGTCATAATTTGCGCAGATCCCGTTCCTCAGACCCTGCTTAGAATAATGGCTTGCAAATGCAAGAAAGGGTGCTTAGGGTCGTGCACTTGCAGAAAGGCAGGGCACAAGTGCTCTATCCTATGCTCGTTTTGCCAAGGGAGAAGTTGCACAAACGTCACCCCGATCGTCCTGGAGGAGGAGGACGAGGATGTAGACGACCCAACAAATCATGATGACCCGCCTCCCCCTCCCTCCCCCACTGATCCACACTGGATGAGACCCGGTCTTTCCAAAAGGGCGAAGTTCCAAACTACTGCGGTGTTTATGATTGGTGTAAATAGTATTTTCTTATTTACATTTATGTTTACGTTGTTAATTTAATTTTACGTTTATTTGTTTACTGTATGTTTCTTTGAAGCCATATGTTACATCTAAAATGTTAAATTCACATTCTTGCACGTTTTTTTTTTTAACGAAATCCATGCCAACATTATTCAGTAACATGTTTTCATCATTTTCCCAAAATCCGATGAAAACTATTTTTGGTTTTTACTATTTTTTGGTTTCTGAGGAAGCTATGATGCCTAAAGGCACCATTTTGGAATCAACTTGTAGCTAATTCAATTCTCTACAAATTCCTCTCTCATGACTTTTCTGTAGGTCCATTCGTTTAGCCGGTACCTGTCTTGGAAAATGACCCTACCGATAACTTTCCACTTTTTGGAAACAATTGCCCATTTTTGACTGGCTGTATCTCAGCAACCAATGGACCTCGAGAGCTCGAATTGGGCTCCAATTGTAGCAAATTTAGTTTTCTTTACAAAGATATACCGTCAAGATACCCGAAAAACGCTTTCTTACGGTAGTTTTTTCGCAAAACCTGAAACAAGTGCCAGAATCTCGCAGTTTTTCGAACACCACGGGAGTAGCACAGGTTTTCAGGGTTGCAAACTTGGGTATCTTGTTTACTCTCAGGGGTCCTAACAACATATTAAAAAATCGTAGATACATGCGCGTTTGCGATGTTTGCCTTTTTTTGTGTCGATATTGACTGGCCTATAAGCCATTTCCATAGCTGTCTAGCTCCAGAACAAATATCCTTTAGCTGAAATGCTCAATTAGACAACATTAATTTTGCTTTAGAGCAACTGATAACATATAAAGAGGGCTAACTGTGCAGTTGTAAGTGAAGAAAGAAATGCTTTTTTTTAATATCTATTGACTTATTAAAGATCGCTCTTTATACAACCTGCTGTTTTAATTTGCTAATTGAAGACTTTCATTCAATTGACTAAAAAAAAATAGTTGAATTAAAGTTGAAATGTTTGATTAATAGATGGGAAAGCCATTAATGAAACAATTTCTGTTCTATCGGAAACCTAATATCAGATAATGTTTATTACTTAACGCTTTCTTTAAAATAAATACAAAACTTCAGATTTTATTTTAAATAACTTAAAAGGATACAACTTTGTTGGCGTTGGAGACTCCTTCGTAGCGTTGGAGCTATTGACCCGAACGACCATCGGAAGAACCCGATACCCATTTTACAGAGGGGTTAGGTGAACTCTAGGACCCTGGGAAAACTTCCGATATCCTCCGGACATTGAATCCAGTTCTCCAAATTCCGCAGTGCAGCGCAGATTAGGTTTAGGTGTTAAATAATAGGTTTAAGGACGAATTCCTTACTAAATGTAACATAAAGTAAAAAAATACAGTAAAATTTAATTTTTTTTAATCAATATTATTTTATGCCTACTTACCTGATGTACCAGTATGTATTAATCTACTGGATAATCGTAGATCTCAAGGGTCCAAACTGAGAACCACTGGCATACTGAGGATACCCCATTGCATCCGAAGATGAAAGATATTTAGCATTTTGGACCTATTATTTTGATTGGAAAGTTCATCGATTTATTTTACCCCCTTCCCACAATGTGCGGGAAAGGATATTACATTTATGTACTTATTTTTTTAGTTTTGGTTGAACAACTACGACCTCGTAATTCCTCTCAATCCAAAATCCTGTTTACTCTATACTATTGGCTAATGGACAAATATCTTCCTGAGTAATTAATTAATTAGTTAAAATTAAAATAAGTATTTATAAAAATGTATGCCTTATAGAAACACAGTACAACTCATAAACTTGAATTAAATAAACATATTGAGCTTAATTTCCTTGATTTCCAATTTTTGAATGTTTTTTTAAAAACTAAACATCCCAGCATTCTCCTTTAATACGAATAATCTTAATATGCTGCAATAACACGAATATTCTCGCGATTGCATTATACTACTGTACTCACTATAACGTCATAAAAATTTTATAATATTTATAGATATTTTTTGTCTTTTGGATACTTATTTTTAATTTATTTCTGTTATTAGTTTTGTGTAGAGCCTTCCGGATTAGGTTTCGATCTCAGCGTCACAATGCCTATACTGATTGGAACTATTCCTTTATACAACAATTTTGCCAATTTCCAACTACCAACGCCAGCTGTATCAAATATCGTTACCGATTCTAATCCATCTGCTCCTCCTCTGCCACTGTATCCAAATATACGTAAGTAATATTTAAGTAAAAAATTTATAAATGGAGGGAAAAACGCCAACCGGACAAATAAATATGCCTTCGCCCATTGAGCCAACATCAACGAGAATTCTGTACAATTGTTTCGTCCTTATTGGGGACTCATCAGCAGAATGTACTCGTTCGGCGAGCCAAAACATCAACGAGTACATTCTGCTGATGAGTCCCCAATAAGGACGAAACAATTGTACAGAATTCTCGTTGATGTTGGCTCAATGGGCGAAGGCATATTTATTTGTCCGGTTGGCGTTTTTCCCTCCATTTATAAATGATTACGGACGTTAAACTTGCTTTCTAAAAAACTTATAGTTGTCTTATCTAGTGCTCTATCCACTTACCTTTTAAACTAAACAAGTGGATAGAGACTGGTAAAAAAAACTGGTAAAAAAGTGACACCCAAGTGTGGTGACACCCAAGTGCTAAAAAAAAAAGGGGGATAAAAGGAAAAATCAGTTACCATAAAACCCATTTAACAGAGTAAAAAGAAAGAATGAAGAAAATTTCTTCAATTTTTAGTTTGTTTTTCGATTTGAATGAAAAAAGATTATAAATTTACTCTTTAAATTTAACTTGTAATAATTTTATTTTATAAGGTCCTATTTATTTGGGTTTCAAAACGAGAAAACAAATCAAAAAATCAAGAAATGTCTTTTAATTATAAAAAAAAAACACGTTTATTTTAATACACATTTATACGTCATTTTACCAAAAATTTACCAAAAATAGTAAATGAATATTTCTTTCCTTTAAGATGGCGTCATCTTTCATACTAAATTTTATTGCATGGTTTAGGCGAATCTATTAAATAATCACAAGAATGTTATAAAACATTAGAAACCTATAACGAAGTGGCACAACAATGTAGAGTATAAATCATGAAGATGATTCATTTACTGCGATAAATTTCTTTTCGTTTTAGGTTTCTGAAAGAAACCTTATATCCCCAGTTTGTCTGTGGACACATATCCCACAATGCTTCGCAACGGCTTCTGTTAGCAATGTTGTAGGTGGCCTGAATGTTGAATGTTGTAGGTGTGTGTTAGTTCAGTTGATTAGATCGTCGTGCTAATAACGCGAAGGTCGTGGGTTCGATCCCCTCATGAGCAATTCTTATTCTTCATTTTTTTTCTCCCCATTTTAAATCTTTTCACAGTTTCTCAACTTAAGTTTTTTTTTTTTTAAGAAAAGGTGACTCAGAAGCCGTTGAGAAGCACTGTGATTGGTTTACTAATCACTATTCCTATCTTGTTTAAAATTATTTGTTTGGTTGTGTTATTACCTCATCTTCATATTTTTTTTTTACAGATTTCATTATTATATCGATAAAAAACAGTTTTTATTTCAAACAAAATTCCCTTGACTAATTATGTATACTGGCAGCTTGACGTTGTCGAGTGATTGAATTTTTGTTGCTGATAGATCTCTTAAACGATATTTGCTTTATTCTTTACTGGAGTTCTTATATTTATAGTGATGTTGCTTTAAGGCATATCTAAACTAACTACCACAGAAATACGTATGCCTACATTATCTGGCATGAAAACCAAGGTTTATAAAACTGAATTTTTCATCCTGCAAGTAGATTACTTACCATGTATTGCATATTGTTTATTTTTCCAGTATAATGAATCCACTGGAACTATTAATAAATAGATGAATCCATTGAATGGTTTAATTGAAACTATGCTTATATTGAAACTAAGCTCAACAAAATAACTAGTGCTTGTGGCTGAATTTGCGAGGTCCTTTTCTTTACATTAAGTTTATATAATATTAGAATTTACATATGTCAGATTAGATAAGAACCTACTTATATACTGAAAAGATTGTCATATATTGAATATACAGGTTGGCTGGGAAGTTCCTGTACCCGTTTTATGTTATTAGTATATTAAGGTACAGATTTAGATTATGATGCTTCTCTTTATATAGTAAATGATCTGTATATCACTTGAATATATCTGTATGGGAAAGTTTGACTCTTGGTAGGGTGCATCCAATACATATACGAACCATTTTTACTTTCAAGAAATCGTTTCCCGTAGTTTCTTTACTTCAAATCTTAAAAGTTTTTAATTATTTAAAGATATGTCTTTAACTATCAAAAGCTAACAGAAAATAAGTTATCATCGTCTTAAAACATTTGTAACGTTGGCTATCGTCATCAGAAAGTGCGTCCGGACTCAACAAGAGATAAATTCATCTGTTTACATCTGGATTCTGTTTTGGTGTCAATCTAAATGTCGTTTGTGATAAGAAAAAAGGAGTTTTAAGAGATTCACTATCAATAGTTACTAACTGATATAATTTGTAACTAGCTGAACCCGGCATGCGTTGCAATGCCACTCAAAGAAAGAAAGGGCCAGTGTCGGTCGGGGGTAGGATACTTAGGTCCTTGTGTCGCCTTCCAGCCACCCCAGTGTGGTGTCCCTGCCCCCATAGGAGAGCGAATTTTTAACTTTTTGCATTAGACTTGGGGGGGCCCGAGAAGGGGCCCTAAATATAAGGTCCCGGTGTCGGTCGGGGGTGGGACACTTATGATCTTGTGTTGCCTCACCCCACCCAAGCGTGGTGCCCCTGCCCCCATAGGGGATCGAATTTCCCACTTGTTGCAATAGACTTGTGGACCCGAGAAGGGGCCCTAAATATAAAATCCCGGTGTCGTTCGGGGGTGGCACACTTATAGCTTATATATATAAATATATATGTATGTCGCCTTCCCTCCACCCAAGTGTGGTGTCCCAGCCCCCCAAAGGGAATCAGATTTTTCATTTTTTACAATAGACTTGTGGGCCCGAGAAGGGGCCCTAAATATAAGGGCCCGGTTTTGGTTGGGGGTGGGACAAGTAGGTAGCCGTGTCGCCTTCCCCCATGCAAATGTGGTGTCCCTGCCCCCCCATAGGGAAGCGAATTGTTATTTTTTGATAGGCCCGAGAAGGGGCCCTAAATATAAGGGCATAGTGTTCTACTAATTCAGAAAGCTTCGCAGGCGTGCCCACAACAACTCTCCAAAGTTTCATCGCAATCTGATGAATGTTATAGAACTCATACGGGATATATGAATTGTTTTTAGTTCTCATTGTCACCACCAGGTGCATATTTGGCTTTTTCACCTCTTTTCAATACCATGGGGGGGGGGGGTCCCGGTTCTAAGGTATCCTATCTTTTGCGCAGGTCCTAAAGAGTAATTCTGCAAAGTTTGGTCCAGATAGGTCAAAGGATCTAGGAGTATATAAAGGACAAAGAAAGAAAGAAAGAAAGAAAGAAAGAAAGAAAGAAAGAAACATCCATTTTTATATATACAGGTAGTCAAAGCGGCCAGGAAGTTCTTGTACCCCTTAATACAATAATAATACTTCCC
>JAFIDM010012231.1:124216754-124277429 GCA_023159025.1 Thereuonema tuberculata | reverse complement strand
TCTGAGCTTATTACCGAGGGTAAACTGTCGGTGATAGCTCAGGGTGCAAATCCTTTATTATGGCGCATTTTAATTTATGTTTATTACTTAAACACATACATGTTAATCTTTATTTTTATCAGTTTCTGAAAAATATACATTTAATTTATGTATAAAAGTTGATATTTAAAAAATCTAATGATGTGCAAATAACATAAAAAAAAAAAAAAAAAAAAAAAAATCATAAACTAAAATTCTCAAAGGAAGCGGAAATGGAAAAACCTTTTTTTTCTTTTATTGAATCAATATCTGACATCTAGTGCAAATTATAAGAAAAGTTCCTGTTTAAATATGAAATATGAAAATTTCAAATCTATTTTTAATATTAGATTGTTTATACGAAAATTTAACAGAATTAAATAAATAACAATCAATTTCCAGTTAGGAAATATTAAGATACTTAAAATAGTGCAATTTTCGATAAAGATGACACCTACTCATAAGATTATTACGTGTATCTAATTACTGGGAGAGGTGTAGACATGGTCAAGGGGGGGGGGGTGGCATTTCTCACTCTGGAATTTTCAACTTAAATGAATGTCTTAGATATTTTTTTTTCTATCAAGAAGACTAAAAAATAGAAAACTGGTTAATTTTATTATAACTAAGTATTTTTGTTTATTTATATTTATCTTATATTTAAGTATAAAGAATAAAGAATAAGTTTTACAGATTTCTTTAAATTGTCAATAAATTTTGCCCCTCCCCCCTGAAAATAATCATGTGGGCCTCTTGGTTGTGGAATGATAGATCTATAAATAAATACCGTGAGTCTTTCGAATTAGTCGACTTGAGACTACTTTACTTGTGGCAAAGCTTCCCTGATAATACAGTAAACATTGTTGCTAATTTCTAAAGAAATTGGCAACAAAGTGAGTTATTCAAGCAAAAAAAAAACAAACAAAACAAAAAAAAAATATTTTCAAATGTTACGAATTTTCTGGATCAAAAAATAAAAATAAAAACGAAGGATTATTCTTAACAATAAGTCTTGTAAGCCCAAAACGGATATTTTTAGAAGTGCAAGATTTCTTGGCCCAAATGAAATATAGAAGGTCTATGGACGAATCAAACACTCGCGTGCCATTACTCAGCGGTTACACTGGATAGAAGGCCTCCGGAATCCTAAGACGTGTTTAAGGAGTCAATAACTAATAATACTTGATCCACAGTTCTATTTTATGCCTTTTCATTGAGAAAGAACGCTTTCGGTATTCTTTGAAATCAGGTTAGGTCTGCTGCAAATATAGTTCTAATTTATGAAACACTAATTAAAGAAAGGAATCCTAAAGGGCTACTGAATCTCAATTTATTTCTTCTTATGTTTGTTAATGTCTATTAAATGAACCTGGTGGTTAATTCTTTTTTTTTCTTCTCTTTTAGCTCCTCCATCTTATGCAGAATGTGCATTTGGTGAAGTGAATATTCGAGATAAAGATGACAATGAATACACTTACGGAAAACTCAATTATGCACCAGCTTATACTTACTACAAAACAACAACAGTTCGAGAACAGTCTTAAGCATAAAAGATTAAAACTGCTTAGCAGATAGAACATAGTTAAGATATGCTGTTAAGGGGACGAGCACCAAACAGTTTTCATTCCAGCATAGACTCGTCTCCACCTCACAATCACTTAAAAGATACTTTCGCATCATGCACAAAATACGGGACCTAGATTTGATTTTTTTTTTTTTACATACATTCACAGAATTATTTATACACTCAGTTCCAAAAGTTAAGCACGGAGCGGGAAAATGCGAAAAAATGGACAAGTACTGCTTTGATTGATATGAAATGCTGCAAGTAAGTAGCTCTGTTTATTCCTGAAACAAAACACAAAGAATTACATACAGGATAAACAAAATATTGAATTTTCATAAATTATAAGATGACGTCCTATTTGCGTCATTAACAAATTGATGTTTAAATTCAAAACAAACAATAAAAACCGACATTAATAGGGTATGTGAGCACCCCTCACCTGCATACAAAGTTTACAGCATGAGATCATGCTTGTTACGAGGTGATCAACCACCGCAGAGTCCAGTAATCGCCATTCCTCCTGTAGGACAGTTTCTAAAGCTCTGAGAGTGGCTGGAGGTGGGAAACGTAGACATACAGCACGGCCGAGGGCATCCCAAAGATTTTCAATTGGATTAAGGTCCGGCGAGTAAGCCGGCCACTCCGTACGCGCAATCCCCTCACTCTCAAGAAAGTCGTCAACGATGGCAGCTCTATGGGGATGCGCATTATCGTCCATTAAAACGAAAAAAGGACCAACTGCTGCAGATTACAATTTCACAGTGGGGTCTAGGACTTGATCTCGATACCGTTCAGCCGTCACAGAACCTCGCCTGTAGATGTGCAGGTCGATGCAATATCCCAATGAAATCCCTGCCCAGACCATGATGCTTCCACCGCGGAATGCGTGATGTTCGGTGATGTTCTGGAGCCGATTGCGTGTGCCTTGTTCCCTCCAGACCCTTACCATCGGGTTGTAGGGCAAATCTGGACTCATCTGTGAATATAACGTTACCCCAATCAGACATAGTCCAATTCACATGCTGGCGGCATCACTGTAATCGTGCCCCTCTGGATTGGACGGATAAAGGATAAAGTACCCGGGTGTACAGACCATTCATGTCTAGCCTTCGACGAACAGTAGTGGCAGATATATGTCTTACCAATGGCCGCTGCAACCATAGATTTCACAAGTGTGGAGTCGATCTTCGATTCCGCTTCACTACAACAGCAATATATCGATCTTCCCCGGGGATCGTAACCCTTGGACGACCGGCTACAGGTCTTCGGACTGTTTGGCAATCGTGAAATGACGGAATGATGAACATTGAAGAAACGAGCAACATCTGTTGTAGACTGTCCTGCTTCAATGCGTCCGACAGCCCGCCAGCGCTCAGAATCTTCCATTCGTCTTCTGGAAGCCATAGAAATACGTCTAGCTTGAAAACAAATCGTACGAATGTTCTAAACACCTTTCATCAGCACTTATATGCAACTACTGTAACCCTTCACAATACCGGCTTCTGATACGACTGCCTGTTTTGCATATTTCTCGACGCGAAACCGTGATTGGCTGTTACCAATATAATTTGCCTACTTCCTTCTATCTTTGCAGCAAATTTCAGCTTCTGTAATTCAGATCTCTTATGGAAATTAACATTTTTCCTCTCCGTGCTTAACTTTTGGAAGTGAGTGTATAATCTCTGTGAAGGTGTCTAAATGTATAAACTGTATATTGGGGATTGTAAGGGAAATTCAGTTCTTAAGAAAGAATCTTAAGAAAGTTTCTTTATATTTTACGGATTTAGATTTGCCTGCAGTTGTCGTTTTTTTTAAACTGATTTCGACGATTGGTCCCTGGAATTAAAATGAAAGTAACTTAATGCAATTATTTTGAGATATTAAATTAATAAAATAAAATTTAAGATTCAAAACTTCCTAATTTTTATTAGTTCTGATTTTTTTTCCCATCTTTCTTAAATTTTGTGATTTTATAGCATAATCACGAAACAGGAAATTTTGGCATTAAATACGGAATATGTGTAATCTAGAATTGGCGGCAACCCTAATTACTAGATCTCTTGATTGCTAAACGAATACGAAGAGAAGCGAAGATAATTCTGTGTATCTGTGTGTGTGTTTGTTTTTGTTTTGTTTTGTTTTGTTTTTTGGCTGATGTAAGCCGATCTTTTTCTTTTTCTTGATTGTGATAGAATATGGAGAAGCTTCTACAACATCAAAAAGTTAATTAACTAACCAAAACATTTGAAACCAGTGAATTAAATTTTGTAAAAGGAATACCATCAGAGGAAAAAACTTAATCCCATCTCTACTTACGCATAAATTATCACCCATACGGCTGACTTCAACATGGCCGAAAGTATCCGGATACCCATCCGACGAAGTGTATCAGTCAGATTAGGAGATTTGATGTGTCGTCGGACGCTATAAAAGCGTTGGTAGGGGTTTGGGAGGTCATAATTCTGCGTTCCCGATAATATGAATAATTCAGGCGAGCTCAATGACATTGAACGTGGAGTGATAATCGGATGCCACCGTTGTAGGAAATCGGTTCGTGAAATTGCGGACATGCTGCACATGCCGAAATCAACTGTGAGTGATGTAGTTGTAAAATGGAGACCTCGAGGCAGTAAAACGACAGCTGCATGAAATGGTAGACCGAGAAAACTGACTGACCGTAGCACCTCGAACCCTGAAGAGTAGGGAAACAAAATCGCAAGTATCCATTGGTAGTGATGACGACGGAGTTCCAACATGCGTCGGACGTTGTCGCCACCAGCAGGACTGTTCGCTGAGAGCTAAACTACTTGGGTTTCCACGGCCGCCGGCCGTGCGACCGCTCACAAGTCGAACGTTTCCGCCGTCAATGCGAAGCGTCGGTTGTAAAGGTGCAGAGCTCACCTCCATTGGACTATGGAGGAGTGGAAAAACGTTCTGTGGAGTGATGAATCTCGCTTCACGATCTGGCAGTCCGAAGGAGGTACGTGGGTTGACGGCTGCTCGGCGAACGCTTCTTATCCGACTGCCTTGTGCCAACTGTTAAGTTCGGTGGCGGCAGCATAATGGTGTGGGGTGTTTTTCGTAATTCGGCCTGGATCCCTTAGTTCCTGTGATGGACAACATGAACTCTGCGATGTATATCGGGCCATTCTGAACAACGCTGCCCTCCCAACTCTGTGGGAACAATTTGGAGAAGGCCCGTTTCTCATGCACCAGCATAACAATGAAGCTTTTGATGCCGTAGTTTGACGTTATGAGCGTTCCACAACTTGACTGGCCGTCTCAGAGCCCCGATCTCAACCCCGTTGAACATGTGTGGGACGAAATAAAACATAGATTACGTGCCAACCACATCGCCCATCTTCCGTGGCCGGACTCACTTCAGTTGTCAGGTCCGCCTGGAAATCAGTTCCTGCGACCACCTATCAAAACCGTAGTGGAAAGTCATCCCAGACGTGTACAGGCAGTCATCGATGCAAAAGGGAACCGACCTCATATTAATAAGTGCCTCAGGAGCCTCCGCATCCCGACCACAGGGTGTCCGGATACTTTTGGCCATATAGTGTAGATTGCTATGAAAAAAATATCAATTGAATACATTCTTATTAATTATAAACTTTTCAGTGTAAAATCAAGGTTAGAAAAAAATTAAGTTCTATTTGTATAATTCATTTCAGTTCCTTTATTTGCGTTAGTCATTTTTCATTGATAAAGGGAAGGCGTGTAAATGGTAAACATACAACCTCAAAGAAAAAGCATCTAATTGGAAAGATATTTAAAATTCTGTCATCATTAATACGAATTACGTTCCCATAATAACAGTTCATAAAAGCCAAGCGTCTGTTTGACTGTTTGAGCGTCCACAGATACTTGGATAGACCATCCTGACATCACTGATGTTAATTTCCAACCTCCTTTGGGTTTGGGGAAAAAAAAAAAAAAAAAAAACAAGTTATCTACAGCTACTATACATTTGTATAGTAATATGTTTCAAAGTTAGTTTTTTTTTGTGATCCTAAAAAAATAATTTCTAATTACATTTTGAAAATCTTATTTCAAATTCAGAATTATTAGAAAACAATGAAACTATTGGTGTTTATTATATTCGGGAGTGGGAAGTACCAAGTTAAAAGCTCTATCTTATCAACAAATGTCGAAATACCCTCCACTAATCATCGAATAAAACAAAAAAAAGAAATAAAAAACCCAAGTTTAATATAATTTTTTAAAAAAGTTTAACTAAATTTTTGGAAATTCAGGATGGGCAGGGTCAAGATCGTTTTGGCTATCTAAATTTCAAATAAATTCATTAAAAGTATATGTTTTTAACTAATTTTTTTTTTATTTTGAAAGCCTCATTTAATGTTAATGAAATAAAAATTTCCATCTTTTTCTTAGATGTTTCTATAGTTCATTATCAGCTTAAAAAATACTATCAATATAAGGAAAGCATTGATCAGCCAGGATTTCGAAAACATGATATAATATAACAGGATGTGTGGATGGATACTTTGATTATTGAAACTAATAGTCTAAATAGTTTAAATGAACCGTTTAAAAATTACGTACCGGTATATGAATCCTTATATATTATTTCTCAAAGGTGTTTCTGTGTCGGAACGTCATATCTTCCTTAATACTTCATCAAACTCAATGATCGAGACATCATTTTGAAGATTTCGATCTCCGCTAATGACGAAAAATAAACAAATTGTTTAAAATTATTGTTTTCGTTTAAAAACTTTATTTTAAAAACATTTTATAAAAATGTAGACACGCTTTAACAGAAGTGACTTGATCTTTCGAAAGCGAAACAACATTTCAAATAATTCTATAGCGCCGTAAACTTCAAATATACCCATTTTTGAATAAAAATGCACTTTAAAATGATATTTCTTCGTTTATTTAATAAGAACAGATAAAAAACAAACAAAGATTTATAGTTTAATAAAAATAAACGATTTATTACAATAGAAAAACATAGAAATTTATCAACTTCTCATATATTATTTTCCAAAACTTTTTTTTTTTTTTATTATTTTCCTTAATACTTTTGTCATATTTAATAGACATCATTTTTGAAGATTAAATAAATTGTTTAAAATTAATGTTTTCCTTAAAAAACTTTATATTAAAAATCCTTTTATAAAAATGTAGAAGGCGCCATCTATTCACAATCTGTTCATTTATTTATTTGCACATTACCATTCAGTGACTGATCAAGACACCATATGAATTATTCGCACGGGTCAACCTTTTTATAAAAATGGAGAAGACGTCATCTATTGACGATGTGTTTAACTAACATGCACGATAGCTGTTGGATTTATTTATTATTTCTCAAAGTTGGTTTTTTTGTTGCGAATTATTCGCACGGGTCAACTAGTAAATATTATTACTTACATATATTTCTTAATATTTATGTAGATCTTTTGTAATAAAATATGCATATAACATTAAAACTTGTATGTAATATTTGTTCATATCTTGCGGTTCTCAAACATCTATATTTTATCGTATGTATATTTAGCAAGTTTGGCCACTTTGCGGTAGGGCATAGGACAAGTCATCTGTGGAGTGAAGGACAAAACAAAATTTTGAGCTTTACCATTTGATATGTATCTTCATTAAACTCTTTTTTTCTGTGTCCTCGAACAGAAATACAACGATTGGGAGACGATTTTTTACCTATGAGCTTCAGAAATACATCTCTGACTGCGGATTTGTTTCAAGTACGAAAATTTTGTTATTGAAAAAACACCAGTACTTATTACTTTTTTAAAGATTAAGCCACCATAGATCATTATGTACTTATTATAGCAGCAGCAGCAGCCTAACCTAACCTAAAAAGCGGCTAACCTAATCTAAAGAAATGCGTAATCTAACCTAAAAAGCAGCTAACCTAACCCAAAAAGTGCCTAACCTAACTAAAAAGTATCTAACCTATTGCTAAAACAAATAACAGAACTAAAAAACAAAACCGGCTCTTATTTAACTCACCTGATATATAATCAATTCTATAATATAAAACAGATATATTATATAACAAAACTAATAAAAATTATTGACATATTGTCTACAATTATACAAAAAAGACAATAATCCCTCTATTTAAATAAACAAATTCCCAATCCAGTAAAAAACCAAAATCAAATACTAAGCATCATACCCCAAAAACAAAAGTTACCAAATTCAAAAACATTAAAAAAATTCTTCCCACCTTAAAATATTCACGAACAATCAACAACTTATTCCTTGACGTTTTAGCCACCCAATAGTTAACACTGAAGTACATTTAAACTATTAAAATAATCAAATCAAATTTAACGTGCGTGACAAATTATTATTACTTAAAAGAAAATAAGAAACGCACATAACTAGAAAACAACAGCAACAACAAACAAACAAACAAAAATTCACTGATAATTAAAATAATCATTACCATGTATCCGAATAATCACAACTAATCCTAATCTTATTCTTAATCTTCCCTCACACGCAGCAAAAACCAGAAAAAGTAAAAAAAAAATATATCTCCATACCCTATTAAAAAAACATAACCTAAACCTAAAAATAATCCTTCCTTTTTCTGAAAAAAGGAATAATTAAGTCTTCTTGACATAAATGAATACTTCACTGAATTTATTCACATCAAAGAATTAATAATAAAATAAAGAAATTGGTCTAATAGAAGAATTTTGTGCATGGTAGGTGTCATTGTCAGTATCCATCGCATAAGTTACAAATTTTTCGGTTTTTATTTTGTGGCCACTTGACAAAACTTCTAGAATCCCTTTTAAACGATTAATTAGATTGAAATCGACACCCGTTATTTGGGCTGACATTTGGCTATTTCTCGGATAGTGACACATCTTGGCCGACCACTGCGTGAATCATCATCTAAGCTCTCCCGACCGAATTTAAAGTCGTTTGTTCACTTTGCAACAGTTGAATATGAAGGAGAAGAGTCCCCCAGTGTATTCTGGAAATCGGCATGAATGTCCTCTCCTTTCATACCCTTCTTTACGAAGTACTTAATCACTGCTCGAATCTCGACTTTTTCCATTTTCGCAAATTACTATGCGGGAACAACATTAGAGCCACGTCACCGCCGCAGCTGTCCTCCAAGAGCAGTGACGTGACACGTGTTTACAGGCAACAGCTCAATAAATATTACGTGAAAAACTCGTGGCGCTAGCGCTGCCCTCTGGTGGTGATTCCGAGAACTTATCAAACCACCCTCGTAGACCGATTCAGATGCAAACATTTTCCAAAGTTCGTTTGTACATTTACAAATAACTATGGCACGAACAATAAAAATATTATTTGGCATAATCCAACACCCACCTCGCCGCGGGTATTATCGGCCTATAGGAATAAGAATTGTTAAAGAAAATGCAGAATCACTAACGAAGAAATTCATTATATACAAAGTAAAATAAATACATGAAAAGCAACTAAGGTCAGAGTAGCAGCCAAGAACTTCTACGTACAACATACAATGTTTCTGTCAATGATCGATACCAAAGTGGGCAATGCTGCCACTCATACTACATCAAGAATGAAGTGTTATATCTGCGGCCACATATAAAGATTTCAATAACTTAGCAAAGGCGAAAGAAATTAAGCAAGACACATTGAAATTTGCCTTGTCAATGGTGCATGCCAGAATACGAATTTTTGAGAGCTTGCTCGATTTGTCCTATAAAGTGAGAGTTAAAAAAAATTGCAATTCAGAGAAGAAAATGACAAAAATGTTGTAGGCTAAAACATAAAAAAAAAAAAATAGTTTTCAAGAAGAATTCAGAAGACAAATGGGACTAATCGTAGATGTTCCTAAGTCTGGATTCGGTAACTCCAGTGATGGGAACACCAGCATAAAGTTTTTTGCAGATCCAAAAATGTCAGCCCAAATAACGGGTGTTGATTTCAATCTAATTAATCGTTTAAAAGGGATTCTAGAAGTTTTGTCAAGTGGCCACAAAATAAAAACCGAAAAATTTGTAACTTATGCGATGGATACTGACAATGACACCTACCATGCACAAAATTCTTCTATTAGACCAATTTCTTTATTTTATTATTAATTCTTTGATGTGAATAAATTCAGTGAAGTATTCATTTATGTCAAGAAGACTTAATTATTCCTTTTTTCAGAAAAAGGAAGGATTATTTTTAGGTTTAGGTTATGCTTTTTTAATAGGGTATGGAGATATATTTTTTTTTTTACTTGTTTCTGGTTTTTGCTGCGTGTGAGGGAAGATTAAGAATAAGATTAGGATTAGTTGTGATTATTCGGATACATGGTAATGATTATTTTAATTATCAGTGAATTTTTGTTTGTTTGTTTGTTGTTGTTGTTGTTTTCTAGTTATGTGCGTTTCTTATTTTCTTTTAAGTAATAATAATTTGTCACGCACGTTAAATTTGATTTGATTATTTTAATAGTTTAAATGTACTTCAGTGTTAACTATTGGGTGGCTAAAACGTCAAGGAATAAGGAATAATTTCTATTAAGTGGTATACTGAAAACTCAGTATTTGTACCTCAAAAGCCACTGAAAAGTGTATCTATATTAATAAAATCTTTTATTTCTCAGTCTGTCTGGTGCAATTATTGTAATTTACAAAAATAGAAATAATTTCTACAAGTTATCTATTGGAATCCAACATGCAACCTTCTGCTCCGAAGTTAGACGTCTTAGGCATTAGACCACAAGGATTACATTCTAATCTCTATAAAAAATAAAAATATATCACAGATATATGATTCACACGCTGATTCTAAAAGCCGTCGTGGATTGAGAGAATATAGACATCAACAATTAAAATAAATAAAAAAAAAATTAAAAAAAATTTTAGTTTTATTTTACTTGATGTAATTTGTGTGTGTGTGTTTTTTAAATAAATACAAATTGTTTTCCGTTACATACGCGAGGCTTCCGGAGCGAAGCGATGGGTAGCCGACTAGTTTAAGCATAAATTGATAACCTTTGTTTATATGTAATGCATTTAAATTAATGCACAACTTAAAGTAAAAAATATTGTTTGGCCAAATCTAACAATAAAAATAAACATTAAAAACGCTCACATTTCAAGATTCCCTGAGCTATTTTTGGAAATTTCGTACCGGGAATCAAAAACAGACTGTTTCGAAGTTCCTACATCTCGTCAGTTGGATTCGCCCAGTACTCTTAGCTCAGTGGAATCAAAAGAAACATAAACAAAGGACAAAATTAAACAAAACAGTGACCCTTGAGTTAAAAAAACACCGAAAAACAAGTTAAGAATAAAAGGGCAATAATTTATCCCCACTAACAGAACGCTTAGCTTATAAAGGATTAATTTGTAAAGCAAACATAAACAAAATGTCAAAATTTAACGTCCATGGTACCTACAGGGTGATTCAGAAGGAGTTACCGCCACTTACGAAGCTCATTTATGACAACATTTGAGCAAAAATTGTCATATAAACCCGGATCCTTATCTTAATATTTACAGAGTTACAATAATGTGAAGTTTGTTTGTAAAGGACCTGTTTCGTTAGTTGGAAGAGTAATAACAAATACGAAATAAAGAAAGAATGTTTGAGAAATAATGGAAGCAGGAATGGGAGTGGCATCTCCTGAAAACTAAACTAAAAACAAAATACACTTTAAAAATTAAATAAAGAAAATTCTTGTGCTGCCCTCCAGTAGCCTTAAAGAATTTTCTATGCGCATTGTTAAGAAAGAAACAGCGCCTAAACCCTTGTAATGTGTTTGAGAAATAATGTCTTCTGTTTTTGAAAATGCATTATTACGAACAACGCATATAACAAGACTCAAGACGATAGAATTTGTGTGATTTGTAACAATTGTTCTCAGAATAACGTAATTTTGTAGTTAAAATTCGATACGACTTAATTCAATTCACGACAATTTTCAGCTTCAATATTCTAGCCAATAAAAGAAAACATTATTTCTGAAAAGTTCATTCATTATTTCTCGTTTGTGTTTATTCCTCCAACTAACGAAAGAGGTCTTTTACAAACAAATCTTCACATTATTGTAATTCTGTAAATATTGAGAATAGGACCCTATTTAGAATAGGGTTTATATGAGATTTTTTACTCAAAGTATCGTCCTAATATAAGCTCCGTAAGTGGGGTAACACCTCCTGAATCACCTTGTAAATAACAATAAAAATAAGCATAAAAAAAGAACATTTAAAGATTAACTGAGCTATTTTTAGAAATTTCCAACTGGGAACCCTTTTTATTGCCCTTTTTATTCTTAATGTGCTTTTCGATGCTTTTTTAACTCAAGGGCCATTGTTTTGTTTAATTTTCTCTTTTGTTTATGTTTCTTTTGATTCCACTGAGCTATGAGTATTGGGAGAATCCAACTGACAGAAACTTCGAAACAGTCAGTCTTGGGTTCCCAGTACGAAATTTCCAAAAAAAGCTCATTATATATGTCTGTGTTTTTATGTTTATTTTTATTGAAATACGAGTATTCCCTTTTATACTTTTCCGAAGCATTTTGTTCCTCTCCAGGAAATATTTCTGCTGGAGCCCATGGTCAATGGACATCAACGTCATTGTTGTTATAAATAATGAAATGGTCTCAAGAAAAATTAAAACTATTCCACAGTACAGCTATTTAAAGTAAAATAAAATTTACAATGTCAAGATTATAAAAGTATATCCTTGCGAATTAGATGAATGTCCAAATTTGTGTTTTCATTTTGATTAGTCGCTACCAGAATTGTCTGAAAAAGCATTTTATGGAAATTTCTGTTTTTTTTATAGATAATTTTGTGAATTTTATTCATAAATAAATTATTCATCCAAGATGGAGAATCAGTATCTAGGAAACACAAAACATTTATAAATTTTATATTTAACTTGATATATATCAATATTACAGATTTACAATTTTGCACTTTTTAATAGTTTAACCATTTTTTTGACAATGAAAATCTGAAAAAAAAATTGATAAAAAGGTTCTTGAAAAGAAACTCAGAGCTTTTTCCCAAATCAGAAGGTTGCAAGTTGCATAAGAATATAAGACTATTTTGTTTTACGTTTTACAAAATATATACAGAACTCCAAACGCATTTTCTTAGGTAGGCTATTTCCTTTATAAAAGTCGTAAACAGTATAAGTTTCCAAGATATATCGACAAAAATAATGAAAAATAGTCCGAAATATGCTTATACTATCGAAATTGTTATAAAATAAAAAGTCTACAGATATTAAATAATTTGAACAATTTCGAGATATCGTAGGTTTGATATGTTAATACCCATTGTTTTCAAATAGTGCATGTATAGATATTGTTGCTGTAGAATAATTTGTATTATTATGGATTGAAATTATGGATTCTGATATCATGTAGATTATACGGACCATATCACAAATATTTGATATGGACCATATTAGAAATACTGAAATTTTAATAACTTATGATTACAACATGTTCTTGTGATTTATTTTATTTCTAACGATGCACAGCTATCTAGTTTGGCTAAGGTCCAAGTACCCATGATTTGCCAGTCTTAATGTCGCGGTAAATTCATCTTGGATTTCTTTAAAAGATGGGAAAACTCCAGAAATTCGATATAATATTTGACAATCCAAAAGGGATGTTTTTTGCTGGACAAGCCGTTAGAGGAAAAGTAATTATAATTTTGAAAGCGCCTATGAAAATAACAGGTATTGTCTTTTAGGTTTTTAGATGGTAAGATGGGGCACATCTTGAATTTCTTATCTTGATACATTTCTGATTTGTTTTATTAATTAGAGGCGGTTTAATATTTATAATTCTTTCACTTTTCTAAAATTTTGAAAGGAAATTCAATTTTCTAAATTTTTGATCTTTTACTTGTCTATGTGGAATGATTCATATAAAATTAAGAACTCTTACCCAATGCGAAGATTTGAAATACTGTAGCAGTGAGCTTTGATTGATTTGGGACGTCATTTCCTTAAGATCTGTGGAAATAAGGATTATTTAGGGGATTATTTGAGAAAATTTAATTGAATTATCAGGTGATTTTCTTTAAATACTGCGAGTGTTACAGTAATTACTTTAGGATCTATTGTAAGAATTGTACGAATGATGCTTGTTTGTATAGTACAGGTATGTGCTGCATAACATCCGTACTGCATGTGTACAATATAGTGGCTATTTAGTCAATACAGATACGCAATTGATACAGTATCTCGTATAGCTTTGCTAAATATATAACACTAGCAAAACGACCCGTTCTTCGCTCGGATTACAAAAAACAAATGTCCTAATGTGGATGATAAAGAAATTGCAATTGCGAGATCACTTGGAACTTTCCCGGTTGGTACAAAAAAAAAAACCAAAAAACAACAACAACTCAAAAAGTCTGATCTCATTACAAATCTCTATCTATCCCGAAAACCTCGTAGAAGTATCTTTGAACCATGTTTGTTTATCCACTCACCGTCCTCCCAGTGTACACCCATTGTTCCAGGTTATTTGAATTTAGTAATGTAATAACCCTATCACTTCAAACCTTTCCTAGTTCGTAAAAAAATCATCTGATCATTACAAATCTATAACTAACCCTAAAACTCCGTCGCTATTATGCACAACAATATTTTAGTTGCAATTGTTGCACAACATTAATTGTGTAGTTCCCATTGTCGCCACCGGGTGCATATGTAGCGCTATTGTGCGGAACAATATTTTAGCTCCAATTGTTGCATAACAATATTTGTGTAGTTCTCATTGTCAAGATAACAAATCCTAAAACCTAACAACAGTAACGGAAACAAACTTTCAGCTTTATTACTTAAAGTAACGCTTTTTATCCTATCCCGGGGGAATTTCGAAACATCCTGAAAAAGGGTTTTAGTGATTATAATTACCTACTTACATGCCAAATTTGAAGTCTCTACTAATTATAATTATGGAAATAGTTACGGAAATAAGATAACTTTGAAGCGACAATAAATCCTCGTTATTCCCTAACCAGTGGGAATTCCGCAAAATCCGGCCATATTACTTCTCTACAACATAAAGGAAACATCTGTGCAAAATTTCAGCTTTCTAGGTCCAATGGTTTGGGCTGGGCATTGATCAGTGAGTGAGTGAGTCAGGTCATTTAACTTTTAATTAACTGTAGATTAGGTCAAGTGAGATATGATAGTGTTGTTTGGAAAACAACAAAAAAATCACAGAAAAGCATACTTTCTGTTTCGGTGTGACTCCCGATTTTGCAGTGGTTTCTCAAACAGTCCCACTTAAATTTATAATTTTCTAAAAAAAATATAAACGAAAACAGGACCTCTCAAACAATTTCAGTCCTAGTATGTATTTATGAATCATTTCGTTCCAAAAAAAATTGGCCTTAATTCCACAGGTGAGATTTCATCCACATTTACTACCTTTTCAAATATCCCCGGTTCCATTTCGGTGCAGGAAAAATATACTATACTAACCCTGTTTTCAGGGATCGTGTAAGCTTCCACCCATACCCCTGTTCGCTGTAATGAAAGTCTATTTTACATCCTTACTGCCTTATTTATCTACACTACCTTATTTACATATAATTGTTGTATAAATATTTCTTTATCTGAAAATTACTTTTCCATCTTTTGAGAAAGATATATCGAAGGAGGAAAAGAAAGGAATTTCTGAGTAAAAAAAAAATGACTGCGAATAAAGATAAAGTGAAGAAAAGGCCTAAGAAATCCCGTTCTGTAGAGATGAAGCTGGAAGTTCTAAACAGCCCTCAACCGTTACGAACTTTACTTTCAACATGCCAGACAAAGAAGATGAGATTACAATGTTTTAAAATTGAAAATAAATAATTATTTTAATATTTATTTACTTTTACTGAATATTTTACTTACTAATCTTGTGTTTTAATATGTATGAAAAATAGATGTATTTTTGATTAAAGTAATCTTGAAAGATCGAAATCTTGCTCGTTTGGCAACGCATTCCTTACTATTCCATAATCCTCTCGTTGCATGCGTTTTCGATTCAATCCCCGCATACAAACGAGTTACCTGTGTCTCAAACTACGCCATGTAAACTTCAAATCTTTTTTTAAAAATAATTCATAACATTAAACTAAAAGGATAGTTTACTTTTGATAGGCGTAATGGCAGTTAAACAAAAGTCAGTGTTAAAAATTACAAAATATTTATCGGTAAGTAGTTGAATTAAATTTTCGTTAAATAATATTGAAAAATATTTCAAATTTTTTTAATAAAAGATCTTACTTTAGAAGAAAGATGCTATTTGGCAGAAACTGTCCCAAAACTTTCCTACCCTTAAATCATACTCTAGTTTTTAACTAAACAAAGTATAGCGTGGAAGTTAGTTTCGAGTCAGATTCAAAGGATTTAGGCGGCTTTGGGATCCCTAATTCCATAGGTATTGATCCAATGCATGGATTTCCTTTAAAAGAAATTAGAGTTTCTACTAAGGTTTCAACCTTCTAGGATAAATAGATATGGGTATCGACTTAAATTTACGTTCTATAACTTTTATGTTATAATCTTTTCTTTTTTCCAAGTGTTAGGTTTATCTATCCTCACTGGGTAGCTTTTCACGGGGGTTTCCCATTTCCCTTGCACTACTTCCACCATTCTTTATTCATCTTTCTCTCCAAATGTCCTTGTTTACGTTGATATAGCACAGTAGTTCTAAGATGCCTGGGTTCTCTGCAACCCACAAACTCCACATATCACGTAGTAATATAGATACAACTAGATACATCCTTTATATTATTATGCGGAGAAAAAAATAACCTGGCCGTGGGTGTATACAGAGAAGGGGAGGGAAACCTCTGCTCATCCCCCGAAATATAAAGAATAAACCATATTTTCACTTTTAAAAGGGATAGAAGGGATCTTGAACTGAACACCACCCCCCTCCAAGAAATTTCAAAATACTATTTTTTTTTTATTGATTGGATGGTTAGTTAAGGTTCTATGCAAAAAATAGTAAGAAAAAAGCTAAAACGTTTCAAAAACGGATGGTTTCGACCTCCAAAGAAAAAAGGGAAGTCTTTTTAGATGTATTCGTTTCATAAGATAATTCAAAATATCAGAACTGTTAGAGGAAAAACAATGCATCTGATAAGACTATTAATTTTGATTTTTGTATTCTGCTACTTTAAAACAAAACCTTATTTCTATGAAGATAAGGAACATTTTTCTTATGTCCTCATTAGAAAAAACAAATTCCTGGCGTAAAATAAAAGAATTAAATTTTTTTTGTTTACATAAATCAACATCCGGTTTCCTTCGTGAAAAGCTGCAGAAGAATAGAATAAGTATAGAATGTACAAGAGTAGTGTTGATGATACACAATTAAAACAGCCATTTATGTTGTCCAATGGTTGAGTGGCCAATTACTCAAACGACGTATTTACCAATTCAAATATGTATACAAGAATTTTGATCCAGGGCTATTCATGATCATTCCATTGGGTTATCACAGCTGTGAAGCTGTTTCAAATTTTAAAGGTGTGTCAAAATGAATTTTATAGAAAGAGCGTAGAAAGCTACCGGATTTATTTCTTTAGTCATTACAATAAACAGCTTTCAATCAAATTCTATTTTAAATTTTCTAAATTGTCTAAAACAAAGAAGGAAAAAAAGTTGATAAAGTGGATGTGGGTGGGTGTGATTTTTTATTTTTATTACAATGTTTGTAATAAATTTAATATAATTGATCACCGGCTGATATCGTTCCAATACCTGCATTTGTTTATATTATTAAGACCAATCACGTTATTTTCCTTTGACTATTGGTTGATGATTTCGATCACTTAGGCCTACTACAATTCCTTTTCCCACTTGCTTGAATAAATATGCCGTCACATTTGGAAAAGTCACATTTGGAAAACTTTTAATTCTACAAGTTGAGAAATGTTTTATTCTATGAGTTGAGATTTTTTATTTTTCATATTTTTCGATTTTTCTTATCTTTACTTACCTAGTTTTTATGTAAATACAGTGTTCACGACAGTTTTATTTTGTGATATGACAAAATTTGAATGTCATATAATTTTGTTGGGGAGAAAATTACTAAATGCAGGGAAAGAAATGTCTTCCACATGTTCTCAAAACCAACTAATAACAGTCCCCAAATCCCCGACAACTGAATATCTCGTAATATCGACTATGACCATTAAACTTTACCAATCATATATAGGCTACTAAAAAGGTAAAGTTTATCCCGTTTCTTTTAAAAATGCTATTTGGAATGTCCAAATAAATCTCTAAAAAGATTAACAAGAACATTTGTTCTATTTTGAACCACGAACATCAGATTTTCTTATTGTTTTTCTTATTGTATCACAAAAACAATGTGAAGTTTTAATAAAAAAGTAAAAATATCAGAAAAATTATTTGTTATGCAAATTTCATTCCTAAATACGGGAAGTATAAGATGAATTAATCGGCTAAAAATTTCATAATAACATATTTATACAATATTTATTGCTGCATTATTTTATTATTTAGGCCTATATCCTATTGTTTGTTAATTAAATGGTTATTTTTTTTTTCAACATATTATAGTTCAGAAAGTTGTTTCAACAATATAAGGGGGCGTCCATTCATTACGTGAGCTCAAAATGGGGGGGAGGGGTCTGGCAAAATCTCACCAAATCTCATTTAAAGGGAAGCGGGTGGGGGGGGGGCGTCAATGAAAATCTCACGTCAACTTTTTAATTCAGAGAAAATACATATTACAACAGATTTTTTGACTTTTTGAAATCTCACGTGAGGTTGAGAGGGGGGTCCCACCTTATCTTACCAAATCTTACCATGAGGGAGGGGGGGGTCCAATTTTTAAAAAAAACACCTCACGCAATTAATGGACGCCCCCTAAACAACGTTCTGTGTAGTGCCTTATTTGTTTCATGTATGTATGTGTGTCATGTTTCTTTTAAATATAACCACATTTGAAAGGTCGTTAAAAAGGTCGTTTAAAAGGGCTTAGGTCGTTTGTTCATTTTTTCTTTTTCTCTTTTCGTTGCAGGAGTTTCAATAAAATTTAATGGACAAGCACATATATCTTGGACAGAAAGCGAAATGAAAAGTATGCAACAACGAGATTTTGAAAAAAGCCATCAAATGATTGGCCATGAGGACAGCTATATACATCATACCTATTCTGCTTCAGAAAGCTATTTTGATCACATCATACAATTGGAAGGACTAAGTAAAAATGCTTTTAAATTTGACCAAGTGTCTTAACTTTTGATTTGGTTCATTTAAAATCTTAAGAAGGTTTATAATATATTATAAATCGGGTGGCCAGAAAAAAATTAATATTTATTCTTCAAAAATTTAAATCTAATGCAATTGAAATTTGGCAGACATAACAGATGGATATAATCTATAATTGCTACAAGTTTCAGATGCTTAGGTCCACTATACTATAGTTTTGTTACTGTACAAAATTTAAAAACCTACAATATGTATAAAAATAGCGTTCCGGAGAATACTTTCTAATAATCCTAAACATTATGTTGCATGATATGTAATAATGTTTGTAGTAAAGTTACGACACATAAGTCAATCTTAAAAATTAACAAAATTAGATCTTTTTTTTTAAAGTTTACTCTGAATCTCATCTCACTACGGGATTCCTTTATAAACGAGCCTTACAGCGGCTAGAAAGACTATTTCACTGAAAATGGACTTAACCCTTTGCTGCCCTGTGCTACTTTCAAGTAATATACCATTCTTTTTCTTTTCCGTTATTTTTTGCGGCCGTATTTTGTTACCGACCGCTGTAATATACACTTAAGTATGTATGTATCATATTTTTTTAATAATGTGTGTATCATCATTTTTTAATCCTAGAGATCTGAGATTATATTACTACTTACTAGATTACTCGTGAATGTGGGTAGTTTGACAGCTGAGCATGTCGACCTGAAAGATCTTTTGTACTATCCCACTGAAAGTAGGACAGACAGAGAGAAAGACTGAGAAAGGATGGTGTGAGAAATGCAGGGGAAACGGGAGAACCCCGGGAAAACCTGCCCATCAACGAAACCCACATGAGAACCTAACCCGGTACTCAGAGGTGAGAGGCCAGTGTCTTAGCGACATCGCCAACCCAGCGGCCTGAGAATATATTAGTCATAAAAAAAAAAAAAAAAAAAAAAAAAAATAGAAATTGAGTAAAAATTTTATATGTAAAAACTATTTAATAATTTTCATGACTTGTTGAATACTTTTTGCATTAGTACACTAAAGGAAAAAAGCGATTGATGAAACACCGAAAAACCATTGGCACCACTTTATTGAAACTCTGGCGGTTGTTAGCATACCCTGGGATTTACAATTGATTACATTAGCAAGAACAAATATGGAAAATTACCACTGTATCAACCACTAGGATGATATCATTAGTAAGATGTGTAATTGTCTGTGTAGTTCTGCATTCATAAATTTGGTAGAATAGGCTATCTTACAGCTGTATAATGTCGTTCTGAAAGTCAGAGCTCAAAATAGGTGAAGTCGCTGGGATAGTTGTTAGAGCACCTCCTGTGGGGCAACCATGCTGGCATGGTACCCGAATGTCTTGGTCATATAGATACTGCATACTAAATGTGGTTGTGTGGGCACTTTCGTTGTCTTGCTGATAAAAGGTTCCGTCTTAGTGAAGAAAAGCAATAACCACTGGTTGCAAAACGCCGGTAACTTATTGTTGGGCAGTTAAATCCCCTTATAATGACCAGCTTTGATCGAGATGTCACATCCACATCATCACCCCAGTTGCTGGATCTGTATGACGCTGTCGCACGCATTATTCCTTTCTCTTGATGGCGGCGAATACGACATTGTCACTAAATATCAGAGTCGGAGCATTTCTGATCGTTTCAGCTCTGTGTCTTCTGTCAACACCATTGAAAACGTGCTTCATGTGGACAGATGTGTGGGGTAAATTTAGTGCAGGACAATAAACTCGCAAGGAACTATTAATTATTACGTCTATTATTTACCTCCAAGTATTACCTCCCAGTGGTAAGTATTGAGATGTCTTCAGTCCCTGTGAGGTGCTTTGTAGTCGCGAACCTGTCGGTTCGCACTGCTATCGCAAATGGCGGTTCTGTAGCTTCATACGTGGTCATACGTGTTCTTCTCAATTCGTTCGTCGTGCGATGAATCCTCCTTGAACCCACTGTCACCAAATGTGTACGATGATGCTGGGAAATTGCGGTCAACACGAAGGGCTTCATCTCTGTAAGATAAACCAGCTTCTCAACCTTAGGACAGATGATTCTGTCACGCTACGGGTCTGTTAAGTGTTGTGTAACGGCTTTAAATGTATCTTTAGCAGCACAATGTTTAGTCAATCAGAAAGCTTGGTTGGTAGCCTTTTTTTATGTCCATGTGACATCTACTCGTGCCTGTCCAATCGATCCGCAAACCTAATTATTTACTTGCAATTATATATAATGTGGTGTCTAGGGTATTAATCTATCAATATTTTCTTATTTGTATTTGTAAATTTTGAGAGGTAATTCAATTATAAGAATTTAGGGGGGGGGGAATACTTAAAATAGAAAGAAAGTCTGAGAGTTTTAAAATTTTTAAATCTTAAGTTATAATTTTCATTATAATTTAATTTCACTAAAAGTTACTCATATCTTTGCATTAGGTGGTAAGTCACATACACTGCTACAAGGTAAAACGTTTTTACCATTTAGCTTCAAACTGCCAATTGGAATTCCCTCTTCATTTGAAGGCTCCATTGGATATATTAGATATTTTTGCAGAGCAAAAATTCATTATCGTTGGAAGTTTGCTTCTGTTTGCAAAATGCCTTTCAGTGTAGTTCCTTTTCTTGATTTAAATCAGCATCCAAAAGCAAAGGTACATTTAGTTCAGTAATAACTTAAAATTTCTCTTAATAAAATAAGTAGTAGTAGTAGTTATGGAGCTAAGTTATTTACTTATTTAGTAGTTTTGGAGCTAATATAATTTTTCCGAAAACATATTTTGTATGTTGATTCTGAATGTTAGCGTAATAATAATTACTATTATTATTGTCTGAATGCATTGCATAGTCAGTTAAAATTGCATGTCATCTTACTTTATAGGCAACGGGTGCAATTTAGAAAAATAAAAAAGATTGGTTCGATGAAATGTTGGACCTTTATTTTCATTAAACATATACTGCAATGGATTACTTAACAACATAATAAACTGTAACTGAATAAGGAACTAATAATTAGTAACTGAATTTTGTCCATTTAAGTTTTTGTTTTTTTTTTCAGTTTAAATATGATTTCAAACAATTGACTTTGCTGTTTTTTGCGGATAATTCCTATACTTAAGTTACCATACGTAATTCAGAAGATGTGTAATACAAGAGAACGAATAACTTATTAATTCACATAGGAATGTCTTTGAATGAAATTCTCACTAATCTATATTACTGAAATCTCTTTATTTGTCTGTCTGTCTGTCTGTCCGGCGCAATTTCCTTTGAGAATGGAAAATAGAAATAATTTTTTCAATGAAATTGTCCGCGATGGGAATCGAACCTGCAATCTTGAGATCCGAAGTCAGACGTCTTATCCATTAGACCACGGGGACTACAATTCTCTTCCTATTGTTTTTTTTTTTTTACTTATGTTTCTTTTCCCTTCCCCCATCAATAATGAATGTATTCAAACTTTTTCTTTGAATCTCAAGAATGTTTATTTATTTCCGATCCATCTATTTATTTGTAATTCGAAAATGTCAATTAGAACTATAATTGCCGAAATGTTGCAATATTTTAAATATAATTATTTTTACTAAACCAAATTCCAAGTGATATAGAAAAACAAGCGCTTGCACCAGAGGGATGGCCTAGTATCTATAACAATTAAACTTCACATTCAAATTTTATCATAAATTAAATTTCTGATTGTTTTTCCATTTTCATAGTCATTTAATGTTACATACAACTTTAAAGAAAATAAATGCCCTTTTCTAATAATTATTAATGAATTGATGTCTTAATTCAAAGAATATATTAGTTTCTTGTTCTTGTTGCAATAAGTATTATGAAGTATATTAACAGAAGATATTGTTAATCAATTTGTACATTTATGCTTCATGTTTAAAAATCCACCTTTTAATCATGACCTCTTTTCTATTGATTCTTTTTTTTATCATGCATTCCTTTCTGTAAGGAAGAACAATTTAAATTGGTATTACATCACTTCCATGCAGATTATCATTATTATTTTTTTTTATTATCAGTCTTTCCAAGTTTTACTTTTAACTGAATGTGACAAAATTCATTACTTGCATTGAATTGTTAGAAAATTTGTATTGTGTATTATTAAATCTATTAGGTAAAAATCTATGCTTGTTCTTTAATATCTTCGTATCTGTAGGTGAAACAACAGCATTTCTGATAGAAATTTTCTCCGCTTTATGATACCTGTAATTGGTAATTCTTTTAAATTACCTTTTAGGTTATATCTGAAGCAGATATGGAAAATGTACGAGTATGTGAACTTTCTGTAATCAATGAAGCAGTTGTTCTTTGTCGGTTTCTGTTGATAGCTTTGGATTTTCGAAGTTCAAAAATTAAATGGTATTATTCATTTCTATGTGTTGTGGACATATTTCCACAACATTTTGAAAGCATTTTGACTGTCCATTTTTTTCTTGAAACTTTTCAAATTATTTTAAATCCTTTGCTTTTTCAGATGCTTTAAAACAACCATTTAAACAACTTCCTCGTAACTTGATACTCTCATACCATTTCATATTAGAATTATAATCTAAAAGTAAGAAAAAAACGTAGTTTTATGTTTGTTGTTGTTAAGTAGTTAAAAAACTTCATTCTCTATTCTAATTAAGATTGTTTTTTTGGTTTTGAGATCCATTCTTAATATGTCTGGAGATCTCAGATCCTCTTTCTTGTAATGTAAATATGCATTTAATTGTAGAGTTAGTTGATTTATTTTTGTGGTACCAGTTGACAGCAATTGTTGAGATGGAACATTTTAACTTTGTTAATGTTCAGAATTCTTCTTGCTGTTGAAGCGACTCTTTCTCTTACTCTATCAAGTTGTCCCTAAACTTCAATTCGAGAAAAAGGCGTTTAAAGTTAAAAGTTCTTAAGGTTTTATAAGAATGCTGTTTATTATTTTAATGCCTTTCAGACTCTAAGAGCTAGTTTACTTAAAACGAAAATAAAAATGGACTTGTCCACTTTAACTCGGAACCTTTTTAAATAATGATCTCGCATAAAGTCTCAAATGTTATCGTTTAACGGGATAGTGTCCGGCATAGATTGTGTAATAGTTCTACAGAGCACATGGAATTTTTCTTCTGCTTAACTGCCCAAAACAGTTCACCATCAACTATGTGGATGGATAGAGACAACTTAGCTTTAGACCCCAGAAGACCATCCATTATTTTTTTTATTCAATGCTACATCATATCGATATCTTTCATTTCAATTCACTTTCTCACGCCTTTCTTGATATTTCTGTAAACAGTAGAGAGTATAAAATACCCAACAAAATTATCATAACGTATCCTATCCTTTCTTGCTGCCAGGCTGCCACTACAGATTCCTGCATGACTCTGTAATAGCTTGAACAATAGTGCAGATAAGTTTTATCAAATTGACAGAATTGATTCTTGACGATCTGTGATTATCCTCCTCTCCTCCGAAAACTTAAAAGCTTAGCGCAAATGTCAAATGACATGAACCAACGAACGACCGAAAATCGTTGTCAACTTTATTAGTTACATCTATCAAGTAGCGCATTAGGCCTGCTTTAGTCCTCAAAACAGCCTGAATTCGTCGAGGTATGGATTCCACAAGATGCTGAAAAGGTTGTTGAGTTAATGTGTACCATGCAGACATGAGTGAGTCATGCAGTTCCTGAAGATTTGATGGAGATAGGCCTGGAGCGAACAGCCCGTTCCAGCTCATCCCTGGCTGAAATCGGGCTGAAATCCGAGGACTGAGAGAGCCAATAAAGCAAGGAAAAGTCATCGTCACGTTCCTCAAACCATCCTGTTTGTTCACCGCCACATTATCCTGCTGGAAGTAGCCATCTGCATGAGGATAAACTGTTAACATGTACGGTTGCATTTGGTCAGCTACGATGTTTAGGTATGCTCTAGCATCCTGACGTGCCTGCAGAGGTATCAACTTGTGCCAGGAAAACATCCACCACACTATGACACTGACCCCACCGGCTTGAAGAGTTGTTGTGAGACATAGCATTTGTGAGCACAGCAGGGGTGTGCCTAATAAAGCGGCCGGACAGTATATCCTGAATACAGTGTATACTGTATACTTATACTGAAGAGGAACACTGCACTAAAATCCCGGACTGTCACCCTACTCTTAATTGAATAGGGCGGTTTAGAATTTTCGCTCCACTTCAAGTGAATGACGAATTATTACAAATTTACTACAATTGCAGCAAAATTATGCTGCAATTATGATATGAAACAGCTGTTTTACTGTCGCCGATCTGTGTGGAAATTTTTGCGAAGGATTCTGGGAGTGGAAAAATGCTCTTCTCATAAATTTCGTTTTACGACCAAACGAAATTTATGAGAAAATTTCCACACATATCAGCGACGATAAAAATCCAAATTTCAAAACTAACAACATTCCCAAGCAAATTCCCAAGCAGTGACAGTGATGTTTACTATCCAACTCTGTCACCATATCTGAACAATTCGTTATCGTACGATAAGGCTGTGACCGATGTCACAGACGTTTCTCCCCAAAACTAAGGATTTTGCTTTTTTACTTTTTATTAATTTATTTTTATTTATTTTTTTGTTATTTTTATTTATTATTTTTTTTTTGATTCTTCGGATAAAGTAGATCAATTTACCAAGAAAACTTTTGGAACAGATGCATGTTACGAGATTGTTCTGTTACAGCAGTGAAGCCAACCTTTTTGGATTTGAGAGCTTCTCTACTTTTAAGAAAATACCGGCAGTCTAAAGTAACTAAACAGAAAAGAAAGAATACTAATGATAAATACCATAAGAGATATGGCTAATTTATTTCAAAATATTTTTTTTTTAAGATACATTTTACTTATTGCACTGCAATACATGGATACTTGGCACTGCATTTCAGTAAGGAGTTGGCCATGTTGCACGTCATCTGATGTGGTTTCGATGTTTTGTTTTTATCTTTTTCATTGTAGAAAATGCTGATTTACATAAATATACAGATTCAAAAATAAAGTCAAATAACATGTCAGTTTTCGAATATTCGTGTATGAATCTTCAGACAACAAATTCCAGAACTCAGATTTATTTCTGTCAGTATCTCTTGCTTTCCGGTATGATGTGGTTTCGATGTTTTGTTTTTGTAGACATTATTTAATGAAATAATAATTAAACTGAGGCTTCAAATGTAATTTAATATATTATAATTATTATATCGAAAATTTCGAAATTAAACTGAATAATCATTTGACTGAGGGACGTCATATGCAAATTATGCGAAAGGGAGAAGCATAAAAAGCCTCGGTGACAGTTGAAGAGAGGAGCCTCGTTTTGGACTTGAGTTGTCAGTTGAGAGAAATGGGAAGCGAAGCAGCTAGGACGAAAGATCAAGCCGAGTGTACTGGGATGGAGACCATGTGGATCTACGCCATGAAAAATCAAAGACATGTAAGATCAGTAATCTTAAAGTCCTGTAAGTACTTTTATCATTAAGAAAATTGCAAGGATACGGCGTGATGGGAATTCAGCTAGGAAATTCACGATTAAGGAAGTGCTGAGATTAAGATGTTGTCGTTGAGGCGAATCCGAAATAATTACTCAAGTGACGTATTTACAGTTCCTAATATAATAAATTAATCCCAAGCAAGCTGCAGATATATATATTTAACTAAAAGTGATTAAATAGAGATGATAATTATTTAGGTTAACCCATATATTCCATCAGGGGCGTATATAAATGAAAATTATATTATCCCCCCTCCCCCGAAATAATGAATGTATGTCCTCCCAACGTTTTTTTTTTTTGGTTTAACAGATAGGTTTCCATGGGGTGTCTACTTAAAATAACTTAACCTTACATTAATCTTGGGCCCCCCAAAAAAATATATTCTATATCCGCCACTGTATTGCATAAAGTGAAAGCAAGAGTTTTGCCTTTATCACTTAGTCATTATTGAATATTCGGTTGAGTAAGATGCGAACATCAAACATATTACTACATAATCAAGTAGTGTCAAGAAATAAATAACTGTAATTCAGTTATTAATGTATTATAAATAAAATACAACAGTGCTTCGATTATTAGTGCATTCTAAGTAAAGTGCAACGAATTATATTAAATAAATCAAATATGTTTAATATTCAATGGTGCTTTAAGTGAAAGGTGCCTTTGAACAAAAGATATTAAGAAAGTTCTTATGTGATATGAGAGCTTTCATTATAATAATTGTTTAATGCATCTGTGAATAAGTAAAGTGTGAATAAGTAAAGTGAATGGAAGAATATAAAGCCAGTGGGCTTTAGATAAATTCTAAAGACATTTATTGAAAATGTGTGTAGATACAATCAAGTGTTCAAGAAATAAACTAGTATTATCATATGGTGGGAATCCAAAACATTCCGACTCTAAAAGCTAATATCCACTACACCGTCTGAATATTATCTCACGTGAGCAAACAAACAATTCCTGTACACTGCACTCTGAATGTTACCTTCTCTCAGAGGAACTAAATAAAATGACAGTGGATTAACTTTAAATTATGAATCTGAATGCCTCATGGCGTTTAAAACTAACATCATCCACATGTGCGGTAGGCAAAGCCTTCAAACTCTCGAGTTCAGAATTCCTGTTTGATAGAGAATTAGTGACTCATTTTCCCAATAATTATCCGTTACCGTTGATCAAGGAACAAATGCAAATTGGCGTAAACCGGATTTACAACCCGCCAATATCTCCATCCGGGAATAAACCCGTTTTTGTTTCATTACCCTTTCACTTCTCTTTATTTCCTGCATTAAAGAAATTGTTAAATCCAATCGGAATTTCTTTAACTTCAAAGATCACTTCCACCATTAATTCTAATAATGAAAAGAGAAGTGTTAAGGTTGAGAACCCACGAGAAGTCGTTTATGCCCTGAATTGCAAAGAAGCTGACTGCGAATATATTGGCGAAACCCGTCAGCCGGTCTTCAAGCGAGTGTATTCACGCCCTACATACAGGCAATTTTAACTATCTTAACAGTAACTCATGTCCGAAACAGTAATCACTCATTGGATTTTGAAAATTTAGTTATTTTAGCCCATGAAACCAATGATTTCTTAAGTAAATGTAAAGAATCGCTATTCGTTCTAACCCAGCCATATGCTTACGATTCGATATCTGTTAAAAAATCTGTTTTTACGGGTTTCGAAGGAAAGAAAAGATGCTGCTACCCACGACTAAACTATTTCCTATATATTAAGAATTAATTTAATTACTTATTGTTAAATGGTTTTGGAGATTTTTTTTTTTTTTGCCCGTTCACTGGGTTCCCATTCCTGCCACCAGTTGTAATCACCCCACGGATCCAGTTACTACATTCCTCAACAGAGGACAGAAAATTTACAACCTACCACCTTATGCCTTTGATTGGTTTATTATTGTATTTAGACAGTCGTGTTAGTTGATGGAATTCATTGGTAAACGGCTGGTTGAACCCAGCCAAAACGTAATTTATTCTATTAAATTTGTTAATATAACCTTTTAAAACTTCTTAATTTGTGAGTTGGCCTTAATCTTTATTAGAAAATACATTTATATACTTATTTTATTAGAATAAGTATATAAATGTATTTTCTAAATAAATTTTCTAATTATTTTCTAATAATAATAATAATAGTAAATCTTATTTGTTAATCACTTTAGCAATCTTTTTGTTGTTGTAGGAACCTATAACAAGAGAAGAACATAAAATATTTTGCTGCTGTCTCTGCTGTACTACTGGAACACTGACCTTGGTAGTAAGAATCGATCGGACAGGCTACGTACCAGGAGAATCAATAGCTATAAATGCTGAAATTGATAATCTCAGCAAAAAAGAGATTGCTTTTTCCAGTGCTGTTTTACAACAAGTAAGTGTATTAAAATTTGTCGTAATTATTTTCACTTTCTTGATTTATTACTTGTTTTATATTTAATTATTTTAGGCATGAACAGGACATTTTTAAGTATCTTTTCGAATCTCCTAGAAAATCACTTACCGTGCTCAAGGACGAACAAAAAGTGAAAAGAAGGAAATTGCACAAATTAAGCATGGATTTGTCCCCGCTAGGCAGTCAGATGAATGGATTGAAGAATTAATGCCTATTCCGCCCTTACCCCCTTCGTTTTTGGGTTGTTGTAAGATAATTGATATGGAATATTATCTAGAGGTTCGTATCAACTTACAATGAAGTGTAGGACAAATGTAAAATTATAAGTAATCATCAAAATTATATTTAAATCACCTTTCAGAAGTAGGAGAGCCGTCTAGGCCTACTAGATATACCTTAATCTGGGATCTAATCCGAAGGCCGATTCCTTTCTTTATCTCATTCTTCTTCTAATTTTCTCCTTGTGGCCGCTATTGTTTAACAGGGTCTGTACAATAGGCCTAAATGCGTCAATGCCTATTCAAATCAAATATTAAAGAAAGACAAAACTAATAATAGAATTCAATAAAAGCTTCAATTCGAACCTTCAACGTTCCATAAAATTTCATTATTATTCGTCTTGCATAAAATTAACCAACTTTTAATTTCATTAATCCATTTAATCAGTACTAATATCCACCAAAAGTCACAAAGTAAAGAACTTTGTTTCCCATTTAGATAATGCAGGCAAAACTGGTGACAAGCAGAATTTTATTATGTACCTGTACTATGTGTACTGCTTCATGTTGCCTTGGTCTAAAGTTGCCGTAACATTTTCTGCCTTAACATCGGTCAGCTGAGATCGATGTAATTTAAAAAACAACTTTTGATTGTTATACAAATTAGTTATTCCGTAAAGATATTTTCCACAGAAACTACTTCTTAAATCAATTCTCATGCATTTATAAAAAAACTGTAAATTCTTTCCGGGTTAAAATGTACTGAGCTATGTCAGAATTTTCTTAAATAAAAGGATATTTAGATACTGACCCTAATTATGACGATTCCTAACTACTATTTTTTTTTTTCAACCAAAAATATTTTGTGCTTTTTTGTAAGCCTTACCTTTTATCCTTTCTGAATGTATTTCTTTTATAAAAGTTAATTAAAGGTCGATCCTGAACTTCTAATCTGCAGATTAAGATTTTTTTCCATGTTAATTATTTTTCTTTTTTTTTCTTTATAAGAAGAGTGTAGCTTTAAAACATTATTTAGAAAATTTCTCAGTGACAGAAGAGATTTTTTTTTTTTTCTGTTTTTATATAATTGTAACTTGCAATAACGAAACTAGGTTTGCTGGTGCTGGGAAAAGAGCGAAAAGCCCCAACGCCCCAATTTTGTTTTCCATCCGAACAAAAAGAGCATAGTCGAGTCCAATAAAAAAAAAAAACAACAAAACAAATAGCAGAAGTCCACAGCAGAGGTCTTTTCTTTGTAGTTCACGTAGGTCATCTTCCTACCTCTCTAATTCCAGAATGAATATCCATTAGCTGAAATGCTCAATTAGACAACATTAATTTTGCTTTACACAGCAACTGATAACATATAAAGAGGGCTAACTGTGCAGTTGTAAGTGAAGAAAGATTTTTTTTTTTTTTTTTAATATCTGTTGACTTATTATAGATCGCTCTTTATATAACCTGCTGTTTTAATTTGCTGATTGAAGACTTTCATTCAATTGGCTAAAAAAATAGTTGAATTAATGTTGAATTATTTGATTAATAGATGGGAAAGCATCAATTAATGAAACAATTTGTCTTCTATTTGAAACCTAATATCAGATAATGTTTATTACTTATGTTTAAAATAAATATAAAACTTCAGATTTTGTTTTTAAAAAAAACTTTGTCGGCGTTGGAGATCTTTTCGTAGCGTTGGAGGTATTGACCCTGACGATTCACGACCATCGGAAGAAATTTGGTGTCGAGAGGTCGGAACCCGGTACCCATTTTACAGATGGGTTAGGTGAACTCTAGGACCTTGGGAAAACTCCTGATATTCTCCGGACATTAAATCCAGATCTCCAAATTCCGCAGTGCAGCGCAGATTAGGTTTAGTTGTTAAATAATAGGTTTAAGGATGAATCCCTTACAAAATGTTACAGGTGGTTTTGTTTTTGTTTTGTTTTTTTATTCCTACCTACCTGATGTACCAGTATGTATTAATCTACTGGATAATCGTAGATCTCAAGGGTCAGATTGAGAACCACTCATCTATAATATACTGGCGTACTGAGGATACCCCATTGCATCCGAAACTGAAGGATATTTAGCATTTTGGATCTGTTATTTTGATTAGAAAGTTCATCGGTTTGTTTTACCCCCTTCCCCCAATGTCCAGGAAAGGAATTACATTTATTTACTTACTTTTAGCGTTCCCCTGTTACAGTTAACATAGGGAACTGCTCTTGCTTTTGTGTTGTCTGTCTATGTCACACTTTGTAATGCCAAACGGTTAGAGATATTGGAATGAAACCTTCACCATTGTGTTCAGCATCAAAAAGTAGGTGACCACGTAAAAAAAAAATCAGACCTACAAGACCCATCCTAACCCCCCAAATTAACGTTTTCCATAGAAGTGTTTTTTAATAATAATAAGAATTAATACAGTAATAATACTGATCTTCAGTAACTGAGTAATACTGAACACAGTAACAATGCTAACAATTGCCAACAGGACGTCATTGTTAATATTTACTAAGGTATTGTTTCATAAATTCTTTAACATATCCAAATGATGCACTAAGCATTATAGTAGCGGCCTCTAGGTTACAGCTTGCCTGTAAAACATAAAGGAACGATCTTGCATTTATATACTCTTGCTTTTAATTATTTTGTTTATACAATTGTGCATATTATGGGACCGCTTTGCTTTTGACACTGTCTAAAAGCATTAATTACCTTTTTTCAGTTTTGGTCGAATTACGATCTCGTAATCCCTCCTAATCCCAAATCCTGTGTAGTCTACTCCTGTACTATTGTAATTAATTAAATAGTTATATCAGTATTAGTTTGTAAATAAGTTTTTATGCCTTACAGAAATACAACTCGTTAACTTGAATTAAATAAACTTATTAAGCTTAATTTTCAATTTTTCGAATATTTTCTTAAAGAATAAACATTCCAATATTCAGCATTATACTACTACACTCATAGTATAACGTCACATTTTATAATATTTATAGATATTTTATGTCTTTTGGATGCTTATTTTCAATTTATTTCTGTAATTAGTTTTCTGTACAGCCTTCAGGATTATGTTGTAATGTCAGCGTCACAATGCCTATACTGATTGGAACTATTCCTTTACACAACTAATTTGTCAATTTCCAATTACCAATGCCAGCTGTATCAAATATCAAAAATTACCGATTCTAATCCATCTGCTCCTCCTCTGCCACTGTACCCAAATATACGTAAGTAATCCTTATATATTATTTCTCAAAGCTGTTTTTCTGTCGGAAGGCCGTATTTCCGTTAATACTTCATCAAATTCAATGATTGAGACATCATTTTGAAGATTACGTTCCACGCTAATGACGAAAAATAAACAAATTGTTTAAAATTAACGTTTATTTAAAAAAACTTTATTTTAAAAAAACTTTTTATAAAAATGTAGACACGCTTTAACAGAAGCGACTTCTTTTCGAAAACGAAACCTTCTAGCGTCGTAACCTTCAAATATATTCTTTTTTAAAATAAAAATAATAATATAAAAATGCTCTTTAAAATGATATTTCATCGTTTATTTAATAAGAACAGATAAAAAAACAAACAAAGATTTATATTTTAATAAAATTAAAGGAATTATTACAATAAGAAACCTAAAAATTTGTCAACTCATATATTATTTATCAAAGGTGTTTTTTTCTTTTTATTTCCCTTAATACTTCATCATATCAATGATTGACATATAATTTTGAAGATTATGTCCACCGCTAATGACAAAAAATAAACAAATTGTTTAAAATTAATGTTTTCGTTAAAAAATGTTATTTTAAAAACCTTTTTTAAAAATCTTTAGTTGTAGAAGGCACACTATGTTTAACAGCTTTTGGAGTTGCTTATTATTAGTCAAAGGTGTGTTTTTTTGTTTTTTTTTGGTCGGTGCGCTCATGATTGAGACGTCATTTGAAGGTTACGTTCACTTAAATCAACATTTCTCCTCGCAAGTAGGTACCATATATTATTATTTATCTATTGTTTTGTATTATTTATTTATTTTTTTATTACTTAATTTTTCATTACTTTACAGCGTTTACAACGTTACGTTATACTTCTCCTAACCTTAATAACATTGATCTGCATGACAAGCAAAGGTAAAACAAACATTTATTCCCGAGAATTTTCTTATTTATCTGTTGTTTTGTATTATTTATTTATTTTTTTATTACTTAATTTTTCATTACTTTACAGCGTTTGCAACGTTACGTTATACTTCTCCTAACCTTAATAGCATTGATCTGCATGACAAGCAAAGGTAAAACAAACATTTATTGCCGAGAATTTTCTTATCCTTATATATTATTTCTCAAAGGTGTTTTGTTGTCGGTACGGCATATTTCTCTTAAGACTTCATCAAAATCAATGATTGAGACATCATTTTGAAGATTAGGTTCTCCGTTAATGACGAAAAATAAACAAATTGTTTAAAATTAATGTTTTCGTTAAAAAGCTTTATTTTAAAAACCTTTTTATAAAAATGTAGACATGCTTTAACAGAAGCGACTTATTTTTCGAAAGCGAAAGAAAATTTCAAATAATGCTGTAGCGTCGTAACTTCTAATACATCCTTTTTGGAATAAAAATGCACTTTAAAAAGATATTTCATCGTTTATTTAATAAGAACAGATAAAAAAACAAACAAAGATTTATGTTTTAATAAAAATAAGCGGCTTATTACAATAAAAAACATAACAATTTGTCAACTTCTCATATATTATTTAGGTTTCTTTATTTTTTTTTTTATCTCACTTAATACTTTATTAAAATCAATGATTGATATATTTTGAAGATTACGTTCATCGCTAATGACGAAAAATAAACAAACTGTTTAAATTATTGTTTTCGTTAAAAAACTCTTTATTTTAAAAACCTTTATAAAAATGTAGAAGGTGCCATCTATTGAATCCGTTCATTTATTTATTTCCACATTACCATTCGAATTATTGGTAATAATATTCGATCAATATATACCATGCGAATTATTCGCACGGGTCAACATTTTATAAAAATGGAGAAGGCGCCATCTATTGACAATGGGTTTAACTAACATGCACGATAGCTGTTGGATTTATTTATTATTTCTCAAAAGTGGTTTTTTGGTGCGAATTATTCGCACGGGTCAACTAGTATTTAAGTAAAACATTTATAGTTGTCTTATCTAGTGCTCTATCCACTTACCTTTTAAACTAAAATAGAAACTGGTAAAAAAAAAAGGGGATAAAAGGGAAAATCGGTTACAGTAAACATACTTTTAACAGAATAAAAAGAATGTTCCCTACTGAAGAAAATTTCTTCGGTTTTTAGTTTGCTTTTCGATTTCGCATGAAAAAAGATTATAAATTTAATTTTTAAATTTAACTTGTAATAATTTATATTTTAAAAGGTCCTATTTATTTAGGTTTCAGAACGAGAAGAAAAATAAAAAAATCAAGAAATGTCTTCTTACCAAAAAAAAAAAAAAAAGCCGTTTATTTTAATACACATTTATCGTTATTTTACCAAAAATTTACCAGAAATGGTAAATGAATATTTCTTTTCTTTAAGATGGTGTCATCTGTCATACTAAATTTTATTGCACGGTTTAGGCGAATCTATTACATAATCACAAGAATGTCATAAAACATTAGAAACCTACAACGAAGTGGCACCATGATGATTAGTATAAATGATGCGATAAATTCCTTTTCGTTTTAAAATTGTTTTTGGTTGTATGATTACCTCATCTTCATATTTTTTTTCTTTACAGAATTCTCATTATATCGAATAACTTTTGATTGATAATTCATTAGAATTCCTTTTTGTTGAGAATAATACCCCTATGACAGATTTTGAATATACATCATGATATTGATGATGATGATCAGGGCCGCCCAGAGGGGGGAGGCAAAAGTGGCAGATTGCCCCGGGGCCCCACAAAAAGAGGGGCCTCATGAGGCCCGAGGGGCCCCGCCGTATTTTTTTTTTTGGTTGTCCTTTTTTTCTTTGGTTGTAGATAGGATTGTCCTTTTTTTTTTTTGGTTGTAGATTTTTGGGAGGGGGGGGGGTCACAAATCCAAATGCTGCTCGAAGCCACCACTAGTCTCTGGGCGGCCCTGATGATGATTCTATACAAAAACAGTGTTGGATAAAATAGTTTTCATTTCAAACAAAATTCCTTGACTAATTATACAGTTACAGTTTGACGTTGTCGAGTGATTATCATTTTATTATCGATAGATTTCTTAAACGATATTTGCTTTATTCTGTAATGGACTAAAATATTTCTTGGCCCAAACGAAATATAGAAGGTCTATGGACGAATCAAACACCCGCCTGCCATTACTCAGCGGATACACTGGATAGAAGGCCTCCGGAATCCTAAGACGTGTTTAAGGAGTCAATAACTAATAATACTTGATCCACAGTTCTATTTTATGCCTTTTCATTGAGAAAGAATGCTTTCGGTGTTCTTTGAAATCAGGTTAGGTCTGCTGAAAATATTGTTCTAATTTACGAAACAATAATTAAAGAAACGACTCCTAAAGGGCTACTAAATCTCAATTTATTTCTAATGTTTGATATTGCCTATTAAATGTCTAAAGTAATTTCGTGAACCTGGTGGTTAAATCTTTTTTTTTTTTCTTCTGTTTCAGTTCCTTCATCTTATGCAGATAGAGATGACAATGAATATATTTATGGAAAACTCAAATTTGCACCAGCTTATATTTATTACAAAACAACAGTTCGAGAACAGTCTTAAGCATAAAAGATTAAAACTGCTTAGCAGGTAACTCATAGTTAAAGATATGCTGTTAAGAGAACGAGCACCAAAATACTAACAGCTTTCATCTCCAAAATAGACTCATCTCCACCTCACAATCACTTACATAAAGGATACTTTAGCATCATCCAAAACGTACGGGACCTAGATTTGATTTTTTTATACACATTCACAGAATTATTTATATAATCTGTGTGAAGGTGCTAAATATACACTATAAATTGGGGATTGTAAGGGACATTCAATTCACTGTCTTAAGCAAGTTTCTTTATATTTTACGGATTTAGATTTGGTCCCTGTAATTAAATTGAAAGTAGTACAATTATTTTGAGATATTAAATTAATAAAATAAAATTTAAGATTTAAAACTTCCTAATTTTTATTAGTTCTGATTTTTTTTTTCCCATCTTTCTTAAATTTTGTGAGTATAGCATATACTCACAATATCACGAAACGGGATATTTATAGCATAATCACGAAACGGGATATTTTGGCATTAAATACAGGATATAAGTAATATAGGATAGGCGGCAACCCTAATTACTAGATCTTTTGATTGCTAAACGAATACAAACAGAAGCGAAGATAATAGTGTGTGTGTGTGTGTGTGTGTGTGTTTGTGTGTGTTTTTTGTTTTTTTGCTGATGTCAACAGATCTTTTTTTCGTTTGTTTATGATGGAATATGGAGAAGCTTCTACAAAATCATGAAGTTAATTAAATAACCAAACATCTGAATCCAGTGTTTTAAATTTTGTAAAGCAATACCATCAGAGGAAAAAACATAAATCCCATTTCTGTTTAGGCATAAATTATCACCCATACGGCTGGCTTCAACAAACACTAAATGGCCAAAATTATCCGGACACCCTTCCAACGAAGTGGATCGGGCAGGGCAGGAGGTTTGATGAGTCATCGGACGCTATAAAAGCGTTGGTGGGGGTTTGGGCGGTCATAATTCTGCGTTCCCGATAAAATGAGTAAGTCAGAAGAGCTTAGTGACTTCGAACATGGCGTGATAATCGGATGCCACTATTGCAGGAAATCGGTTCGTGAAATTGCGGACATGCTGCACATGCCCAAATCAACTGAGTGATGTAATTGCAAAATGGAAACATGAAGGCAGTGAAACGACAGCTGCACGAAATGGCAGACCGAGAAAACTGACTGACCATAGCCGTCGAACCCTGAAGAGGGTAGGGGAAACAAAATCGCAAGTATCCGTTGATAGTGATGACGACGGAGTTCCAACATGCGTCGGTTGTTGTCGATAGCAGCAGAACTGTTCGCTGAGAGCTAAACTTCTTGGGTTTCCACGGCCGCCGGCAATGCGGCCCCTCACAAGCCGAACATCTCCGCCGTCAATGTGAAGCGTCGCTTGCAATGGTGCAGAGGCAAACCCTTCTTATCCGACTGCATTGTGCCAACAGTGTTTACCCTTAGATCCTGTGATGGGCAACATGTACTCTGCGATGTATTGGGCCATTCTGGACAACGCTGCCCTCCCAACTCTGTGGCAACAGTTTGGGGAAGGTCCGTTTCTCTCCAGCAGGATAACTGTCCCGTTCACACCAAAGCTTTTGCGGCCGTAGTTTGTCGACATGGGCGTTCCGCAGCTTGACTGGCCGTCTCAGAGCCCCGATCTCAACTCCATTGAACATCTGTGGGACGAAATAAAACACAGATTACGTGCCCAACCACATCGCCCATCTTCCGTGGTCGGACTTACTTCATCTGTCGTGGCCGCCTGGAAACCAGTTCCTGCGACCACCTATCAAAATCCCTAGTGGAAAGTCTTCACAGACGTATACAGGCTGTCATCGATGGAAAAGGGGGATCGACATCATATTAATACAAGGGATATTTTTTAAGTAAGGTCCGTTTTGCAATAAAACTAAAACTAGTAAAGATATTTTTTTGTTTATTATTATTTCTGAAACATTTAGCTATTTTTCAACATAATTTCCTTGTTTGTTTCAACACTTATCATAGCGTTCTATCAGTTTTTGTATGCCGATGTCGTAGAAATCAGCCGCCTATAAAGACAACCAGGATTCAACCGCTGTTTTCACTTCTTCGTCTGTGTGAAACCACTGACCTCCTAGAAACTCTTTCAGTAGCACATATGTGGAAATTCCAATGACAAAGTGGAAATCTTCCATCGCCCAACTTCATAAATTTTGACATCAACTGCACGTACCAAATTGTCTGTGATTACAGAAGGTCGCCCCAACCGTGTTTCATCATGAACACTGTCCCGTCTGTCTTGTCAAAATTCATGAAGAGGCGATGCAAGATTTCCATTTTCTAATTGGAATTTCCACAATTGTGCTACCTGAAAGAGTTTCTCGGCGGTCAGCAGTTTGACACAGACGAAGAGGTGAAAACAGCGGTTGAATCCTGATTGTCTTCACAGGAGATAGATTTCTATGACACCAGCATACAAAAACTGATAGAACGCTATGATAAGCGTTGAAACAAACAAGGAAATTATGTTGAAAAATAGCTCAATGTTTTAGAAATAAAAAAAAAAATTTTTTTGACACTATCTCTACTGGTTTTGGTTTTATTGCAAAACGAACCTTACTTAAAAAATACCCCTCGTACGTGCCTAAGGAGCCTACGCGTGTAGATATAGTGTATAGTGTAGATTGCTTTGAAGAAAAATGTAAATTGAATACAATCTTATTAATTACAAAATTTTCAGCGTAAAATCCAGTTTAGTATAAAATTTAAGTTTTATTTGTATAATTCATTTCAGTTCCAATATTTGCGTTAAGCATTTTTCATTGATAGCTAGGGAAGGCGTATAAATGGTAAACATATAATCTAAGAAAAAGCTTCTGATTTGAAAGATCTTTAAAATCTGTCATCATTAATGCGAATTACGTTCCCATATTAACTTACAGTTCATAAAAGCCAAACGTCTGTTTGAGTGTCTGTTTATGAAAACGTGTTCTGACATCACTGATTTTAATTTCCTACACTCCTTTCGAAACTCCCACTTTTACTGACTGATAGGAAATCTCAAAAATTAAATTAGTTGACTAATAGAAATAACTTATTATAATTTCAAATATAATAAGGAAAAAAATTGTTTAAAAACTTGTATACTTTATACATTTAATGGATAAACAAAAAGCAAAGTGTTCGTTTGAAATGGTGTCTGATTCACTTTCAAATACCATTATTTCTTTGGTAAAAACTCCTTGGGTTAACTCGGTAGTTTTTTGAAAAATATAATTTTGTTAAGTCATACATTATTGTTGAAAGTTATTGAAAGAAGTACATAACGATCTATGGTGGCTTAATATCTTTATATCTTTATCTTTAAATAAGTAATAAGTACTGGTATTTTTCAATAACAGAATTTTAGTACTTGAAACAAATCCGAAGTCAGGTCTATAGATCTATGAGACTCACAGATAAAAATTCATCTCCCAACCTTGTATTTGTGTCCGAGGAAATAGAGCGAAATACAGGTTTTTTGAAGATACACATAAAAATAGGAGCTTGACCCTGCCCATCCTGAATTTCCAAAAATTTAGTTAAACTTTTTTTAAAAATTTAAGTTAAACTTTTTTTAAAAATTTAGGTTAAACTTTATTTCTTCCATCCTCAGAAATAATGCCATGCACCCGGCTAAATTCAAAACATATTTATTAAAATCAAAATACAAAGCGACTTGTTTCATAACCGTAATTCTAGGTTATATTCTCAAGCTGGAGTTTAACAATGAAAGCAGGTAACATTTATAGATGAATCAAGTAATCACAGAGTCACATGCAGAAAACTCCGTGGGTATTCCCGTGTACGCTGATGTGGGCCGTCTGACGTAACAGGTATGGATGCCATCTATCGGTCTTTCAAGGAACTTCCCAAAGTAAACAGATCCCATAAGCACGTGTGTGGTTATGCTGAACTGCTTGAAATGAGTTGCCTGATCACTGCCGGAAGAACGTCCTATCCAGGGTAGATCTGAAATAAACTAAAAGAAAACTCCAACAGGATTAAAATAAGGTTTTTTTACATATAAAATTTGTAAATAAAAAGGCATAAGAAAAAAAAAATAATAACTGCAAAAAACAACCCCTGCAGGTACGTGGGCCAGACGTCCCGTACATTGGATGACCGTATTCCAGAGCACACCAGGGCTATAGCAAACCGGAACACTAACTATTTGACTTACATACATAATAGCCTCACCAATCACGCCATCGACGTAGATCATCCCGAGGTGTTAGCCATTTGTCAAAATGAATATGAAAGAAAGTGTATTGAAACTTGTTTTATATTGACTTTAGAGGGCGTGTATAATGATACCCTCTCTACTCCCAATATTGCTGAATATGGTTTAAGTGTTTTATCAAAAAGATTAAAAAGAAAAAAAAAGGAATAGTTTTTTAGGATAAACCGGTTTCGAAGTGATGAGCCTAATAAACTGAAGTAAACATGAATTAGGAGGATTTTATACGATCCTTAAAATAAATAAAGGAAAGGAAAAAAAGGAGAAGGAAGGAAGACTTTCAAAAAAACTTTGAACAAAATAGAAGAAAAAAAAAAAATAATATTTCAAGCAGTTCAGCTTAACCACACACGTGCATATGGGATCTGTTTACTTTGGGAAGTTCCTTAAAAGACCGATAGATGGCATCCATACCTGTTACGTCAGACGGCCCACATCAGCATACACGGGGATACCCACGGAGTTTTCTGCATGTGACTCTGTGATTACTTGATTGACTGTCTTCATCTATAAATGTTACCTGTTTTCATTGTTAAACTCCAGCTTGAGAAAATAACCTAGAATTACGATTATGAAACTAGTCGCTTTGTATTTTGATTTTAATAAATATCTTTTGAATTTAGCCGGGTGCATGGCATTATTTCTGAGGATGAAAGAATTTTGTGCACGTAAAGTTATTTTGATACTTTATTTCTTCTTTTTATTTTTTTTTTATTTGATGATTAGTGGAGAGCATTTCGACATTAATTTGTTGACAAGATCAAGCTTCTAATTTGGGGCTTCCTTCTCCAGAATTTTATAAACCCCAGCAGTTTTATTTTTAAATAATAATTCTGAATTTCAAATAAGACTTTCAAAATGGTAATTGGAAATGATATTGTTAAGATCACAAAAAACAAGTTAACTTTAAAACGTATTTCTATACATATATTTAGTAGCAGTGGATAAGTTTGAAATCATTGATAAAGCCCTACACCTGAATATGTTTGCACAAAGATAATTTATATAAAAATTAAATACACAAATTTGACTAGTTTCTCCATCGAGAGACGGTATTATCAAGTAAAGATACAGCTTGGGTGAAGGTACTTATACAATATAATTGAGCAGGAAATGACAATCATGAAATTTTAATTTTCTTGAATGCTGGGTACAGGCTTGATACGATCCTGGTGGCGAAAACTGGAACAACGTGAGACCATCCACTTGTGGCGAGAGGTGGGGTAACGCTAGAGGTCCGCTCTGTTGATGCATTGCTGGAGGCGTAAGTCAGCGAAATGAGGAAATGCGCTGAGGGTGCTGCATCCAAAGAAACTAAACGTAATTTGGTAGATATAATAGGATAATGTAAAATTGAATTTAAGATAAAATAAAAATAAAAATTAAAAATAGAATAATAAACCTCCTTTTAAAAAAAAAAAAAATTGAAAAGGAATAAACTAAAAGGAAAAAAAATAAAATAAAAAAGAAGGAGAAGACTTGGATAAAAAGCGACATAATTTAAACACTAAAAAAAAAAAAAAAAAAAATGAGTAAAAACAAAGTGAAAACAATTACAAAAAGAAGAATTAATGGGATGGAATAAAATTAAATTAAAAAGAGGGAGATAAGCTAAAAAGTTTAAGAGTAAAAAGTTAAATCAAAGAGGCTTCTTAAGAAGTTAGTAAGGAAGGAGTGAATCGACTGAGAATGTGAATAAATGCACTTCATTTATTTATTTTTTTTCTGTCTCTTTACCAGTCCGTATCCCATCATGACTGGGACGGAAACCGAAACATTGTGTGCCTCGGGTGTAGTTAATATAAAATAAGTATCAATGCATTTTCTGTAAGACATTTTGTGACCTAGCAAGAATTTGTATTTCTGAAAGCTCCGATTCCATGCGCATTGCTGCTGGCATGCTTGTAGGTAAGATGTAGCTCATTTCTATTAATGTAAGCCCTTCTACGCTCCAATTCCCAATCGGGTGAGGCCCTACTGGTCTCCCATATGTAAAGGCAGTTATATTGTATGCATCGAAGGCCACAGACAACTCCTAGGTCGGATAAATCCTGCTTCTTCATTGTTTTGAAAATCATTGCAATAGTACACCTAGCTGCTGCCATAATGCATATATTGTATGGATTGCATATTTTGCGCAGCTGCGGAAAAACATGAGGGTGATATGTGATGGAAACGAAAGTTCGCTGGGTCCTCGTAGGTTTAGTATTTGCAAAGTTGATGTAATAATGCTGCATGGTATTCTTGAAGTGCCTAAAAATAAGTTCTTCTGGATAATCATTATTTATTAACATCCTCCTGATTTTAGACAACTCTTGGTCAAAAAGCCTAGGGAACTTGATAATTTAAAATTTCTTTGAACAAGCATGGTTATAATATAAATTTTAAAGGCTAGGGGAACATTAGAATTAAAATTAAGGGTGATCCCTGCAAATGTTGGTTTGCAGTACACGGACGTGGAAATTTTTTTATTAGATCTGCTCAATAATATATCTAAAAAAGGGATAGCACAATCTTTTTCTTTTTCGATTTCGAATTGCACATCTTGACGTATCTGATTTAAGATGTTTTTGATTCCATCTAAAATGTTGGAGTCCGCATAACACAGTATGTCGTCGACATATCTTATAAACAATGGAACTTACACATTACCTATATCGAGGATAGATACGGCTTTATCTTCTATATATGACATGGTCCATTCAGCTATTAAAGCGGACGCGGCAAGCCCCATGAAGAGCCCTTTGTTCTGCCTGTAATATCTGTCTTGAAATGTGAAGAATTGCATTTCAAACAAAGCGTCTATTAGTGGGATCAATTTCCTAAACAAGTCCTGTTGCAGATAGTGCTGATGGTTCTTGAAGGCGATGGGCTGTAAGGCTAAGATTAAGTCCTTGGCAATAGACATGAACAATGCTGTTGCGTCCATGGAAAAGAGTTCGAAACCGTTCTAGTACTCTAATGCTTTAATTTTGTCACGGACCTGGATACTGTTTTTTACACTATATATTGCGACATCCTTTAAGTTTTTCATTTTTAAATAAATATGTTTCGAGAGCAATTCTATGACAGATTGCGTGCAGTTTATAATGGGTCGAATTGGGTGGAGACCTTTATCCACAGGCTGATTGTGCAGCTTAGGTAGCCCTCCAAAAGCAGGTATGGCCAGGTCCGCATTTTTTAATTTGTTCGCAAATTCGGCAGTCACATGCTTTTCTTTGAACAATTTCCTCGCAATTTTTCTGTTGGCATTTAATACATGCTTTTCGTTATGGGAAAAGATCCGAATGCCCTCCGTATTGAGCAGAAAATGGTTGACCATGTTGACATAGTCAGTTTTATTTAATATAACAGGACTATTTCCTTTATCGGAATTTGTGATTATGATGTCTTTAAGCAGTTTCAATTTTCTTAATTCACTTATTTCAAGTGGACAAATTGTGGGAATAATTGCACCCTTTATTACGTTGCCTATGTGTGCTCGTAAAATGCTAGCTTGCTCCCTCTCTATTTGCCTAGAAATGGCCATTTCCAATTTTGCGAGGGACATGTGCCAATTAGGTTTGCCAGGGAGATTAAAGTTAAGACCTTTACCGATTACTTGCAAGGCCGGAGGTGAAATAAATTTATCAGAAAGGTTAACGACAGCATTGATATGAAAGAGAGATATAGGCCAACGTTTAAGGCTTAAAACTGTTAATTTTTTAACCTGGGTTTGTGTCATTCTGTCTTAGCGGTTGTGATATGCAACTGCCGCAAACTGCAGAACATGTAGGTAGTCCGGCGGGTCCAATATTTGGCTTAGAACACTAGATAATGTTCGCATTTGATGAATTGTCGACTTGATATTCCGCTGTCGACAATTAATGTTATAATTTATGATTTCACGTCTCAATTTAGTTAACAAAGCTTGAATATTAGGGATATCTTCAAGTACTTGATGGTTAGCATTGTTGGGCGCAAGTCCATTTTTTTACACAGGGTATTGAAGTTCACCGCTGTCTTAGCTGCCGACAATTTTCTATTGTAGTTGATGAATAGGTTAACTTTTGTCCGGTTCAAGTTCAAAAAAGCCTAAAATTGCGGCTGCAATGAATATATGGAAAGCTTTACATGTACAACAGTTCATTGAAATCATTGCTAAAGCCGTACATCTGAATGTTTGCACAAAGAAAATTTATACAAAAATTAAATACACAAATTTGACTAATTTCTCCGTCGAGAGACGGTATTATCAAGTAAAGATACAGCTTGGGTGAAGGAAGTTATACAATAACTGAGCAGGAAATGACAATAATGAAATTTTAATTTTCTTGAATGCTGGGTACTACAGTGGCTTGAGAGACAGTGTGGCCAACGGACGTCTTCTTTTCTATTAGCTAACGCTTACGCCGCCATGTTTTACCCAACTGGAGCACAAGTTTATATAATCCACAGAAGGATTTTTCACATTTTAACTAAATTTTTGTGATTCACAGTTGTTCTACTGCCTTTGATTGAATTTAATGTGAATTAAACACAAAAACATTTTTCTTTCCATTTTGCACTCTAAAAAATCACTAAAATATACATATATTTTTTCAAAAAAAAAAGAATTTAAGTTGTTACCAATCCCAAAAAAGACGTATCTTTTAATCCTTTTTTTTTGCAAAAATTAATAAAAAATATGAGACTTAAAATAAAAACCAAGTTAAGAAAAAAATAAAACAAGCCTTATATTTTGTGAGCAAAGTCTTTTATTTTTATTTTTTTTTTTTGTTTTTGTGTCATTCATATTTCTTTTATTGACACCAGTACAACATACTATCAGTTCTTATCAGTTATTTGTTATATAAAGACAATAAATAAGTAAATATCTCTTGGACATTTTATACAAAAAGAAAACAATAAAACAGAAGATAAAGGAAAGGCCAGATGTACGCAAGATGGGGCGTGAGTTCGAAAGATCGCTATAAGACATCTGGGAAAACATGGGTTTTGGGAAGACAAACAAGCATTTGGACAAAGTTCGAGAAAGAAATAAGAAAATTTAACTAAGGATTCATTATATATAAAATGATGAAAATAGAGGATAGGAAAGAGAGAAATTACAAAACAGCCACCAGGGCATTACAATATTATAGATAAATTATTGTGTGCAATTATTACAATAAATAATAAAAATAAGCAATAGAAAGCCTTTATTTATTTCCACCATTTCCCCTATTAAAATTCAAAAATATCAAAGAGATATTTACTTATTTATTGTTTTTCAATAACAAATAACTGATATTCACTAATAGTATTTTGCACTGGTGTCAATAAAAGAAAAATGAATGACACAAAAAAAATTGAGGCTTTGCTCACAAAATATAAGGCTTGTTTTATTTTTTTCTTAAATTGATTTTTATTTTTTATCTCATATTTTTTATTTAATTTTTGCAAAAAAAAAAAAGATTAAATAATATTTTGATATTTTTTAGTAAATTAAATTTTTTTCTGAAATCCGTTTTTTAAGGACTTTATATCCCTTTATTTATTTCAATCATTTCCCCTATGAAAATTCAACGGGATTAAATAATTCATATTCAAATTATCTTGGAAATCTCTTAAAATTAAACAAACTATGATATACAAATTAAATGATGATGAAATCTACTCATTTCAACCAGATTTAAATTACGAAATAGAAGTAAAAGATGATTTTTAATAAAAATTCGTATTCTTTGTAAATCGTACTCTTTATAAATCGGCAGTAATAAAAAAAAATATGAATGATTTCGTAATTAAAAAATGAGCATCATATTTAAAAAATGACTTTTTTTATTTTATTGAAATAAAAAAAAAATCGATATATTTCTTTCATATCTTTATTTTTATTATTCATGAATCTTGTTTAGAATCGATTCCTTGAACGCGTTTTTTGATCTTACTAAATTTGGATAATTATAAAAACTATTTACTTACCAATATTTTAAACTTTGAACATTACAAAGTATGGCGGTTATGACCTCTACTTATAACTCCTTGGCAGTAGCGTACCAAGGGGGGGGGGGGCGGTCTGGGAGAGGCCCCCATCAGCCAGCCTAGGGGGCCCCACCAAGCAGCTTATTTCCTTTTTTTTTGGTTGTAAAAGCAAGCCTAGGGGGCCCCATCCAAGTATTTCGTTTTTTTTTTTGGGTTGTTGAATAATGGATCTAAAGGCGTTGATACGCCACTGCTCCTTGGTCGTGTCATTCTCCAAGTGTGTTGTTGGAAATCCGGCTGTTATCTTGTCAAGGATGTACGAATTATCTCCGTCAGGTGTTGATTAGTAGAATTTCACGATGCTTCACAATCTTCATTACAGTAAAGTGATTCACAGCAGTATTATCACATTAAAATTTCTCTATGAACACTGGTTTTCTTCAGTTCAATTTTTATGGAGAAATAATAATTCGAAATGAGAATTGTAATGGAAAAGCGCCCTGAACAAAAATATCGAACTGACAATCACAGAAATGGCGTAAAATAAGTGTATTTATTCAAAAAAGATTTAACATGTGTGCATAACGATAAAGGCTAACATACTTGACTAGTTAAAAATAATATTTATAAACAAACATAAAAGAAATATAGGGCACGGCCGTTGCCCTGAGACGAGGCATTGACGAGTGACAAATTTTTATAAAAACATGGCATTTTATGTACGCTTGCAAACAATGAGACTTACTCTGAAACACGGGTCCAGGCAGTGGTGACATCGTGGAGTGTAACTGGACAGACGATGTAACTGGATCTCAATCATCAAAATCCTCGGATGTTGTTAATGCTCTTCAGTGTTTGGGTTAGAGTGCCTATATTGGAGAGACACAGCAGGCCATTAATAAACGCGTGGCACAGCATAAAGTTGCTATCAGAAATCACATTACCAATTATTTAACAGCCTTTCATGCTTCCGAAAGCGGACATTCGATAGATTTTTCCAACCCATTATTATTTGTCATGAGAATGAGCACTTCATCCGCAAATGTAAGAGTCAATTCATATTCCCAGTTATAATGACTGCATTATGGTCCAGACCCTTTACCGATATGAATTCCAAAAGGAAGTAGGATATGGAAAATGATCCCTAACGGCGCCCGTCCCTAGTTTTTTTTTTTCCTTAGGTTACCGTCAAGGCCTCCCACTAAGACGCTGTTAAGGACATTCGTAGTAGATGACGTGATCATTAGTTGCATCCACCATGCATAGAGGGAGCAATGTTTATCCAGTTACAGGGACACTGCCTGACCCCTTGTACCAGAGTTCGTCCCATTGGTTGCGCGCATACATAAAATGCCATCTTTTTTTGTAAAAATTTGTCACTCGTTATTGCCTTGTCGTAGAGGCGAAACTGGTGGTGTCCTACTTATATTTTGAAGATGCATAAATTGTTTTTTAGAACCAGTCAAGTGTGTTGGCTTGATTTTAATTTGTATATTTATTCAGCTACGTAGTTTACACTTTATCTCATTAGTCGAGATAAACTAAATTCATTACAAGCCTTCCATGCCCTTCTAAATACGAGGTTTAATCCATATGTAGATCTCAAATGGAAAGCACAGTCACATAGTTAGTCACTATATTGTGATTTTTAACCGTAATAATTTATAATATTCCAGCAATTAATTTATTAATTTGAGTTAAAGATGGAATTCTTTTCTTTTTCTGTTTTTATTATTATTATAATAAGTAGTCTCTTGTCTTTCTACAGATAGGAGAATTTTAGACTAACATCTAATTAAATGTTTTTATTGATCAATTAGCAGAGTCTGCAAACTAAGCTTTATTACAAATAAAACCGATCTTTTAATTTCGTAAGATAGACAGTATATATACATAGGATGTAAAGTGCTAAATATAAAAAAAGAGGATTTCATTAGCTACATTTATAAACCTATTGTAATCTGTTTTTTTTATTACTTCTTTCAAAATACCGAAATAAAATTCAGATACTTTCATGTATAGCATGCATTATTCCCCAAACCCTAAGTTTATTTTATGACTTTAATAAAACAAATAACTTATGTTTGAATTTAAAAATGAGGGATTATTTGGGAAATTGGACCAGCTGTAGACCAACTGTATAATTTGTGGACTTAGGATTTTATTGAAAACACATTAATAAGATAAAAGTATTTAAAAAAAAAGTAAAAGACTTATAAATTTATTAATAATAAATAACTTGTAAAATACATAATTTCATAAAGATAAATGAATTTTTAGCGACCCATTCAGGAGTTATTGTAATAACGACCAAAATCTGTAGCTATTGTGTTTGTCCAGTCCGTCCGTCCGTGTCTGTCCACCCCTAACAACTCTCGAACGGAAGATCGGATCGTCAAAAGGATTTAACCATTGTGTTCAGAGACCCAAACACCAAGGGAATGGGGTATTTTTAGGGGCCAACTCCACCCCCCCCCCCTGTTCGAGATATTTGGCATTGTCTTAATTGGATTTCCTCTTATAGCTAAATGTTAAAAATGTAACCATGTCATTTCAGTTGTCAGCTGTAGCTTGATGCTTAACGTCTCGGACTCATCAATCGAGGGTTATCGGTTCAAATCCGTAAATTTTCGGTTTTTTTCTTTCTTTGGTTTGTTGTTTTCTCTTTATCTTTTATTCTCAATGTCACCTTTAAAAGAGCCAATAAATTAATTTATGGGCCACCTTTAAATTTAAGCTTCAGCACAAAATTATATTCACTTGTTTCTATATACGAAATCATCAAAGGCACATTAAATTAATGAAACTCAAAACGTCTTTTATTTCTTCACACATCTCCAATGCGATATTTCGAAAATCTTGATCGGATTTTCTTTTTCAAGCATTAAATAAAAATACATTAAGGGAAAAAGAATCAGCTTCCTTCTTTCCCAAAAAACAGAAAATAAATGACAATCAGAATTTTAGATTCTCAATTAACAATACAAGAGTGACACGCTCATCATAAAATGCTTCAAGCGTGCAGCATTATTACAATAATAATTTTTTTGAAAATTTGAAATTTAAATAAATTTCTAAACTTATTATTATTATTATTATTATTATTATTATTTGAATTTTTGCTTAAAATATTTTAATTTAAAAAATTTAGACATTGCTTCGAAGATTAGACATTTACTTAATAATTTGAATAAAATGGATGCTGATAAAGATAAGAAATTTGGAATCGTTTCAGGAGTAAAAGACTTGGAAATTGCCTCAGAAAAAATAAAATTAGATATTCAAAATAGATATTAGATATCGCATTGGAAATGTGTGAAGAAATAAAAGAAGTTTTGAGTTTCACTTGTTTCTTTTAAATAAAACAAATTAATTACCACTTTAATTTGATATTTTTGATATTACACAAAAAATAAAAATGGTAGAACCCGTTTTGTCTGAATAAATAAAGTTCAGAAATGCCACCTGTTTAGTGGCAGTGCGGGTCACGACACAGAACAAATTGTGTGACAGTTATGGTCACTGATTGTACAGTACTGCATGTAAATTGTTAGCCATGGCCCATCGTGTCCATTTGGACATGCAAACTAGAGGCAGAGTGATATTATGTCTTGAGACAGGCCACTCACAAGTGGAAGTGTCTCGTGCAATGAACGTGTCAACCTGCGTCATCTCTCGATTATGGAGACGTTTCCAGCAGGGGATGGAAATACTGCCCAAAGTTACAGCAGAGGACGTCCATATGTCACCACACCCCGCCCCGGGAAGACCGCTATTTGTCGCTAACGGCCAGACGGAACCCCAGAAGCACGGCGCCTCATCTTGCCATGGAACTAGCAGAAGCAATACAGATCATTGTATCCAGGAAACAGTGTATAGGCGACTCCATGCAGTCGGTCTGTAACAGGAGACCCATGAGGTATATCCCCTTGAGCCAAGTTCACCGGATGGGATTTGTTGTGCTGCATTGAACACGCACCATAGACACAAGCACAATGGAACTACATCATGTTTTCTAACGAGTCCTGATACAGTCTAGACTGTGATTCACGACGGATCCCGTCTAAAGTGAGCAAAGAACCAGGTTCAATCTTACCAACATCGTCGACCACGACCGGTACTGAGGTGGCGGTGTGATGATGTGGGCTGGCATTATGCTGGGCTCTCATACACGACTGCACTTCTTCAACAGAGAATCCGTAACTGCCAGTTGTACCGGGACAATGTCCTTCACCAACATGTGCGACTTTTACGGATGCTGCTGGTCCAGAGTTTCTGTTCATGGACGACAACGCCCGTCCGCATAGGGCTCGTCTGGTGGACGAGTACCTCCAACATGAGGACATCATCGTTTGGAGTGGCCTGCATGATCCTCGGACCTGAATCCAATCGAACATGCATGGGATGCTCTCGGAAGGACGCATTCCACCACCACCAGATAGCATTGGTTGAAGAGTGGAATGCAATCCCCCAAAGTTTGCTTGATACTCTAGTGTGCAGTTTGCCAGCATGTTGCGTTGCTTGAATAGCTGTGTGAAGCGACCATACAGCCTACTGAACGCTCTGTATGTCTTCCACAAGCGTCTGGATAGTACTCCAGGTGCTTCTATCGCAATGCCGTTTCGGACATTTTTATTTCTTCTATTAGAGATGACAGAAGATGTCACCTGATGCCACCTTTACTTTTTGTATGGGATGGAATTGGGAAGACCTTCTGCCCCCCCCCCCATTAAGTTTGTTCCCGACCGGACAACCAGAACAGTTCATTTTGCAGATCCCTTAATTTAAGGATATCAGTGTGTAAATAAAAATCAAGAAATATATACAGTCAGACCTCGATATAAGGTCACCCGCATATAAGGTCATCCCGCATATCAGGTCACTTTTCTAAAGTCCCGGCTCATTCTAATAGGAATTCTATTATATGAAATATCGGATATATGGTCAGGTCTTAAATACCGTAATCACTTATAAGGTCACTTTCGTCTGTGATTTCAGTGCCATACTGATTCAATTCCAAGAATTTTTCCGTGGGTACGATCTTTTATCGGCGTCATTTCTCCTTCTGACGGAAGGGACAGCTTTCCCACGCCTGGACAAGTGGGAAGGATATTTCTCCGTTCCCATCGTGTCACGTGTCCATCGTTGTTCACAAGGAAGTCGAAGGAAAGGATCTCATTCCAACCGTTTCTGTGATTGTGCTATGATGTCGACAAAAAGAAAAACGTTGTCTCTATCAGAGAAAAGAAAATCTTTGAAGATTTTGAAAACTCTAATGTATCGAAAGCATGTTTTGCCAAAGAGCGTGGGATACCACGAACGACTCTCAACAATATTCTGTCCTCGCATACTGTTGCAGAAACATGTAATGGAAAGAGAAAAAGGAAGCGTTTATCACCGTATGAAAAAGTTGAAGAAGGCCTTCTCCAATGGATAAAATTTGCTAGAGCATATAATGTGCCTATATCGTGCTTAGTACTGAAAGAAAAAGCTCTACAAATAGCCGTCGAATTAGGAGAGAACGATTTTATGGCGAGCAATGGATGGATCTAAATTAAGAGATTTAAATTAAGACATGGCTTAAATTTTATAACAGTGTGCGGTGAAGCCGGTGATGTGGATGATAGCGTTTTACGTGATTGGAAGAAATCCGTGTTAGATGACATTTTGAAGCGGTATGAACATTGCGATATATTCAATGTTGATGAATGTGGACTTTTTTTCCGGGTTTTTTCCGGGTTTTCAAAGAAGAAAAATTAAGGGGGGGGGGGGGTAAAGAAAGACTGACAAATTTTTAGGAGCTAATATGGATGGCTCTAAAAAACTGAGACCGCTAGTTATCGGAAAATTTCAAAAGCCACGTTGCTTTTAAAATGTCAAGTCTTTACCTTTGGATTATGATGCAAACAAAAAAGCATGGATGAATGCTAATATATTTGAGAAAACCATACGGCGCACAGTGGTCCCGATTCAGTAATCATGGTGCAAAAAATCACAAAATCTAACTATTTTTTTTTTATTTCAAACCTTTCTTAAGTTGTTCTATAGGATGTGGTAGGAATGTACGCAAGTTGTTTTTAAATTTTAATGCCACTGTTTTACCACTGTAATTGATCAAACATGACAGCTTTTATGGTTTCCACTCTTGACAGTATTCTTCTCTCGCACATCTGACTTTACTTCTACGACGTGATTTTTCGCAGCTGAGATCAATTAGTATATTTTTAAACTACATCAAATGACCTACATAATTATATCTAAACATATGTCATATCTCAATATTTAAAGAAATGAGATACTTCTAAAGTTAGACCTATTTTTTAGTAATATTTCAAACATTAGGGAAGGTTTTAAATAAAAAGGCCACAAAAGGCCAAGCAGTTATTTATGCCAGATAGTAGACTATGGATAGCTGTAACATTATTCATCAAGTTTAGCTGCAACCATCTGCCGCCAGAGGGTACAGAGCAGAAAGAGCGAGAAAATGCAGCGCGTCACCCAACCGCTTTTGGAAGGGCTGGAGGTCATTGCACCCTCCCCCTCTCCAACTTTTGTTCAGTCAACCCCTCAAAAACAGTCATTTTGAGATTGCCATCTAAATCCTAAACATTTACTGCAGTGCCAGTGTTCAATTGTAGAGAGAACAAGATATTTGAGAACAAATTTCGTTTAGGTGAGTTAAGTCTATTTCAAATTTTTTCACCGCATTTTTAGTGCATACCTTATAAGTTATTCGTGGCTTAGAGAGTTGAATTCATATTAATTGTTTATATTAGGTAATCGAAAAGTACAATTATTGGTTTTGTTTCAGATAATTCAAGACATGCCGACAAGAAGACAATTAGGAGTTCTGATATCTTCTTCAAAAACATATAAAGTCTTTTATAACCGGGTGCTAAATGAATATAAATTACCGAAAGAAGACGAGTTAAAAAACATTTTATACGAGTTTTATAAAAAAATATGTTGAAAGATGGAAAAAATCTTATCGTACAAAATCCAGATTTGTACAAGCGAACTCGTCATGGTTAGATGTAGAATTAATTTTTCCTGCCGCTCCGCAGCCTAGTTGTGCGAATGTCGCTGTTGCCCAGTCCAGCTCCAAAAAACGTGGTCGCCCAAAGAAAGAGTTTTCGGAAGCACGTGAACGTACAAAAAAATTGTAAAGAGTGAAGCGGATCATATAACCACTCCTGAAGCTGCCAGAATTTTATCTACACGTCTTAGAAGAAGGGGCAACCGAGCATGATCAGCTTGTATCAAACTTTTTGGAAGCACTAGCCCGGCATCTTCAAAAAATATATATAATAAATTAAAGAGAGAGGAGAAACAATACATACCCTTTTCACCAGAAGAAGCCTTATCGCTTCTCATTGAAGCAAAGTTATCCAAAAAATCTTATAATTTAATACGATTGTCTTCAAAAGAGAAACAAGCCGACATTTATCCTAATTATAATAAATTAGTACAGGCAAAACAACTGACTTATCCCAAAAACATTCAATGCTCGGAAGTGAGCTGTGAAGTTCCATTACAGGATTTGCTGCACCACACGGTTAGCAGGATTATCGAAACACTTCCAGAAAGTCTTCATGGTACATTTGATTTGATATGCAAATGGGGATTTGATGGATCATCTGGACAATCTATATATAAGCAAGGTTGGGAACATGAGGAATTCAGCGATAAAAGCGTGTTCATTACATCACTTGTTCCCTTAAAATTGATAGGAGAAAAAGGTGAAGTTTGAAAAATCCACGCCCAAGCTCTACACGTTTTTGTCGACCCATAAGGCTTCAGTTCATTAAGGAAACCAAAGAAGCCATCACATCAGAAGAACAACATATCCAAAAACAAATTGATGATTTGCAGCCATTGAAGATTGAATCAGCAGAAATAAACTTTTCTTTGCAACTTACGATGATTAACGGCAAAGCTTTGTGTGCCCTGACAGGCACTAGTACAGTGCAGTGTCCCATCTGTAAGCAAACAGGGAGAGGATCATCATCATGGACTCAGTCTAAGCCTGCAGATGAAGCTGTCTTGAAGTTTGGCATTTCGCCCCTCCATGCCTACATTCGATTTTTAGAATGCGTTCTGGCTATTTCTTATCGACTGGGTATGTATAAGGGGCATTCAAAAAGAAACGAGCTGGAGGAACAGAAACCAGTATCGGTATGTCAGAAGTATTGGCCCTGGCTGTTAAGGCACTTGTCCCCCTGCAACACAAGGCAGTGAATGGCTGTCTCGTAAAATTCCCGGGGCTGCATTGTGAATCAGTTCCGCAAGTACTGCATGACATCGTCGTCCGAGGTGAATCGTTTGCCCCTCAGAGCCTTTTGTAGGGGACCGAAAAAATGGCGTAATCGCAGGGAGAGAGGTCTGGACTGTATGGAGGGTGATCGAGAACCTCCCACTTGAATTTCTGCAAGAGTGCCGTGATATGGGGCCTTGCATTGTCGTGGAGCAGAATGACCTCACAGGCAAGCTCACCTGTGAGGTCATTCTGCTCCACAGGCAAGCTCACCTGTGGGGCAAACGATTCACCTCGGACGACGATGTCATGCAGTACTTGCGGAACTGATTCACAATGCAGCTCCGGGAATTTTACGAGACAGCCATTCACCGCCTTGTGTTGCAGGGGGACAAGTGCCTTAACAGCCAGCGCCAATACTTCTGACATACCGGTACGGGTTTCTGTTCCTAGGCCTCCAGCTCGTTTCTTTTTGAATGCACCTTATATATAATTTTTTTTGATAAAAAATATTTTACAGTGGGTGAAATAGATAATTTACTTGTTTGTTTATTATTACAGGTACAAAAACAAAAAACCGTGGAGACCAAAACGATCCTGAAGTGAAGCAGCAGAAAGAGATAGTGCTTCAGAATTTAAAACAAAATATGCATATTAATCCAGATTGCCCAAAACAAGGTTATGGCTCTACTACTGACGGAAATACAGCTAGACGATTTTTTGCTGATCCTAGTACAACATCCAAATCTTCAGGAATAGATGAGGAGTTGATTAAAAGGTTTTCAGTATTATTCGTGTTATCTAGTGGAAGTGATGTTAATATTGAACAATTTGAAACATATTGCACCAGGACTTTACAAGAAACTACAAGAAACTGTAGAACTGGTACGAATTAACACCTACTGTTCACAAAGTATTACAACACAGCTCCTTAATTATAAGAAATGCAATTTTACCACTTGGACAATTGTCTGAGGAGGCCCAGGAAGCCAGGAACAAAGATATCCGGAACTATCGCCAATTTTTCAGTAGAAAATCAAGCAGAAGTCTAAATATCTGTGATTTATTTTGCAGACTATTACTGTCTTCAGACCCAGTAATATCTTCAGCTCGCCCACTGCCAAACAAAAGTGTGCGAAATCTTGCAGAGGGAATAAAAAAAGACTTACAACATTTAATTCTTTCCTCAAAAAATAGTGAAGACGATGAAGATGAAGATGATGACGATGACAGTAAAAGTATTTGTGAGGAAACATCCGATGAATCCGATTTTTAAAGTAAACATTAGCTTATTTTATACCGAGTGAATTGATTTTTTTAGATTTTTATAAATGTGAATATAAGATTACAATTATAGCATTTATTCATATTTCTAATATAAAATAAAACTTCAAATTAAAACAAAAAAGAGAAAAAAAAATTGTCTTGCCCTGATGATGAAAGTGCAATTCATTCCTGTGCAATTGCACCCTGGAAATTGGTTCCCTAAGCAGTATTATTTCTGAAGGGTATAACAAAAGAACATTAATTGTTATATTTTCTAACTACAGATGAAAACAAGGTCTCCACAATCCCCTTCTTACATCCCTTTATATTAAGAAAATATAATTTAACTTTTAATGTAAATTCTAATCCTGGAGTGCGAAACTGGTTGCGGATAATTGGTTTTTTATCAACTTTATCACTCATATTAATTACATTCGAATAAGAAAACATCCAACAGTAATTTCAAAAGTATCTGTAAATACCAAATTTCAAGTAATTAGTAGAAAATTACCAAAATTCGGTCGCCATATTGGATCCGCCATTTTGAATTTTGGACAAAGGATGTCAGATTCGAAATCAGCGACCTCCAAAACCCCTGTAAACCAAATTTCAGGCTAGTACTCCCAAAAATAGGGGCAGGAGGATTTTTTGCACCATGATTACTGAATCGGGCCCACTGCGGCGTTTCGATAGATACTTTTTGAAAAATAAAAGAAAAGTTGTTTTCATCGCAGACAATTGCCCTGCTCATATCAACATACCTCAGTTGAAATCAATTGAGCTTGTTTTCTTACCCCCAAATGTTACCAGTATTTTGCAACCTTTGGATCAGGGAGTCATTCAAAATCTGAAATAGAACTACTCCTTCTGAAAGATTTGATTTCAGCAATTGATGAGAAAAAAAAATTCACGTATCTGTGTTAGATGCAATTTTTTATATTCATAAAAGTTGGAGCTTGATGTCAAACACATGCATTTCAAATTGCTTTCGACATGCTGGTTTTCAATTTTCTTCAAATAGTGTGGGTGAAATAACAGATGAAGATGATGAAGACGATATTACTTTAGCTGTGTTAATGCAAGATCTCAGAAATTGCGGCTGTGCTAAAGAAGGGGAAAGTGAATACGTGAAAATTGATGATGAAATTGCTACCACTTCTCAAGCTTCGATTTCCGAAATTGTTTCGCAAGTTTTAGATTCCAATGCAGCAGAAAGTGAGGATTAACGACAGTGATATTGAAAGTGAAGCGGTGACACAAGCACAGCGCTCAGAGCATTAAATGTCATTACGAGTCATGAGGGAGCTGAAGAACATTTTCAGAAATTACAAAACTTAGAAAACATTGTGGAAAAGATGAAACCAAAATCACGGCAGTCCTGTATTATGGATTATTTTAAGTAAGCTCAGTTTTACACCAGTACTTTGCTTGAGCATACTAGTACTATTTCTAAAAACTTTATTCCGAATTAAAATTTTTAAAAATAATTTCTTTCTGATTCCTAATTTTAATTGGTTCAACTAAATTAAAAAATTAGAACCTAATAAACTGATATTTTTGTACGTATTAAATTTTACAAAGAATTATACTGTATTTATATAATGCTTATTTATTGACAAATGCGTATGAATCGGTTATAAGGTCAACCCGCTTATAAGGTCACTTTCGCGAGGTCCCAAGGGGTGACCTTATATCGAGGTCTGACTGTATTTATAAACGGAATGGAAGAGAACCGGCTAATAGAAATTTATTAGAAAAAACAAATTTAACGTGCAGGAAAATTATTAAGAAATGAAAAGCCAAACACTGCACATAAATAAACAAAATATAAATAAATAAACAAATAATTTCTGGGTTTGTCATCAAGGTAGGGTGGATCGAGGTGATGAGTCCCTAATAAGGAAACGGTCGTTCCTGACTCCCTCTGATGAAATATTCAAAGGGGTGATTTGTCTATTTATGTGCAGCGTTCAGCTTTTCATTTCTTGGAAATTTTTTAGGATAAAATGAATACAAGTAGGCTAAATAGAAAGGGAATAAATGGAATAACGGAAACACTGAATGGTATGAGAATTTGTCAGAATTTACTAGTTTTCCATGCTGGATCATGCTGATGGACGTTTCCCGCCCTTCATTCATGAACTTTGGCTTTCCTGAAGTGTATCTTCGTGATTTTACAAACAGGGCCATGTGGCGTGTTTATCTTCCACTGTTTGTCAGCAGTTCCACATGGCCTAATCCTCATCGGTTGCTGTATTTCCCGATCACCGCCAGGATTCGACTGAAGTTGGCTGATTGGTTCCAAAGAAAGGCTGCATCCTAGTTCCCGTTGATTGGATGCATTCTACAGGGTTCACAATCCGTGTTTCCTGCTTGTTCTCATTGTCCGGCCTCCTATATATTGTCTTTCTGCGGTGTGAAGATACTGTCATTGAAAATGTGTTGTAGCACAGGACGAAACGGGATCTGGCGTCTTTTTTTTTTAGTTACAATTTTTAAATTATTTTATTTTAGTGTTTGACCTTTTTAGTGACTTTTAATTTCTTAGGAATTTCTAGAAATGAAATTAAGAGAAGGTAATGAAAAATTTTTGTGGAGAAATAATATAAATTTGGGAATTGGAACTGAAAAACTCACCTAATTGGCATAAAGAAACATGGAAATATGCATTGGATTTACAATAAAAATATTCTTCATTTAATAAACGAAAAAAACCCTATTATCTCTGAAATTTATTTCGTTAAGTAAAATATAGAAATGTCTTCTGAGATTTTTGGAAGATATTTCTATATTTTACTTGGAAAGATAAAAAAGATAGAACACATATAAAAGAGAAATTTTTATAATTTTCTTTTCTTAATAAGTGAATTTTATGTGATTTTAATAAAAGTTTAAGATCATGGAAGAACTTAATGCCTCCTTAGAAATTTCCTTACAATTTCTTTCTTTCTTTTTTTTATCAGCCTTCTTTCCTAGAAGCAGTTCGTCATGTTCCCTCACTAATTTTTGAACGATTGAATGCATCTTCCTGAAACTTGATATGAATATTTTAGGATACGATTTAATTTATTTCACGATTTAATAAACGATTTAATATTTCATTGTTTTTCCTGGTGGCTCTTTATCTAGAAATTCGTGCGAAAAGGCGACAAAAATTCGCATAGAAAAGCATCAGAACTGAAAGAGTAGGTTTAACTTCAACAATGCATTGAAGACTCTTATGATGTTGTCTTGTTGCTGTAATGTATGTTTCCGTTGCAGATGGAAAATATTTGAACAATGTAAGCAAATAAAAAATAAATAAATAAATAAATAAATAAATAATTATGTGAAGTTTATTTTGATTAATGTTGTCTCAACTATTTTGAGATAAACTATTTAGTTTAACAGATGTGGACTCGGTTGTGGACTTTCTGTACCTTTCTGGAGACGCGATCCTGTGAAATCAAAAGCACAATGTCTACAATGAGCTTCTTTGATTGAGAAAAGATGTCATTACTTTTCTTTACCCCTCTACTTGAAATAGTCCACACACGTGAAATTACGATAGTTGTTTTGTATTTAAAGATTTCTTCATGCGGGTCATTGTGAAGAAATTGTGAGTGGGAAGTTTACAAATATTTCCACAGGAAAGCCTTATAAGCCAAAAATTAATCCTCATTGATTGCAAACAATGAATTTCAGTTGAACAATGCGTCTGATTAATTTAAAATAATAAATTTTAAATATTTTCTTTACCATTAATGGACACCATACAAACAGTTACGTTTAAATATTTATGAAAACATGATTTTATACAAATAGAATATAAAGAAGAGAATATAAACTTTATTGAAATTACTCTTTGAAAAATTGTTTTTAATGTTTTTTCATCGTGAAATTTATTCAATTTAATTACGAGCAAAAAAAAATTAAGACATTTTTAACTCAATATGTTGCAAGCTTATCCGGTAGAGGCATCAAATCTGTGAAATATTGTTTTCACAAAGGCAAAATTAAATATGAAATGAGTGGCAAAATTAAATACAAAGTTTTCAAAGGCATCTATAGTGATTTCATGTCAGGTGGGTGGACAAAGATATGAACTTGACTTTTAACTGCTAAAATAAAAAAAAAAAAATACCATCCTCAAAATTTCGGAAGAGGGGGGAGGTCATCTCAATCTAACATCCAACCAAAAATAAAAAAGAAATGAAACCAAAAGAAATAAAAATCCCTCTTATACAGTTCGACATTTCGGGATCAAACTTCTAATTACGCCTTTAATAAACTTATTTAATTTTAGCAAGATAAATAGTTCTTTTCAAAAAAATTGGATAAACTATTGTGCTCAACCTCCCGCATCAACAGTGATTTTTGAGTTTTAAAATAGCAAAACAGGAAAGAAACTAAAATAATAACAACAACAAAAAAAGTAATAAAACAGAAAAGAAAACAAAATAGCATTTCAAAAAAAAAAAAAACATTCGTTGCATCTTTTTAAAATAGATGGCTTACAGTGACATCTTTCGGAACTTTAAAACCTACGTTGCGCCTTTATAAGATGAGCGTCGTACTGAGACATGCAGCGACATCTTTCGTAACACTGTTACATTAAAGAAGGAGGAGTTTTCCGAAGTCTACGTTTGGCTGACAGAGAGAAATCGAGTGACCCAGAATTAAAGGAAAGAGCGATAAAAGAAACAGTTCTGCTATGGACAAATCAGGAGATACACTTGGCTAAATTCACCTCCACCATTCTAGACTGACTAAGCTGTTGTGCCTTCGGATTTGAAGTTGATGTCGGCTTCCAATAATAGAGCGCTGATTGACCGATTGGTCGCCTTGGGTGTTGGCCGCTATTTCTTTAGGATTGCTAAAAACAATAGTATTCCGGTCTTTTAAGAAAATTTATTTTCGAATATTACTTTTTTTCTGTTTTTTTTTTTTTTTTTTCTGCGCAGTTACGGAATTTTTCAAAATGATTTGAAAATGCATCTTTAATATCTGCTTGAAGGTCATGGAAAAAAACTTAACTTGATGTTGATTTATCTTTAAGTAGATGCTTGAAATCCCTTCTTAAATTTCACAAATATTCATTAATTGAGTTAGTTGACATTTCAACATGGGAAAACTAAAGAAATTCCATATAGTTTACGATAATTCTTCGGCTATCTTTTATCCCGGTCAGATAATCACCGGTCAAGTGATTGTTGTTTTATCGGAACCAATGGAGATGAGAGGTAAGTAC
>JAFIDM010012231.1:124197506-124216744 GCA_023159025.1 Thereuonema tuberculata | reverse complement strand
TGAGCATCGAGTTACGAACCACTAAAATCTGTAATATTCTATAAGTTTTCACCCACAGACTTACTACAATGTATCTGAGATCAATACATTAACCTCATCTTATGAAAAGAAGGGAAGAGAGCAAAATTAAACAATTTTTAGCACTGATTCTAAAGCTGGGATGGCGTGATGAAATATCTTGAAGGGGAAATATAAAGCTGCTTCATTGCCAGATAATTTTCAGAAAAAAATTAAAATTTTATATTTACAAATAAACCGTTTATTTGTTTGTTTGGGTTTTTTTTGTTTATTTATTTGCTTGTTTTTTTTTTTTCTTTTTGCGAGGATGAAAAGTTTGGAAATATCTATTTTTGAAGAAGATTTTCACCAGAAATTAAAATTTCGCATATTTTTAGCTTCTTTATTTAAAAAAACAAAATACGTTCCTCGATCAAATTGTCGGATAAAAGGCCATCAATACCCAGAAAGCTACATTAGTTAGAAAACAACCCATCATTTATTTATTTATTTATTTATTTATTTATTTATTATTTTGTTTATTTTTTTTTTGTGTTGCTGTCATGTAATTTACTCGTACAATAAGTGAAAAAAATCTTCAGTTCATCGCGTCAAAAATTTCCGCAGACGCCTCATCGTTAAGAACCTGAACCAACTAAGGCCTAAATTTAGAGCGAGATTCTGTCAGTGGCGTCGGTGTAAATTACTTTACAGTGCATTATTTAAGCTTTTCTGTTTTAAGTTAGTTTTGCTTTACTTAAGCTTAACCATTTTTAACTTTGCTACAAACATTAAGAAGGATTAGTCTTGGATTGTTCAAAATTAAAAATAAAGAAATAAATAACTACTGTTTAAAGGGAATATGATTTACTAAAGCTAAGTTAGAAGACGAAAAACATTTTCAAACCGCCGTCGAAGAAATGTAGTGTAATGGAGAATAAAACAAATTTTATACTTCAATCATAACCGTAATTGATTAAATTCGTAGTTTTTAATTAGTGAATTTAATTTGTTTAAAGTATACAAGCCTAATTTTTTTACAGCATAATTTAGTGTGATTAAATAACCTTAAATGAATAGTAATAATAACATATTCTACCAGTTATTCAGTTATTTAATAGAAATTGGTGTCTTAACAAAATCTGAATATTCATTAATAAATGCATAAATGTGCCTCCTCTTCGATGCTATCTCCATCTATTGTTCATCATCAGCAGAATTTCAGCATTTTGATTGGGGGGGGGGGACAAAAGTGAATATTGTTTTCTTTTTTCTTTTTCCTCAAAATTATGCCCCCCCCCCCGCCTCATCCCAAATTCCGCCCAAATTCCGCTTTATTGTTCACAACAATAAAGTATCAATACTTAGAGATGGAATATGTTCTTTAAACAAAAGCTATTTCAAATTGAAATAGAGCAACTAAAATAGCATGAACGGCATGTTTAACAAACTTGGTTGAGAAGTTTAATGGCACAAAGTAACAATAGCTCTACTGCGCCCAGAAAAGTAAACTAATGAATAATAAAAAAGGAAGCAAACGAAATAAAATGACGTATTATAGTTATCAAATTAAACGAAGTAATAAAGCATAGTGTAAAAAAAAAAGCAAAAGATAGATGTCTGTATATTTATAAATGTTAGAAACTAAATACATTTGAGAAGGCGTAAAAGCAGATAAGGAAAAGATTTAAATCATTTAAAAGCATTGGCATGTTGATGGGTGTATTATCATTAAAATCTATATAAAATTAAAATGTAGGTGAACCGATAAAAAAGTACTGATAGTAAGTATGGGAGAAAAGTAGACTTTTATAGATATGTTCTTTGCAAAGGCATAATATGAATAATATATTACCAAATTTATGACGAGATTCTTTTAAGTAGCCTATATTTAGCTCGGAAGATGTACAGGGTGAGGCAAAAGTCGCTTAACACCCTCTATAAAATGGAAAGGACTAGTTCTGAGTAAAATTGTTCATGATGGCCCAAACATGAAGCCTGTTGGTGTATGTCAACTGTATGACCACCATATTGGATTCATCTCAAAAATTTTAAAAGGGAATGGGATCATGTGATACGTCAAATTAGGCTAGACTGTCTAACAATGTGTCCATTGTATAGTGGTGCTCCATCCTGTTGAAAAAGAAAAAAACTCTGGAAAGGTACCATTCTCCATCAGCAATGATGGAAAAACCTGTTCACGTTGTTATTCCTCAAGTAGGCCTCAGCAATTAAGGTTCCGTTATTGAAAATGGACGGACAACTCGTGTTCCCCATACCAGACCATTAGCTTATCAGCACCACAATCATTATGTTGGATCCAATATGGTTCTCAGATAACTGGTATCTCAAATTCTGCCTGTTAACTTCACCATTAACATAAAAATTAGCCTCATCACTCATCACTGAATTTTCCATGCAAAAGAAGGGTTACGCTGTAATTGTTCGAGACATCATTCACACAATTCAACTCGTTGATCCGGATCATTCTTATTGAGATGCTGTTGAAGCTGAAGTTTCTAGGGGGTCACATCTGATCATACAAGATCCGAATGATTGATTGGAATCACATTCTTATGATAATCGGCATATGATACGCTTTAGGGACATTGCTAATGCTGTGGCTATTTCTTCGTCGGTGGCAGTTCTGGGTCTTATCATTGAGTGATGGCTTATCGTTGACTGATCCAGTCTCTTGGAACTTTTGCAGCAATTGTGCAACAGCCATAGGTGACATAGGGTCTCTATGCGGATTATATTTATTAGAAAAATACTTTTAGGAAATGTTGAATTAATTGTGCTGAGCCATCTGAGTGGAGAGATTGGAGAGATTCTTCTTAATATGTTTTTCCCAAGATATCACTAGTTAAAGTGAAATAATCAGAGATAGAGACGGGAAAGTATTTAATTTAATTTATCTATCTCCTCTGCACCTCGAGGGTCTTGATTTGTATTCCGAGTAAAAATTTTTCATTCTGGAAAGCTCTAATAAAAGTGACTAAAAACCACTATAGTGCCTTCTCACCACCGTAAACAAAATTGACTGAGAATGTGCAGTATGAAAATAACACTGAAGTAAGAATAATATGAAGACTTAGAATTTTGGTTCTTTGAAACATGCATATACAAAGAAATCGATCTTTTCTTCTAGTACTTATTACAAAGGTTCTCACATACGAGAAACTCAGATTCTGTCATCTTTAAATTACGATTGTTTTGTTCTTTCGTCCGTGTGTTTGGAGATCATTTGTACAAGTTTATCTTCATCTTCTAGAAGAACAATCGCACTGAAACGCTTGCGCTCAATTTGATTTTCTCTCTGACTGTAATATATATGATTGCAGAGGTAAAATCCTTTATGGAAACATATATGACAAGTATTTTGAATTGCGGATCTCCATTTCAAAGCTCAGATATTAATATCGAACGCCATTCAAATAACTCCCGATAACAAACCAATGTTTTATTTAAGGGAATTTTATCTAGCTTGAGCTCTTCCCGAATTTTTTTTTTTTTTTAAATTGAATTCAGGCGAATTAGGAAAGAAATTTCCTATGGCTTCCAGAAATAAGACCATCAATACTTCAGTGCTTTTAAGAGTTCCTTCTTCTCGAACCTTTAAGTGAAATAATTCATGTAGCTATCACCATAATGAGCTCCCATTAACCCTTATCGTTGCCTATTATTATCCGAGCTACAAAAAAACTATTTAAGCTGAGCTATTCTTGGAGACTTAGAGGAAGTCATTTGTTGAAATTAGATTTCTATAAACCATTTCTATTAGTCACAAAAATGACTTTCCCTTCTATTGAATTTAGTAGAGGAAATTCAAAGAATTATATAATAATTTGCAATCTAAATACCATAAAGGATGAATTCCGTCTCAAATAGCAACAGCACTATAAAAATATAAATATTTCAATATTACAAAATTATCAATATAGTTATAAAGGAATGAGGATAGTTTTAGTTAAAACCATATAACATTCCAAGTCATAATAAATATAGAATACATTCAGATAATTCGGATCATATTTTGAATTTTCAACACACCAACGGAAACTAGCCGCTTCCTTCTTCAAAAAAAAAAAAACCTTAAATAACAGCGAAAAATAAATTAATGCAAAAAAATACATTTTATTTTTTTTTTTACTTCAGATTAAGCCTGTAAGGCAAAACCATTTTTTTTTCTTTATTTTGTTTTATTTATTAATTTTTTTTTTTTAGAAAATTGATTTTTTTTCTTTCATTCTTTGTTTTCAAAGAAAACCAAAAACATACGTCATTGATTGAGAAATACTTTGAAAAAAAATTTTTTTTATTGTTATTCTCTTTAAAAACCACTACAGTTTCTTTGAAGGCAAAGATAAGCAATTTTCAAGGGAGGCCTTGCTATTGCTTCAACGTTATTGATATTTACATTACAATATCTATAAATTGTTTTATTTAAGCGTATTTATTTCCTGGATCTTTGAAGCATTAAATGAAAGAATTAAGATTCTTTATTGGAATGAATTTAAAAGTATGATTGATTTTATTTGCAAATAATTAAAACAAATAATTAAACCAAATTAATGAAATCAGCAGTAGAGATTGCTAACAGAACATATACCATTGTAATGCACACAGCGGAAGTGCAATGCATAAATCTGTTATGGAATGCCAAATTGAAATCATTGAAATTGTCGTTTGATAATTATTAGGTTAATATTCAGCCAAAATATCACGAGCCTCAATCTGATGACGAAAAGTGAAACGCCACTGAAATTTATTAGTATTAGTATTATAATAATTCTGTGTCTATCAATTTTAATCAAGCCTTAAATCATTTCTAATAGCCACATTACTAAAAATATAAAACTGCTAATTCTTAATCTTATTTCTTTCAATGACTGAAACTTTAATTTCTGTTATTAGTTTATTCAACTGACAAGTTGTAAGTAATGGACAGAGACAAGTTAAAATCACACAGAGATTATGATTTTCACGAAAGATAATAGAGAAATGTAATTTTGTTGATAAGTCGGTGACGTCAACGTGGAGTATCAAATCATCTCATTTTTATCCCTGCTCGTTTATCATCCTCGTGTCCTTATTTTAAATTACTTGGCCAGTCAATAAAACCATCAAACATCGCAAATGCGCATGTATCTATGATTTTTTTATATGTTGCTAGGACGCCTGAGAGTAGTTTATATCCAAGTTTGCTACGCCTGTGGTGTTCGAAAAACTGCGAAATTCGGCCACCTGTGTCAGTTTTGTCGAAAACCCCACGTGAAGGAAGTGTTTATCGGGTATCTTTACTCTATACACTTGTAAAGCAAAATAAATTTGCCACAATTTGAGCCCAACTCGAGCTCTCTAGGTCTATTGGTTGCGGAGATATAGCCAGTCAAAGATGAGCAAGTTTTTCCAAAAAGTGGAAAGTTATCGGTAGGGTCATGTTCCAAGACACGTACCGGCTAAACTGAAGGTTCTAGAGAAAGATCATGAGAGAGGAAGTTGTAGAGAATTGAATTAGCTGCAATTTGATTTTAAAATGGTGCCTGTAGGCCTCATAGTTTCATCAAAAACGAAAAAACAGTAAAACATCGGAATGTGGAAAAATGAGGAAAACATTGTATTGTATCATGTTGGTATGTATTGCTTTAAAAACATGTGCAAGAATGTGAAGTTAACATTGTAGATGTAACATACGGCTTCAAATAAACATACACTAAACAAATAAACGTAAACATAAAATAAACAACGGAAACAGAAATGTAAACAAGAAAATTCTATGGTCACAGTCAAGCATAAACATCGCAGTAGTTTAGAACGTCGCCCTTTTGGAAGGACCGGGTCTCATCCAGTCTGGATCAGTGGGGGAGGGAGTGGGAGGATGGACGACGTTTTCTGGAGGTGGAGGCGGGTCGTCATATGGTGTTGGGTCGTCCACATCCTCATCCTCCTCGTCCAGGACGAGAGGGGTGACGTTTGTGCAACTGCGCTCTTGGCAAAAGGAACATAGGATAGAGCACTTGAGCCTTGCTTTTCTGCAAGTGCACGACCCTAAGCACCCTTTCTTGCATTTGCAAGCCACCATTCTAAGCAGGGTCTTAGGAGCGGGCTCTGCGCACGTTGTGATGGGCATGAGACCTTGTTCGCTGGTGGCCCATCCCCAATCACAAGAGTTTTTGTCGACCCCCAAACATTTTTGCACCTGGTGGTAGGTCCTCCACGAATGATATTTTGCAACTTGTGTGTTGGGGAGGAGGCGGGCAAGGTTGACTTTGGCCGTTGCTGTCGATTTGACAAATGCTGAGTATTGCAGGGTGTTCAGCGTTCCCGCATCTCCGCCGTAGAGGTTCATCAAGATCTTCTCGCCTGCATTTCCTACTTCGTCCTGGTTGGAGTTTTGATCAAGAAAAATGCTGGCGAGATCTATCCAGTTTTTTTTTTTTTTTTTTTTTTTTGAGGACGTCGCACCACTTTATCTTGCCTTGCCAGGAAAGGGCAGAGGTCGTGTCACACCCACTGATGGCGTGCAGGAACAAAACCATCCCTCGTGGAACCTTCATTTCTTCACATGTGAAGGAATTTGCTGAATAGTGAGCGCATTCTGCCACTGTCCTGGAAGTACACGTTCGTCTGTCCAGAGCTTAAGCCGTTGAGGAGGACCAATAGGTCGACGTCCTCCCCAATGATGAAAACTTGATCGAACGATGACCTCTTGGAGAGTGCAGTCATCACTATATCAGTATCGGCGTCTTCTTGAGATTGATGTACCTCGATACCCTGCCTCTCAAAATCAGTAGGCATCATGGTGATCAAGCGGCGTTTGTTATATTCATTGGAGAGAAGTTTTGCCTGGGGCACTTTGATTGGTGTTGATTCATCAAACAACATGTCACTGCAGGAGAGAGAAGCAGAGCGTCGCAGGCGTTCAGCTGATTTACTGTTCCTCATAGATGCATCGTCTGAGTATCCATCAAACACCACAGCTACGTTTGTACCAAAGTGGTTGAAAACGTAGCGAACGTATCCCGCCACAATGGCTCTGACTGAATCATTGCGATGCCAGATCACCTTGTTAACAATATTGGGCCAGATTACAATGTTAACTTCACATTCTTGCACGTGTTTTAAAGAATTATATACCAACATGATTCAGTACAATGTTTTCCTCATTCTTCAAAATTCCGATGTTTTACTGTTTTTTCGTTTTTGAGGAAACTGTGAGGCCTAGAGGCACCATTTTGAAATCAAATTGCAGCTAATTCAATTCTCTACAACTTCCTCTCTCATGATCTTTCTCTAGAACCTTTAGTTTAGCCGGTACGTGTCTTGGAGCATGACCCTACCGATAACTTTCCAGTTTTTGGAAAAGGTTGCCCATCTTTGACTGGCTATATCTCCGCAATCAATGGACCTAGAGAGCTTGTGTTGGGCTCAAATTGTAGCAAATTTATTTTGCTTTACAAAAGTATAGAGTGACGATACCCGAGCAACGCTTTCTTCCGGTGTTTTTTCTTTCGACAAAACTGACACAAGTGCCCGAATTTCGCAGTTTTTCGAACCCCACAGGAGTAGCACAGGGTTTTCAGGGTTACAAACTTGGGTATACACTACTCTCAGGGGTCGTAAAAACATATAAAAAAATCGTAGAAACATGCGCGTTTGCGATGTTTGCCTTTTTTTGTGTCGATATTGACTGGCCTATACAGTATGTAAAAGCTTTCAATGATCCTAACATTCATATATTATTAATGGAAATACCTAAATTTCAGTCCAATACAGTGCAATTATTAAAGATATTCAAAATTTTATTTTGATTTTTTTGTTGCATTAATGTAAAGATGAGAGTATAATATTTTCTAAAACATTATCACAGATGTAACATTCTAAAAAAAAGCACAGCTGAATGTAAATCGTAATCTACAAATGGTTATATAACTTAAATTCAGCTGTGATTTTCTTATTATTTTTTTTTATTGCTAATGATACTATTAGTCATCATTAGCAATAAAATGATAGTCTTAATGATAGGCTAGCCTTATCAGCAGATGCTGTTGGCGTCGTTATATCAAGAACATCAAAAAGTGCTTAGCGTTGAAGGCTGGAAAGTTCTGTAATTTCAAATGATGATAATAATTTTGCAAAATTTGATAGGCATTTCTATTATTATGACAGTTTATTCTGGAGAAATTTCCATAAATATTAAATAATTATTTAAATTATTAATCTAATACCAATTAATTTATAGTATGAAAATAGCCCATTTCAATATAGCCCTTGTTTCTTCCTAATCTTTCTTTTGTCTTTGTGTACAATGCCTTGAAAAAGATCAGCGCAATCTGATTGAAACATGTCGAATTTTAATGTGTTAAATGTTTTTTATCATATCGTATGTGTTGGCTTTTTATTCACAGTGTACAATGCCTCTGGCAATTAACGTACCTAATCACCTTTTCACTGATTTGTATATATTCTATGTATATTGGATGCAGGTACAAGCCAAGAATATTTAATAGTTTTTAAAGTTGCTATTTAAATACAGACCATGTTCTATTTATAAGAAGTGTTGCGTTTGGAACTTTTACGTTTTTAAAAATAATTTCCAAAAAGAATGAGTTGACAAATTTCATGCGTACCTCTACAGGCATCATTTAACTACAATTCTTTATGTATGAATTATCTAACGTAAAACAGAATAAACTTTGTGTAGAAAAAAATATTACAAGAAATTGTCGGCCAAAATGTGCAACTTCAAAAAATGTTCGTGGTAGGTTCCGGATCGCATAACCTCCCCTCCCCCCCTCCCGCGACTATCCTGCCTTTACCATCCGATCCCCTCGACTATTGTTATTCCAAAATTACAACTTCAAAACAGAAAAATTGCTACTAAAAATTAAAAGTAATTAAATTGAATTTTATTAATATAATATATTATAAAAATTTCAAATTCATCGGTTAGATACGCAGTTATTGTGATCACAAGTTAATGAATGGATAAAAAATTGTTATCATATTTAAAAAAAATACAATGAGGCCAACACACATTTTTAAGATTAATTTTTTTTAATACATTGAAAAAGGATAAAAACTACAGTTTCAGCTCGCAAGCCAACGGCTCGCAGGCGAGCTGAGACAGTATTTTAATCCTTTTAATGTGCTAAAATATTTTAATCTTAAAATGTGTGTTGGCCTCATTATATTTTTTAAATATGATAATTACACCTCACGCACGTTAAATTGCTTAAAAAAAATTGTTTTAACTTAAAATTAAATTCTAAAGTTTATTTATTTATTTATTTATTTGATTATTTAATTGCTCTCTGATGGATATTGAAAGGTATTTTTAAAACATCGGATCAGATTTTCTCAATAATAGTCTATAGACAGGCCATTGAAGGCTGATCTCAATCTGCTTATACTTGTGCGTGTGTATACAGTATATGTATAAGGTTGATAATAAGAAATACTAATAATGACTAAATTGTAAATTATCACTCACTTTCTTCTACAATGAAAATGACAGAGGAAAGGCGGCGCGCTTGACTGAAAAGATGAATAATAAAATTTACAATAAAATATGCAACCTACTAGTGGCGTCCAGAGCGCAGACTGGACATCTGACCTTCTGGATACAGTAGAACCTCTCTAATCCATCACCTTTGGGACTTGGGGTGTGGTCGTAACGCAAAAAAGGTCGGATTATCAGAACATATAGAAAAAATACGGATTTATAGTAAAATATTTGGATTTACTGCGTGGTCATGCAGTTCAAATTTAGTCTTTTTCAATGTTTTGCGATTCTTAAGAACGTTTTCACCATCTACCGTCACTGTATATGCAAGTAAACAACACAATGTTGCGCGACGGGTGGTGAGTCACCGACGAGTCGGGGACAAGTTCGGCCGGCTCGAGCACGGTCGGATCAACCGGAGTGGCGGACCAGCCGAGGGCGGACGAGAGGGTTTATATTGTATTTCCCCTTTAGATGTCCAGTCTGCGTTCTGGACGCCATTAGTGTTAGACATAACTTTAGTGTTATTACGTCATTAATACCCTTTCCCCACCCTCAGCAGATTGATGATTGTCAGTCCTTTCTTTAAAGCAAACCTGATCTTAAAGACTGACCAATTTAAGACTACCTGTAAGACCACCTGTAAATGAACATCCTTGTCCGTATCAGAGTGATGCAACCCTGAATGTAGAATGGCATCATAAAATTTTCAACAATAAATCTTTTTTTTAGAACCAGTGATTACCAAAACTTAGTCAAGAAAAAGAACATAGAATTTATTAAGAATTAAAACTCAAAACCTCAGAAGGATAATTGAGCAAATTGTATCAACAAGTCCAAAATTGAGGGGATTTATTGGTCACTTCTGTATATGGAGTACTGCAGAGTAGAATTAAGAGAAGATTCAATATAAAAATTAACATAAAAGACAGAGTTTCAATTTGTTAAATTTTTGGTATTAAAAGGAGACTGATTAAAATTCAGTTCAAGGATTGGCAGAACCTATTACTTTGATAAAAACCTATGAAGTTAAATTAAGAAAACCTGCAGTTGGCAGACAAAGTAATGGAAACACTTGCTATTTTATACAATATACGAAATATTTATTAGGATGAAATTGGATTCTGAATAGCAGCTATTTGACATGAAGTAGATGTATACGATTTTTTGTACTATATGTCTGCGAGTGAAGTTGGAGAAAATCATGTTCTTACCTGATGCTCAAAAAGTTCCAATACAGATCCAAAAATAATTCAAGTAAACACCACAATACAAACATAAAACAATTTATAAAACTATTCATGACATTTTTCAAGGTATTACTTGAATTTGTATTTGTATTTGTATCGTTTGAGCAGTTTATAAAGCTTGTTATTCTTTTTGTAATCTGATGATGAGGAATATGCCTCGAAACTTGTCATGAATAGTTTTATAAATTGTTTTATGTTTGAATTGTGGTGTGTCCTTGAATTATTTAATAATACACACGATGAACGTTAACAGATCCAAAAATATTTAGGTATAGTGACTGAGGATACCAGGATAGGTGTTTTACTTTATTCTCGTGCTTTTCAAATCAACGTATGACACATTGTGCAGAATGGACGGGAGAATTATATCCCCCAAATCCCAGAATAAGTATAGGGTAGATTATCTGCACCACTGCATGATCTTGGAGACTGTTCAGATCAGTGTAAGTACTTTGCAGCTTTTACACGACCCTTCAGAACGACTAAAAGTACTGAAGAGTGTCACGAAATAGAAAATTGATTTTCTCAATGATATAATTTTATTAATTTCATTTGACTTCCATTAGTTGTAGGAATTTTAAACCGCTATTGTTTTATTTGCAGTTTAACTTACAAACAAAATGAAAAAAGAATAAACAAGTAAAGGATGAAAATAGGAACCATCACCGCCCCCTATGAGATTGCCGCCCTAGGCAGCTGCCTAGGTTGTCTAGGCCTAAATATGGTACTACTGTCGGATGTTTCTCACGTCAACTTTCCCTGTGATTCGTTGGGCCAAATGACATGCCACCAGTAGTCAAAGTTACAGTTTTGATTTTCTCTACATTTTTTGGTATTTAATAGATTAAAGTTCAGACTCTTCTGTCTGAAATGGAATCTTTTCGATGATATTTTTAACTGTTCTACTATTTGCTCTTGCATAGTTTTATGCTTACGACATAGAATTTGTGTCTTACTTGGCGAACCTGTCTTACATTTTCTTCAATCCAGTTTCCACGTTTTAAGACAACGGATTTTCTGTTAGACGAGCGAGCATAATTTTAGATATTGTTTCTCTTGCAGCATCTACAATTTCGCCCATTTTAGCTACAGAAGTTCCTACTAGAAGTTCCTACATGCAGTTTTGGAAATCACTGACATTTTCATTATTAGTATATAAAAGGCGTCTTATTTAAATTAAAACGGATAAGAGAGATATAAAATTCAAATAATATTTGATATTTAATATTTAATTATTTGAATTAAAACTGATAAGATAAGACTTCCTCCCTTATTTATGCATGATAGAGTGCAAGCAACATCAAACTAATGATTGCTCATCTTTTGTGATTCTTTTCATTATTCTGTCTATTCCCTGTATATTTTATTGTTTTCAAAGCAGATCCCCAGCTTTCTTGTTCAAAGGGAATTAATTTCATAAATGCTAGGCCATCCCCCGTGTACAGATTGATGGATATAGATGTTTGAAGAAGAGATATGTTGAAATGGATATTGCTTGATACAGATGATATATGAAGATCATAGCTTGTATACAATATTCTTGGCAACGAATTGATTGTGACTGTTCTTTCGAGTGAAGATAACCAAATTCTGATGACTTGTGTCTCTAGACATTGCAACATACAGTTCTCCATCGTTCTCCATCGAGAAGTGTTCTCCATACGAGTTCCGTTGCAGTGTCCAAACTTGGGATTGATGTTTCGCAACAACATTACTGGAGATCCAATCTTTAATGACAAACGATGTTGAGGAATACCGCTGAGATTCAATGAGTTCAGATACTCAGGCGGATATACATGTTTGTATTGTGGATTATCAGAAGTGTCAATTTCATCCGCACTTAAGTACTCTCTAGTCTCTTCTTGTATTCTTTGACTTATCATTCGTTTGATGTTATCGACACTCTCGTTCTTCGGAGTGAATTTTCAATTCATTGATTTCAGATAAGATATTTTCTAAGAACTGATTGAATTGTTCTATTTCTCAGCAAATATTATCAGGCAATGTTATCATTCCTTCTTTTTGTGGTTCTCGATTGTTTCCGATTCGGAGCAAATATTCCGCAAAATTTCTCTGACTCTGGTTATCTTGGTTGACGAGACGTATATTTATCGTGAGTTTCTTGACTTTGACGTGATTCCAGATTTTTGAGTTACAAATAGTGATTTTTTCAGTAATCTATCTAATATAAATAGTGCTTCTTTCATTCTTGATTCTCTTTTTTTTATTAAAATCTGTATAATGCGTTCTTCCTGGTTAAGCGTACGAGCGACTCTTGGTCTCCTCGATCCCTAGTTCATGATGCTACGGATCCTGTCTCAGCAACACGACGATAAATAGCAGCAAATGTTGGATGACTCGGCTGATTGCGATCTGTAAACGCCATCTGATACAACCTTGTAGCCTCGCATCTGTTACCATTCTTGCGACTGAACATAAAAATCACATATGCCTGCTCACGAAATGGGTATCCTGCCATGGTTAAACGGAACACATTTCACTTCGCGCACTACTACACAACTGACACGCTGAAGACACACTAACTCACTAGTATACAAATGTTCACCGATGACACATGAAAATAAATCTCCTTGACAACACAGCGCTATCTAGGAGACAATCAGTGCAACAGCAAACGTGAATTGTTAGATTGTATCTTGAAACGTGTTGACCGTAGACTTTCGTTAATAACTGAAAACCCTTAGGATTTTGGGACGTACAGTATGTTTATGTGGACTTTAGTTCTTGTTCTGGTGTTAGGAACCCGCCCCCAAAGTATGAAACACCTTGTATATGACGGGTAGATACTGTATCTAGATTAAAAGCCGTCACATTATTATCTCATCATTCTTGTCGGGGCATATATGCTAATTTATTATATTCTTCAGTGTTTATTTTTATTTATCAGTTTTTATTAATAGGATGTATCCAAAGCTATCTCCCAAAATCTAAAGACGACATAACGCGTATTAGATACATGTCTGATTATTGGTTGACTAATGTTCAGGTTTGAATGTTAAGTGGGTTTGATATAAAATAAACTACTTGATATAATTTAAAATTCACTCATTATTTGATATTTATCGTAAATATCATATAATGAGTGAATTATTTGATGTTTATTATATCAGTACCGAAAATTAGTATGATGATTATTTGCAAGATTTCTGCAAATTTAGTGATTCAAATGTAATAAGTTAATATTAATTAATAAGTTAATTTAATTAATTAATTAAGTCGATTTAATAAGTTAAGAATACCTTTTGAAGTTGTGTTTCAATGTTGACATTTGACAAATAAAATAAAGCTGATGGGATTTTAGTAAGGGTCTTGTTACTAATTTGATATTAATCATCGTTTAGTATCGATTTTTTAACATAAAACTTTATTTTTTCATATTTTTGTAGGAATTGAATTGGAATACAAAGGCAGTGCAGATGTTCGTTGGACAGATACAAGTTCTGATAAAAGAGATGGTACAAAAACAACTTACCGTACAGCTTCAGAAATTTATCTTATGCAGTCACATAAGTTATTTGGATATGGTATTAATATTTTATTATTTTTCAGTATTTCTTTTCATAATTGTTTGGTTCTTTTTAAAGTATTTTGTACATTATGATACTTATTAAGGTGTAAGTGGATTCAGCAGGAATTCCATGTTAATCGTGGATCTTTTTTCCTTCATTATATTTTTATCCAAAAGTAAATGAACAGTATTCTCTCTAAAGAAAATTGCAACAGTATGTTGCAAACAAAAAGCAATCAAGTAAAAGGGGATTGGATGAAAACTTCTAATTAAAGTACGAGGGTCATTTATTAATAAGGTAATAAGACATCTCATGTGTGTCATGTTCCCTCTTTCAATTTTAAATTCCCGCAGACCAGAGCAGGTAAACCATTTGAAAACCCTCTCTTTTATTTGATATGAGTGTTTCATAATTTTTTATTCCTTTCTTCGAGTTTGATGTAAAATCATTAAATTAAGTATCGTAAGATGTAACTTTAAAAGCTAAAATTACACGCCAGAAGGCGTTAATTATAATGTTTTCTTAATGAAGTGTGTTGACTTGTTGACTTTCATTATAGGTTCTGGCGTAACAAGTTTCTTGTAGAACAGTAGCAATGTTTAAATTATTAACATCAAAACGTAGTTTGAGCATTGTTGATAAGGCGAGAAGGTTTGTTGCACGTTTGGTCGTGTTGTGTTTTTCTCGAAGGGGGGGGGGGGAGGGGGGGAAATAGGGATTTAAAAACAAAAGTTAGTTTTGGGAGTCAGTATCTTTTCCTCATTTTTTTTTTGTTATTTTGTTATTTTGTTATTTTTTGTTTGTTTGGCCTGGGTTGCTGCGAACATGCGTCGTCTTGCTACACGATAACGCCAGGCCATACGCTTGAGTTGCTACGGTGCTACCATTGGGAAGTACTGGACCGATCCTCCCTTCAGCCCCGACCAGTAATTTTCTATATTTTTTTGGACCACTGAAGAAGCACATCGGTGGAAATTGATTCAAAATGGATGATGAAGTTCAGCAAGCCGTCGTGTCCTGGTTTCAGGCGTTTCAGACTAATTTCTTCTATGCCGGGATGGATACTTTGGTGTACCTGCTTAGATTAGTATGGGAACTATGTGGAAAAGTAATTTGTAGCTGAGCCATACTCTGGATTACACGTGCCTGTAAAAGTTAAATAAAATTTATGCAATGAAATATTTTATTATCTTTTTTACTTCTGATAAGGATCAGAAGACTTATATTCCCGTTTTGTCTATCTGTGGACAAGTATCATTACAATATCATTAGCAACAATCAGAACAATCATAACAATTGAATCTTTTGCATTTGGGAAATTATAAATAAGGAAACTAAAGCAATATCAATTATATTGCCTTATACATATCAGAAGACGTTGCGAAGCATTGTGATTGGTTTACTAATCGCTATCCCTACCTTGTTATTAGCAAAAACATCCTCGTAATTATCATCCTCGTAATTAGCAAAAACATATAGTAGTTATGATCACTGACTAATTCAAGAGGTTATTTGAAATCACAATAATATCATATATAGTTGCAGGTAAAGAGTACATCCTTTGCAATTTCAAGATTTCCAGTCCTTATTTCTATTACTTCCACTTAACCTGTCCTATGTGGAAATTCTGAGCGCCGCCATTTTATATAATAAACAACTAATTATTTTTCCTCAGCTAATCATAATTTTTTGAAGATAATTTTATCGAAAGGGAATTCTTATTTCATAAATTTTATTTTAATCTTAATAGACAATTTCAATCTCACTAAGTTGGAGATGTTGTGAATTACAAACAAATCGCTTACGAAAGTCAAGTATTAGTGAGTAGAAAATGGATTTACAAAAATATTTATAAACCTTGAGGTAGAGTTTGTTTTCTTTTTGGTTTTATGTTTTTATGTTTGTTTTTATCAGATCTTTAAATATGTTCTCATTTCTGTAATCTGTAATTAGTGTTACAGATTACAAAAAAATCTGTTGAATCTGGTGAGTTTCAAATCAAATTGAATAAGGATAACATCTTCTGCCTATAAGAAGGATTTACAGGAATTTATGAGAATTCAAAGAATTAGTTTATAACCGGAATATGAAAAGTAGGATTAATTGCTGTTCCGTCAAAGCCTAGTGGTTTAAGTGGGGTCTCCCATGAGGCAGATGTGTCGGAACTTGATTCGAATCCCGACAGCGGCATGGATGTTTCCTTTCCTTTCCTGGGTTTGTTAGCCTCTTTTTCACTTTCTCTTCGGGTCTGACGTCATTTCCGTAATGGCTTCCTGAGAACGGCAAGAGGGAACCCCTCTCAATATCTTTCCCCAGGATATTCTTTGGAACTCCATGGAATGCGTACCTAAGTGCTCGGAGATCGCACTTGAAGAAGGATTAATTATTGAATCTTTAGAAAAGCTTACTGACATTATTGCTATCATTACTACCATAGAAAATAACTTCTCTAAATTAAAAAAAAAATTCTCCAAGATTTCGTATTACGAAAAGATTCAAGCATCTTTGGAATGAAATAAAAATGATAAATTGCTTTGATAGTTTCTAAGTTCTGAAAGAACCTCATAATCAATGAAATGAATACCCAGAACAACTTAAGAGTTAAGTTAAGGTTCCGCTGAGCTGCTGCATTCTGCTCATTGCAACCTTGGGTGATGACCTTCGCTGCAATTCTTTGGCCTCTTCTATTATATTTTCATTCAACCACTTCCGTTGGCTGCTGTGCTGCAATTTGCTTTAACGACTCCAAAAAGGGGGTAATTGCCCTTAATTGCTGCAGCAGCACATGATCGGAAGAAAAAAAAAGGCCTTTTAAAAATTTTAACAATTAAAAAAAAAAGTTCAATTGATGATTATCATATATTTTAACAAACTACATAAGTAATCTTTTTTTTTAATCGATGATATTAAATTAAGATAATATGTTGTTTATTTATTTATTTATTTTTTTATTTTGAAAGCGCTTTTCGTAATTTCCGAAAATTTTTCTACTTTCATTCATGTCCGTTTGGTTTGTAAATTTCTTTTTATCTGAAAATCCTTTGCATAAGCTCTCTGTATTTTCTTCCATTCTGTCGGAATTAAAAACCAAATATCATCAATATTTTCGCAACTTGTTATTTCTGAATAAATGTGAGGGGGGAAAAATCTTCTATCTTGATTACATTGAATAACATTTATCTTTTAGAAATAAAACATGTATTCCCAACAATTTCCTTCTCATTCAATTAAACTTTAAATGTACAGCGATGCAGAAGATCTGCAACCCATTGTTTTATCCTTCACGCCTGCCACGAGCAGTTTTCCAACAGGAAAATGCACATCCATACACTGCACACGTTTCATAACAGTGCCTCCAAATAATTCAAATGCTTTCATGGGCATCCAGGTCCCAGATTGTTCTCCATCGAGCTTGTCTGGAACATTCTAGAACGTCAGAACATGCGGCATTTGGAGGAGCAATTGCAACAATCTTGGCGTGATCTGCCCTGAGACAACATCTGCCTTTATTTCACTCCATGCCACACGTAAATCATCTTGCAAAGCAGCCAGAGGCGGCTCAACGGAATACTAATAGCGTAAGACTGTTTCTGCTGTTCAATTTGTTTGCTTGTTTTTCCTCTATGAAATTTGAATCAATTGCAGTTCTCTTTATAATATGTCACGTAAAGTTTTGCTCAAATTGTTCGCTTTCTTCACGATGCTTTGAGTTTTTGTTGTCATAGAGTGTGTAATAGATCAAAATTTGATTTTTTTTTTTTTAATTTTATAAATGAAAGTATAAACTTTAAAGTTAAAATAAATTAACAAAATTTTTAGTTATTAATAATACAACAAATAAATAAATAATAAATAAATAAATAAATAAATAAATAAATAAATACGTATTGACCTTCAATAATTTTTAGTAGAACTTTTTTATTATTAGATAAGGCTTTTTTAGATTTCTTTAATTGATTGTAGAGTAATTAATTGGGTATAGCCTATCTACATAAAAAATGATTATGGAGAATAAAAAATTTCCTTACAACTGTAGTTAATAGAATTGCTGTTACTAAAACATCAAAAGAAAGTCAATTCGAGTTTTCGAAAAATAATTTAGAAAGAAATTCAGATTACTTTCCTGGTCAAAAAAAATCTTTTAATAAAAAATGGAAAAAGTCTAAAAAATACACAACTCGGATACCAAAAAATGTGCTTAATAATAATTATAAAAGGGAAAAATCTGTAAGTTTCTTCGTTTCTTTGTCTTTTATGAATATACATATAAAAAAAGAAATCAGTAACATTTCGCTAGAAATAAATACTCAGTACCCGTAGAAATATAACATTTCGATCAAAAAGCAAGCGCTAAACAGGCAATTTACAAAAGATTATTTTTATAAATTTCTATTTAGTTGGAAAGTTATTTTTAAAGTAAAGTAGTTTTTAACCATTATTTGCGAAAACAACAAATTATTCTTATCTTGTAATTTAAAATCATTTTATAGTAAAATCATATCAAATATAATTGTCGTTAATTACATTATTAAAAATTAATTTTAACTATATATTATCTACATTAAAATTTGAGACCAATGTTCAAACTGATATCTCAAGACAAGCCTGTCTTATTAGGCGATCATCACGCTTTCATCATATCACATTTCTTATCAACAACAGATCACATTTTATACCGTCTTTACCTTCAGATTACATTTACCTTCAACAGATCATATTTTCTACCTTTTATCTGTACCTTCTATACATCACATCTTCTACCTTCTATCTGTACCTCTACAGATCGCATTTTCTATCTTCTATCTCTACCTTCTACAGATCACATTTTCTATCATCTACCTGTACCTTCCACAGATCACATTTTCTATCTTCTATCTGAACTTTCCACAGATCACATTTTCTATCTTCTATCTGTGCCTTCTGCAGATCGCATTTTCTATCTTCTATCTGTAC
>JAFIDM010012231.1:124138355-124197496 GCA_023159025.1 Thereuonema tuberculata | reverse complement strand
ATCGAAGAAGCTCATTAAAGGGACTCGAGCAATTCATATGACTGCAAACCTTTTACTTCTTTTATATATTTCTTTTACCAATGCACCTAAACTTCTGAAAATTTAAATATGAACTTGTGAAGCAGTGGGATTTATATTTTCTTGTTTTTAATTTTCAAAATATTCTATAATTAATTAAAGTAACATTCAAAAACAGGCAATTTTTGGGGGGTTGTCGAGATAGTACTCGATATTCCAACTTAAAAAAAGCTTGTCGAACATCTAAATGCTAAAAAAATTCATAAAATAATGATTTGTATTTAAGATATTTATTATTAGTTCAATAGTTAGGCCTAAATTTTTAAAAAAATAAAAATTGTGTTTTTAAAAATTATTTGAGATTAATTTTTTTTTTATGTGCTATCAAATAATCATGATAAAAAACGTTTTCATTTAAGACTTTCTAAATATCATGCAGATTCATTGGATGCTGTTCGTTTTAAAAAATAAATTTGTTTTAAAGCATTTTTTTTATAGAAATAAGTTTTTTAAGTCCTTATTTGTTTCTAATCTCCTTCCTACTTAGGCTATTTGCATTTCAATAAATAACATACAACATCTTCTTAAAAATATATTTATTTAAATAAATTTTCGGAAATATTTCTTTTTTCCTTTTTCAAGTTATTTCCAACAATAAATTAAAAATTGAGATATCACCTGGATATTTAATTTATTGTTGGAAATAACTTGAAAAAGTAAAAAAGAAAAATTTCCGAAATTTATTTAAATAAATATATTTTTTAAATATATTTTTGAAGAAGATGTTGTATGTTATTTAATAGAAATAATTTTTTATTAATTCTATTAAAATCCGTTTATTAAATAAAAATGTTCTCTGTTCATAAATATTCACGAACTTCTAATATGAATTTTTCAGTGTCAAAGTCCCCATTCTCTAGAGTAGTTTCGTTTTAATCGTGTTTTTCAATACTTCTCAAAGCGAAAAAAACAAAACAGAAACAACCTTCTGGTCGCAATGAAAATCGCATAAATGATAACTGCGGTTGTGGTTACTATTCTCCTTGCAACCATGCCATCTATAAATTCAACGGTCATTTTAGCCAACGAGCAATCGCGGTTGCCTGGTTATAACCAGGTGGGTTAACCCATTCGTAGCAGACGACACAATGGACTAGCTTACTACTGGACGATTAAATTAAAAAACACTTTTATTTTTCATTTCCTTATTTCATGTACATACATGAGGCGAACTAAAAAAACATTTTTACGGCCATTAATTTTCTTTGCATTTTTTTTTCCCTTATGGCATGAAAGTATAGTTATTTTATTTTTAGTTACTTGTCATTAATGAAGCAATCACGCTCCCATTGAAACAATTGTTTTTAACTTGGCTAAGTTGCTTAAAAGTCAGTCATTTATTTTTACTTCTTTGTTGAAGTTCAAGATAGCTGATAAACTTGATTCAATTTCTAACAATAATGTCAGCCATCTTCTAACCATGCCGTCTACAAATGGAATTGTTGAGGAATAATCAGGCTCCTATGTCAGCGTAATCAGTCACGTGACAACCATAACCAGAGTGGCAGTAACCACAACCGCGGTTATCATTTGCAGACTCACACTACTTTTGCTTTTGTTTCAAAGTTTTAAAATATCCATACTGTTCTATTTTTGTTTTACCCAATTTTAAATTTTTAGAATCTTGAGAGAGAGATGACCTTTTGTTATTTCTTTTTTTTTTTTTTTAAATAATTCTGACTTTATTTTTTTCTCTTTTATGATTCTTAATATGATTTCGATATTCTTACGTCAATATATAAAAGTTATTTGCAATTCGAAATTCTGAGTTTAGGAAAAAAAAAGGAAAGTATTTTATTTGTACTTAGTTAAAAGATTGTTACATGATAACAATACCTTTATTCTTTAAAGACTATTTCTTTATTTGAAATTTATTTGCAACAATTTTTAAAATTAGTTTCATCATGTCGTCTACTGAATTTTCTTTTTTAATTCAGAAAAGTGTGATCTGAATGTTATGTTCGTGTAATTTAGTAATTATTTCATTTTTGTCTTTATTTTTATTTTTTGTTCCTTTAAGGATGAGATTTTAATTAGTAACAAAATAATTAACTGGGATGGATTCCAGGACATAGGGGGTTTGATTGGAATGAAAAAGCGGACCAATTAGCAAAAGAGGGGGCTGAAACTCCCTTCATTGGTCCAGAACCAGCTTGTGGAATTAGCTGGTCTCTAGCTAAAAGCACAATGCACAATTGGGCCAAAAAAGAATACAAACTAAGATGGAAACTCTTTCCTGGCCAAACCTTGGGGAAAAAAACTAATGCAAGGACTCTTAGCTTCGCTTACAAGGTCCTTGATTATACTTGACAGAGCTAACCTTCGATTAGCCATAGCATTTATCACTGGACACGGCCACTTCAGGAAACATCTGACAGTACAGTAAAACCCCGCTAATCCGGCATCCGATAATCCGGCACATTCAATAATCCGGCATCGGTCTAAGGGTTTTTTTACACTGAATAAGCCTTCCGGGCGTGGAATATATGTACTTAACTTAATATATAATGTCTTAGTACTGTACTATATTACTTAATATACGAAATAAAGTAACTATACTGTACTGTTGGTACTGCATTAAAATATAATACTACATAAAATATATTTTCTTTTGTTTTTAACATTTTTCATCACTACCGAAATCAGAGAAATCACAATAGAATACGGAAAAATGGCCATCCTATTAATAGCCCTTTTGACTCTCTATTTTAGCGGTATTTCCGCTATCCTCACAATAACGGCTATTTTTAGACGGCGCTCAGTAATCCGGCATTTTCGGTAATCCGGCACTGCCGAAGTCCCGAACGTGCCGGATTAGCGGGGTTTTACTATAGTAGGTCTACACCAAGAAGACATCAGCTGCAGATTATGCAGGCAGTCAACGGAGACAGCCAAGCATTTAATCCTGGACTGCGAATCCGTAGACCTTAGGAGAAGAAGGGTATTTGAGGGTAAACAGCCAGGAGATGAATTTGACGCAAGTTTGGGAAGTAAGATACTTGAACTTATAAAGTTCACTGGTATCGGAACTCCCTAACAACGCGAATATGGGAGCACAATAAATCTTTTAGGTTGACGTGCACAGGGTCTAGAACCCTGATTCCACCACTAATCTAATCTAGTGAAACAGTTCCTTTCAGCTAGAATGTTAGTCCTATCTTCCCATCTTAATTTTTCAATTCTCTTTTATGATGAATTGCTTAAGAAGCACAGTATCACATAGACACTCATGTGTGAACTTTTATTAGATGCATATAATTTAAGGAAAAGTATATTCCTTGTATTTTTAAAAGTTCATTTAAATTCCAAGTTTTCCATGACATTTAAGCTGATACATTTACATTGACATTGACATTGCTTATATCTGAATTATATGTATAAAAAGGGTTTTCATCCAATCAAAACAAAATTTCAGAATTCTTTTTAAATTCCTTTAGTGTTGGTAATTTTAATTAGCATATATTAAAAACTATCTTTTCATTTATGTAGATGACTTATGTTTTCTTTATATAGATGATGATGAAACATCACCTCCTGATGAACAAGGTGAGTCATTTTTATACTATTACACAAAATTGTTTTATTTGTAATTTTTAATGAAAATAAATATTAGGATATTATTATTATTATTATTATTATTTATAATCAATTCCTTTACAAATGTTTCTAATGTTACATGAATTAAAAAACTACATTATTTTTATCAGTATTTCTTAGTTTTTTAAACGAGTATGTATTATTATTTCTTCATGTAGGTGTACAAGAAACATCACCTGGTGAGCATTGTAAATCTTCGTTCTTAAGTATTACCCCAAAATGATTCCATTTATATTATGTTAATGAAACTAACATTTTAACTATAAAAATTTATCATTTGTAAAACGATTTATTTTGCATGATATTTCTAAATATTCAATGAAGTATTTCATGTGCTTTACTGATATAATAAATAAAAAGAAAAAATTAAGGAATGTGCAGTTATCAGTCAAAGTGTTTTCATAACATAATTGCATTTTGCTATCTTCTTCCTTCTATTGTATAGGATAAATAAAACTACCTAACATTTTATTGTAATCACGACCATTAGCAATAACATGAATGGTTTTATGAAATACTTCCAAACAATATTGCAAAAATGAAAAAAACAATATACTTGTTCATGGCAATTTATTAATAATGTAATCATAAGTCCTAACTAATTACAAAACAGTTATTATATACACTACAACCTCGTCTTTCCGGGCCTCGTTGATCCGGATCAGATTTGTAGACATTTTTTTTTTATTTAATGTTCACATTGATAATAATTTTTAACTATGATAGCAAGAACGTAACTATAAGTATATTCGCTTTTTATTTTGATTAAATCTACAGTTCCTGCATAGATTATACAATACATTATGGTAATAAAAGGCTTTTTGTCGAGTTTAAGAAAGCTTTGCTAGAGTAATTTTGTTACGAAACATAGTTTTTTGTCGTAATAAACGGTAAGTCTGCTTATTTAAGGATTTGTTTTGCTTATTACCCGGATTTTTGATTTTCCGGATTGCCTTTAGTCGCAGTTAGTCCGGATAAACGAGGTTGTACTGTATTATTATATTAAGCATTCCCATTGAATTTCGATATTTAAATAGTGAACTGAAGAATAAATTTTATTTTCTTTATAAAGGTAAAAAGCAAACATTACCTGCAGGTGAACACATCTTTCGTTTCTCCTATACACTACGGGATAATCTTCCATCCTCATTTGAAGGTGAATATGGCCATGTGCGTTATTGTTGTAGAGCAGTAATACATCGTCCCTGGAAATTCAATAGTCTTTGCAAAATGCCTTTTACTGTTGTCTCTGTTCTGGACTTAAATCAACAACCTGGAGCAACGGTATGTTGAGAATTCTTTTAAACGAAATAATGTGAAGTCTCACTTATACGAATATGAGGGGGAACCAAAAATTATTCGTATAAGTGAGTTTCGTGTAAGTGAGGCTTCACTGTATTGATACAAAGATAAAAAAAACAACGATCGCATATTAAAATATTTAAAAATAGAGTGGAGGAGGGTATTATGGAATACAATTTACATTTCTATAAATAACTTTACTGGTTTTTGAATAAAATTCCCAAAATCATAATGAGTACATACTATAACTAATTGTAATGAACTGTCACTTGTAAAAAAAAATACTATTTATTTTGTTGTTATAAAAGAAAAATCTTTAAAAAAAAGTTACAAATGGAGGGTAATATGAAATAGTCGGATAATATGGAATATGGGGTTTAAATCATTGAAAAACTAATTAGAATTCATAAAACATATTTATTTTTAACTATACAAGCCATATTTTTAAGATTATGTGCAAGTCATTTCTGCTTCGAGTCTATTTACAAAAGTCACAGATGTAATCTTCTTTCTCTGCTCCGGTACAATCAAGGTGAGCCCACTGAGAACAGCTGAAGCATTGGATCCAAATTTCTCCTCGTTGATCTTCTTTATTTTTATTCAGTATATTTTATCGAGTTATTTTGAATACTATACTTTTACCTCAGGTATTACGAAATACCTACTATTCCATAACACCCGACACGCCATCTTGGGAAATGAACCTTTCAAATGAGGGACAAAACATTGTCAGCTAAAAAACGACCACAGTATAACAAACTACAATTCTTTTAGTGTATATTATGCTTAACATCAATGTTCAAGTTACATGTATACTAGTAGGTTAAAATGTTTGAAAACTTACCTGCAAGAAATCTTGAAAATCACAAAACACACTTTGTTCTGTAGCGAGGGGTACGACAACAACAAGCGGTCAACTTTCACTGCATTGCAACATGGGAGTCCGTCTTGAGTCTTTCATGATATTGCCACGAGATAGCAACACCAAACAGAGCCAGAACCTCGATATTCCATATTTCCCGACTATTCCATAATACCCTCCTCTCCTATACTTAAAAATGTGGAGCCTATGCGGTTAACATATGGTTATGCGAGTAACCAAAGGTGTTACAAAGGGGTTGTTACCCGTATATTTTTAAGGCTCCATATTTTTACTGAAAGGCTCCATATTTTTAAGTAATTTTAATAATTTTAATATGTGATCGTTGTGTGTTTTTATCTTTTTGTAAAATTAATTTTAACACATGTAAAAATTCTTTTAAATAAAATATTTTTATTTTTGAATGGAAGAAATGTAGGTTAATCTTTTTATTTTATTTTTATATACCTTATATATTAAATATTTTAATATTTCGTGTTACGGTCTCTGCGTTACGTAATTCATTAAATAAGCAATACTTCCAAAATAGCCTGAAGTAAATTTCGTTTATTTATAAATGTATCATTAATATTCTGAAAAATCATTTAAATACGGAGAAATCACAGAATCTGATTTGTAGCTTTTGTATTATCTTAAAAGTACAGAGATACAAAACCTGAACTTATTTCCATTAGCATTATCTGCAAAAACTTTTTTTTTTTTTTACTTTTCAATGCTATTTGATAAACTTATATTGAGAACACAAAAAAAATTAACCAACACATTAACAAATGTAAAGCAATGGTAGTAGGTTTCTTTATTAAAACCTGTTACCTTCTTATCAATACTAAATACACCCTGTAACGAAAGTATAAACTCACCCAAATATTTCAAATAACTTTTTATTACAGGATCTGTTTACTTCCCTTTTTTTATCATAGTCTATTTAAAAGCAATAAATTCATGACCATTTAAACATCTCAAACATTTTGAGTTGCTTTTAAATTAAAAAATAAAAATCACTTTTCAACTGTAAAGAAAATATAAACTCAAAACATAATATTTCGAATATTATTGAAATTAACAGCGTATTGTTCCTCCTTTCTTCTCTATAATTTCATCATTCTGTCAGGTATTGCCCCAATTAATTTTTTTCAAATCGGACATCTTTATCTGGTCCCAGGCATTGCAACTTCAGATCATTTAAGTGGTGATACTGTTTGTTTTGGCCATATACAATGTTTGCCATCCCAACCCCAGACGTTTTCAATTGGATTTATGTTAGGTGAACGGGAGGGTCATGAAATGACATCAATTTTCTCTTTTTAAGCCACGCTTTGGTGGATTTTGACGCATATATATAAGCATTGTCTTGTTGATATTGCCAAGTTGGCCTTCCTAGAAGGGGTCTAAATGGTATTAAATGATCGTACATAAGGTTGCCTTCCACAAACACTATATCTGCCTTACCTCCTGCCCAAATGCTACCACACCATCACTCCACCCCCACCTTGTTGTCTGCTTAATTTTATCTTCGACGGAGTGGGCACATCGTGCCAGTATGCGGAATATCCGTCAGGGCCGTCAAGACAGAAACGTTTTTCATCAGAAAAAACTATTTCGTTCCATCTTTGATGCCATTTCACTGTTTTCTTAGCCCAGCCAAGTCGGCTGGAACGATGAGTGGCAATGAGCTTGGGTTTAGCTTTCCGTTTTACAAACTTCATGTGATTATTTGACGTTTAACTTTTCCATACAGTTTGGTGAGATACAGTCTTTGGCAACACAAGAGTAATTTCATGAGTGGACATCTCATCAGACGCAGCAAGATCTTGAATTCTCCGGTGGTCCCGATGTGTGAGTTTTGGAGGTCTACCTGATCTTTTTGTGGTTCCATAATTATCATCTTTCTTGATGACATTTTGAATAACAGTCTGTGAACGATTTAATTCTCAGGTGATTTGCCTTGTTGACCTTTTTTGACCAAGGAGAAAATAATTTTTCTGAATTTTTCATATATCTTTTTCAGTTAATGAATTTCTACGAGGTATGTTAAAGTAGTGGCGTATGTTGCTACGAAAATGAATGGATTACATACTTTAGCCACTTTTAGTTATCTTTATGCAAATGTGGGATATTTCAATTACTTTGCAGGTGTCAAAATCAAAACATTTCTTAGCGAGTTTATCTTTTCTTTACAGTTGAGAATTGGGTTTATTTTTTAATTTAAAAACTACTGAAAATGCTTTTTATGAGATTACTGAAAAACACTATTTGTAACTCAAATACCTGGAATCACGTCAAAGTTAAGAACTTACCAAAGAACGAGATTGTCGATAACATCAATCGAGTGATAAGTCAAAGAATACAAGGTGAGACTAGAGAGTATTTAAGTGAGAATAAAATTGATACTTCTGATAATCCACAACACGAACATCTCTATCTGCCTGAATATCTGAACTCATTGAATCTCAGCGGTATTCCTCAACATCGTTTGTCATTGAAGATAGGATCTCCAATAATGTTTTTGCAAAACATCAATACCAAGTTTGGACACTGCAACGGAACTCAACTCAAATGCCGTTCATTCGATAATGATCACATAGAAGCCGAAATTATAACAGGAACTCACAAAGGAGATTTTGTTTTCATCCATAGGATGTCTATGAAACCAACGATAATCTACTTCTATTCACTTTCACAAGAAAGCAATTTCCGATCAGGCCTTCTTACACGATGTTTATCAATAAAGCTCAAGGACAGACTCTAAATAAAATTGCCATCTATTTGGAGAACGTTGTCTTCACTCACGCACAACTTTATGCCTTTGAGTCACAAGCCATCAGAATTTGGTTATCTTCACTCGAAAGAATAGTCACAATCAATTCGTCGCCAAGAATTTCGTATACAAGCTACTATCTTCATTCATCATCTATATTAACAAACATTCATCTCAACATATCTCTTCTTCAAATATCTATATCAATCAATTTGCACACGGGTAATGGTTGTAATCAAGAAAAGAGATTCAAGAAAGAAAGCACTATTTCTATAAGATAGAATACTGAAAAGTCACTATTTGTAACTTAAAAAAACTAATGGTCTTTGTAACTCAAAAACCACTGAAAAGTATATCTATATTACTAAAAGCTTTTATTTCTCTGTCTGTCTGGTGCAATTGTTGTAATTTGTGAAAATAGAAATAATTTCTACAAATTCACTACGGTAATCGAATATGCAACCATCTGCTCCGAAGTTAGACGTCTTAGCCATTAGACCACGAGTACTACATTCTAATCTCCATAAAAAATAAAAATATATCATAGATATATGATTCACACGCTGGTTCTAAAAGCAGTCGTGGATTGACAGAATATAAACATCAGAAATTAAATGAAAAAAAAAACTTTTAAAAATTTTTAGTTTTAGTTTACTTGATGTAATTTGTGTGTGTGTGTTTTTTTAATAAATAAAAAGTTGTTTTCCGTTATATAAGCGAGGCTTCCGGAGCGAAGTGACGGGTAGCCGACTAGTAAAGGTTAATCTCGAAATAATTTAAAAATCTCGAAAATTCAAAACAATTCTTGAATTTGGTTTTTAAGTTACAATAAGAACTAACAAGAAATATCTTTGGAGTTCGAATAAACAAACACCACCAAAATTTAGGGGATGATCATTTTCTGACCTATGAATTCACTGGTGATAGTCGTTATCCTGTAATTTATTTTTCTTATTGATATTTCTATTCACATCCGTATTGAGTCCTTGTTGTTCACTGTTGATTACTCTGAACTGATGATCGTCAATTAAGCATGAAACAGATATTTTGAAACGTAACCTAGTAAAAATCTGATCTCAAACTTTAGTGTGTTTATAAATTTTTAGGCACTTTTTTTAAAATGACCGTAGAAAAATTCATTGAGGCTGGCGGAAGCCAGCACAAAAATTTTCTTTATTTTATTTTAAATGTGTATTTCTTGTTTTTAGTTTAGATTTGGAAAGGAAACATATTTTTCTTATTCATTCTTCTCCTAATAGTGAATATCACAAATTGAGATTATAAAGTTTTTTTTCTTTTCTATCAGTTTTAACTTACTCTTTCAGAATCACTGATATAGATTCATTTTCCTACAATTTTTGAAAAAAGATAAAAATAATAAGATTTATTTTACTATATCATTTGCTTATTACAATTTGCTTACTTTGTATTACTTTGTAATAATAATAATAATAATATCTTAGTTCAATTTTTTTTGGTATAGTTTATTAGTTTTTAGTTTAGTTGCTTCCTGTTAAATTGAAAACGCCGAACTGTGGCCCGGGAAATTTAAGACAACTGTTGTAGTATGGGAAACATTGATCTGAAAACCTTTCTTTTAATCAGACTACCTTATCCTGAATACAGGAGCAACTTCATAAAATTAGATTTTTTTTTTTTTTTTTTTTTTTTTTTTTAGGGTAAGGTTTTAAGCAACAATAAATCTAAAATGAAAAAATAAATTTGCTAAGTAAGAAAAATATCAGTTTCTTTATAAATGAATTGGTGCAGTGACTGCAATTTATGAGTTTGCTTTATGACTATACTTTTGTGTACAATCTTTATTAGCGAAAACACTCTTATAAAATAATACGCTAACTTTCTTCTATTATGCAAAATAAAAGCAAATTGGTTTTTATTTCATATCTCATTTCTTTCCTGTTTTTTTTTACTTCATTTTTGAATAACCACATGTGTGAATGTGTACTCTCACAGGATATTATAGATTTGGTCGTTATGTTTGCGATCTCTTTATGTTTAATATTTGTAGGAGAGGAAACAAGGATTACAACAAAACGATTTTAAATTGAAATAAGCATTTCCGTGATTAATGTGAATCAGATTTCAGCTCATCCAGATATTATTAGGCTCAGTGGCGTATATAGAATATATTTTCGGGGGGGGGGCCCAAGATTAATATAATTAAGTAGACACCCCATGGAAACCTATCTGTTCAACCAAAAAAAAAAAAAAACGATGGATACCTACCTGTTCAACCAAAAAAAAAAGAAAAAACCTTGGGAGGACATACCTTCATTATTTCGGGAGGGGCCCGGGCCCCCTCGGCCCCCCCCCCTTATATACGCCCCTGATTAGGCTGATTAAACGGAATAGTACTGTTATGTAAGACGTAATAGATATTTATTAATTCGGTTCTAATGCTTTCCTATGAGAATTTTTTTAACACCTTCTGATGCTAATTTGTTTTCAAAGGATCTACTTTTTGAAAGCTTTCAAATATAACACTTAGATCCATCCAGGAGTTCAAAAGTTATTTAGGGATTAAAAACACACAGACAGACTGAATGATTTGCTGATCTCACTTTCCTAGGAAAGTAGACGAAAATCGTATTCATCTGCTTTAATACATCAGTATATATCAGTATATTAAAAAAGGATTGATTTTTATTGCTTATATATTAGGGGGAGAAAATCTGGAGCAGTGAGGCAGTCAAAATCTTTTGTGCTCCAGTTCCATTGATTGTCAGTGAAAAAACCCATTGTTTCACTTCTCAACACTCCGTTTCTGATCTCCTACTCCAAAGCTCTGAGGCAGACTATTCATCCGCTGTCTCTGCCAAATAGAATCAAACATTCAAGACAGAAAACAAGTTGACTTTATCAAAATTGTAAACCAATTACTTTAAACTTTCAGTTAATCTTGATTTTTTTTTTTCAGTTATTGTCAATTTTGATAGTGCTAAATGGTGAGAAAATGCCATGTATTTTTTTTTTGTTCTCAATATTTAAATGTAGTGTGTACGCCTTAAATTATGAAGATGAAACTTCTGAGAAACAAATTAAACTATTTAATCAAGATTTTCGTCCTTTTATGTGAAGATTTTATTAAATTTATATGTTAATTGATTGATCTTTAATTTTTTATATTGCTTTTACCTCTGTTTCTTTAATTTTAGATACCAGTTACAAGAGAATTTCAAAAACAACAGTGCTGCCTTTGTTGCACAATTAGACCTTTAGCTTTAACGGCAAGAATTGATAAGACAGGCTATGTGCCAGGAGAATCAATAATTTTAAATGCTGAAATTGAAAATTTATCTATAAGAAAAATAAGTTATTCAAAAGCTGTTTTGAAAAGTGTAAGTATACTAAAGTTATTAAAAATAATATTTTTTATTCTTCTTGATGAATTCTTTCAATGTATTGGTAAATTAATTCGTTTTGACAATCAATTATGTATAATTATTTATAGTAAATTTTCACAAACTCAAGAAGAATGTTTTACTAATCTTATTTATTATTCTATGTTCTAGAAAATCACTTACAGTACTAGAGATAGCAGTATTACTGAAATTAGAAACCTCATAGAAGTTGAACGTGGACTAATTGAACAAGGATATACGGATAAGTGGAATGATGAACCAATTCCTATACCATCCGTTGCACCTTCTTTTTTAAATGGCTGTGAAATTATTAATATAGATTATTATATAGAGGTGTGTAAATATTCAAGTTTAATAATTGTCTTCTTAAAATAGATGTAGCTTTCATTCCTTTATCTACAGAAAGTATATTTTAAATTTTAATTTAAAGTAAACTTTTAGAAAAAAAGAATCACTAATTTTTATAATTGTATGCAATTGAATTGGTAATGTTTGATGGGCAATGGATATGAAGATGATGAGTTTGAATACACACGTACGAAAGCTGATGTTAAACAAGAACTAAAAATTTACACACATAATTTCTGAATGGAATCCCTTATAAATAAATTAAAAACAAATTTCCACTTAGTCATCAAATTCTAGTGTTAAATTATAAAGTGGTTCTTTTTTCTTTCTTTTTTGTTTTGTTTCATTTATCTTTATAATAAACAATTTTAAGTATGTAGCCTATAATCAGTCGTAATGTTTGTTAACAGTCTAAAATACATTGAGCTTTAAAGAGGAGTTTTGGCATTATAGTAAATTAATTTCAAATACACTGTAGATATTTAATTCATCAGGACAATGATGATGAACAATCTTGAAGGTAATCGTCTGTATTTATTTAGTTTGTTATAGAACCTATCGGAGCCAAATTGAAACCTACAGTCACTCTGCCAATAGTGATTGGAACAATTCCTTTGAAACAGAACTTTTCCAGTTTTCTACCTAAACCACCAAAAGCTTCGCCAGTTGTTACTGCTGAGTTTAGTCCATCAGCACCTCGTTTACCACAGTATCCAGATGCTCGTAAGTTATTTTTAACTAGGTTATCTCAAAAGATTAAAGTGGGGGAAAAAATCAAATAATTTTTTTAAACTATAATTGTAATTATAATTTATTATTACAAATTTTAATAATACGTGTTGAATTTCTTTTTGAATGAAATGCTCTGCAAGTTCTTCGCCACATCTTATCCAAATTGTATCATTATCTAAAAACAAAAACTCAAGTCTTACCATCATATTATCTGAAAATCCAGGGTGTCCTAGGGATTAGTGTACCAAGATTTTAATTTCAAAAGCTAAAGATAAGATGAAACTGCTGCCAATTACGAAATTTGTGAAGTAGCACACAACCAACTTAAAAACATGATTTTGACAGTAAAAATTAGTAATGAAATAATTATGGTAGGATTTGGTGGGGAAAAAAAATCAGATATTAACTTAAAGGGTTTGGAAAGTTACTTTTAAAAGCAAGGCATTACAGTTAAATTACTTTACATTAAAAGTAACTGTTGCCATTATTCAAAACGACCTGTTACTTTATACGTTATATTCCGTTACTTTTTGAGTATATTTTAGGAGTTACTTATGCAGGAAGGTCTTGTTTTACAATGGGGTTAAGTTTCCAGCCTACTGTTTCTGCTATTTGTATAAAGAATTACAGTTACTTAATAATTATTTTATATAAAATTATGCCAGCTATTACTGCTGAGTTTAGTCTGTTACCACCAAGAAGTCATTATTAGGTAGGCTATTAAATTTCTTTTTCTAATGGAGTTATTCATAAAAATTAAAACTAATAGTATTTTCCAGTAGAATTTTAATTTTGCTGTGCATGTTCTTCGTCGTATCTAAAAACATGATTTTGACAGTAAAATTAATAGATCCAAGCAGCTGTGTAACAAATTAATAATGCAACAGTTCTGATAGGATTTGCTGGAAAAATGCAGACAGATATTATAGAATAGGGTTTGGTTACTTTTAAAAGTAACGGTGTTACAGTTGCTTTTGCAAAACTGTAACCATTACTCAAAATGTAACTGTTATGTTCCTTTACTTTCTGAATGATATTGCTATAGTTACATATACGGGAAGGTCTCATTTTACAATGGCGTTAAGTTTTCAGCTCAGTGGTTTGCAATTTTTATAAACAATTACAGTTATTTAATAATTGTTTTATATCAATAATATTTAAATTTTAAATAAATTTAATAATAAAAAAATGATAAATGAAATTGCACAATTTTAAAGCTTTAAACATATCAAAATAATGTTCACCATTTCCTGAAGTTATTTTTCTGCTTTTTTTCTGTTGATGAAGATGTTCTATTGGCTACAAGTTTAAATGACATTTTTTGTGTACTTTGTAAGTGCTAACATTAGTTAAACTCTCCCTATTTTCATTAGTCTTTACAACGGTAACCAAACTCTAAACAAACTACATATTTGATATCTCTACCCACAATGCCATTGAATATAAAAATAAAAGACAATCACCAGCCCTGCCGACATGTTGCGTTTATGCTTCTGTTTTGTTTTGTCTTTGCTATTGATTTTGAAAAGCTCGTTAATTTGAATTTTCGTAACTTTTTTTTTTTTTTGTTTAACGTATTTGTATAGTACAGTCCTATTAAGAATATGTCCCTGTCGACGGGTTCTGAAAATTAAATGTATTTTTTTACTTACAATAAAAAGTTACATAATACATATTTTTTTAAATATGTATAAATGCAGTAAAGCCATAAAGAAGAAAATAAGTATCACATACAAAATATAAGTAAATAATGCAGTAAGTTATTCTTGGAAAACAATTAAATATAGTAAAGATGGATTACAAAGATATTATTTATGCAAAACCTAGTAAGTTAATTTATCAGATTATATAAATTTTATACATATATTATTAATATAAAATAATGTATTACGGAACATATTGAAACGATAACCTTTTATTTACTTTTTTCTTCATTTAGTAATTTATAGTATTTTAAAATAACAATATTAAAACCATTAAGATTTTTATTATTATTTTTCAGTACTTTCAATAAACGATTAATCTTTTCAGATTCATCTGTTCTTAATTTGAAACTAAATTAGAATGTCGCTTTTGAACCTAAGATCACATTGAATAGCACATTCTTCAATAAGCCTATTTCTGTTTTTTAATGTTACTACGGAATTCATTTCCAGTCAGACAACTCAATTAAATCAATCTCTCAGATGAATTACTATTGTTGTTACTACGATATTTACAGGGTTACTGGGTTACGATATTTACAAAAGATGGTCAAAAATGTAGCCTTGGGTTCTACTCCTGAAAACAAACAAAAAAGTTTCTTTAAACAAGGGTCCGGAAATGAATAGTTTTCAAGAAAAATATATTGTATCATTATTCAATGTAGGTGTGTTTGTTTCCTGTTTTGTTTTGTTGGTACAGTATGATGCAAGAAAAAGTATTGTAAATATTCATAAAATGAACCACAAAAAAGCAAAATAGGTTTAATAGATGGAAAACAAAAAATTAATTGATCCAGATGAATAGTTTTCGCAAATGATTGCAAATGATCGCGCAAAACGTAGTTTGCATAATCATTGTATTGTAACAAAAATAATGGAAACGACTTGGAATTCGTCATAATAAATGTGCGAAATGTCCTCCGTTCGCTTGCATGCATGCTTCCCATCGCCTACTCAATGATGATCGAATTCTTTCACTAATCCCGGGATATCGGTTATTCGTTCTCGCAACTCGTCCTGACTGTTGACTGGACTTAAGTCGAGGAAGAACCGCCAGACCAACATAAAAAGGGTATTAGGCGAATGTAAAATATAAGACAAGACAACAGATAACATAAAAGAGAGATGAGAAAACAGAAAAAACAAAATAAAAAAAAGATTTCAATATTTCAATACTTTATTCTGTTGACTGATCTGAATGCACTAATGTTTTTAAATATTCCCAAATGCAGAAATGCAGAGGATTAAGATCAGGGGAGTGTGGAGGCCATCGCCGTGGGCCACCCCTACCGATCCATCTGCCACAAAATTGATCATGTAAATGGTGCTGTACAATTCAATGAAAATATGCTGGCGCACCATCGTACTTGTACCACATTGTGCTGCGAATGAAAAGCAAAATATCCTCAATTAATGGACCACTTGAGGTTTACGCCCCTATCGACGTCACGTATGACGTGTATCCCACATGTGGCGAGAGCTAATGGGATAAACAAACATATAACTTTGTTTGAATTACTTAAAAAATCGTCGATATTTGATATTTCAAGACTATGGTTCAATACTGTGCAGATCCAGTACTGTAATAATTCTGTAAAAACGCTTGGAATATCCTTCTTTAATATAATATTTCTTCTGTATCTAAACCGGTTAAAACAAAGCACGTGGCTTTGTTTATCCCACATGCGAAGCAGTAGCGTGGTGGGATATTTTGTAACTACGAAGCTCCGCCTATCCTCAAGTGATCCATTAAATTATATCCTTCTTTGAAAATATATTGCTGTCGCCTTCTTCAATAGGCGATAATCAACTCTAAATCCAATCTGAAGATTTTGGAAGGCTTACAATCGTTGCATCCAAATCAAATCTTTTAGTTCAGCCTCCATATCTATTAGGGTTAAAATGAAGCACATGGCTTTGTTTATCCCACATGCGAAGCAGTAGCGTGGTGGGATATTTTGGAACTACGAAGCCCCGCCTATCCTCAAGTGGTCCATTGAAAGTCATTTTGTAAGAAATGACAATAAGCCTCCCCAGTTAGTCTGTTAGGAAGAACAAATGGTCCTAATAAATGGTCTCCTGTAATTGCTGCAATCACATTCACTGGAAATTGTACTTGATGACGTTGTTTGAGAGTAGCGTGTGGATTTTGGTAGGCCCAAATATAGTTGTTATTATGGTTGCACATATCATTCAAATTATACAGATAACTCTAGTTATAAAGTAAACATGAACAGCAGATTGACAACTTTGCAATATTAGACTCCCGCTAAAATATTAGACTCCCGAAAAATGAGATTTGATACTTTATCACTTCCTCCCCCCCAAAAAGAAAGTTGGTTACAAAGTCTTCATTTTATTTTTCCCGTGGAAATTAAATTGGTTGACTCATCTACTTGCATCATCAATTCTATAATGGATTTGATTTCAGAAATGGTTTCCTCACATTTCCTAGATAGTATGACATGTATCTCCTTACAATAGTTCTTGTGAATAGGCTTCATGTTAAGAATGAAAGATCAAATTCTGTTGAAATTCAGTTTCTTTCTAGTATTTACTGAGTTTAAATGATTCAAATAAATAAATGAAATTTCACTGTAATCTCATCAGTAAACCCAGTTAACCCATTTAAAAGTATCCTATTTTAAAAGAACATAAGAATTAATTTTAGAGCATTTATATAACACTATTATTTACATAAGTAGTATTTATGGGTAGGGGGAAAATAGTGATTTAGAAAAGATACGATTTCAATTCAGTCTTTCATGAAGAGAATTGGAATTGACTTAAATTTCACAGAGAGAAAAACATTTTATTGAACAATGGTTTCATCATTTTATATTATTAGTATTGAGTTGAGCCGCCTCTGGTTGTTAGGTCTGCCATATGCGGAAAGTTACTGAGTAAAACAACCTCCTATTGTGTCTTGTAGGAAATCACGCCAAGTTTGTTGCAGATGCTGCTTCAAATGCCGATGTTCGGTGATGGATGTAGTTGACCCGTTATAGCAACTACATTCTCAATGGGGGCCAAATCTGGAGGCTTTACTGGTCAAGGAAACGTTAGAAGTGCTTGGAGGCACTGTTGGGAAACATGTTGGAAAATTGCTCCTGGAAAGGTTTGACACGAAGGGTAGAACAACTGGTTGCAGGATCACGTATCGCTGTGCATCTAAAGTTTCTCAATCTCTATGAGAGGAGATCCGCAATCATAAGAAATGGCTCCTCATTTACAGCTGTAATGGTTGTGTGCCTCTCTACAGCATTGGCAGTATTCGAGCGCTGCCAGTCCTTCTCCATTCGCGGATGCGATGATTACCTGCTGCAAGGCAGAAGCGGGAAACATCACTACGAGACATTTTCCCATAGATTGCTTTTATTTGTGGAATCATTGTAATTTTTTCATCTGTATTTGAATCTAATTTAGATCACTGATAAAAAATAACTGCATTCTTGTATTGTACTGTATTGTTTTCAGATTATTCGTAATTAAATGAAATTAAAAGAATAATGAAAAATGAAGCAATATTAAAATTATAGGAATACATTCTGCACAAAGAATGAGATCTTTTCTTGTTTTCTTCCAAATTGCTTTTAAATAAATGTACATTATTCACATTTGTATCGATAATTCTTATTCCCTTATGTTTCTTGCAGCTCTTCCTTCTTTTGAAGAATGTGCACTTGGTCAAGTGGGTATTTGTGACGATGAAGATAATGAATATACATATGGAAAATTGAAGTACGCTCCTTTCTATACTTATTACAACCTCACTGAGGCTACTGGTAATAAAGTGTAATGAAGAATTGGTGCCTAGAACCTTTTTTAAAATGAAAATTTGTGACTAATTGTATAGCTTTTTATACATATTTTTATATATTGTTTTCAGTATGTCTTCAGCTAATAAATTTAATACCTATTTACTATTTTTAATACTAAGTTTAACTTACATCCTATAACTCTTGAAAATTGTATTGAAAAACATAAAACATTTAAAGCTTAATTTCTGCTATAATGAGAAGGATCGGATACTTCCATTGAGATTAACCCAAAAAATTAATTTTTCTTTGCACTTCTGTAAGTTGTCTAATCTGATAGGAATAGATTGCAAAATCTGAATACGATATTTACCACATCGCATTGTTCTTTGATGATAAGAAAGAAAAAAAGTAAGGGAAGCATTACTTCTTTTCTAAGCTCTGAATGTCTCATTTGTTGATTTAATTTTATTTCTGCATCAAAAATATCAAAGAAAAAAATATTTATTTTCGCTTTTGTAAATATAGATAATCTTTTTATTTCAAAAAACAACATTATGTTTTTGATCTTTGGCTTTAAAAGTCACGTATAGCATAAATTTTTTGATTGATAAATGATGTTTTATTTTTCTATATTTATTGGATTCATGCCTGTCTTTCAGCAGTCAAGATATTTTTTTTTCTTGGAATGAATTTGCATTTTTTTAAATATACTTTATATAGTATACATTATATACATAGTAAGCTGCACAAAAGAATGTTATTCAATATACAGCTTCATTGGCTTCCGCTGTTCTCTTAGCTACATTAAATAACTTCGAATTAGCCAGATTGAGAATTTAAGCTGTGTCCTTAATATTGTATAATTGTACTGAAACAATGCAGTAGTTATAATGTTGGCAATTATAGTTCCCCCCCCCTCCCACATCCATTTGTGAGGAAGGCTGCAAAGGGCATTAAAACTTGAGTTCGTCATATTTTAAAGGTGATGTGGAATTTCAAAATAATAAAGTTTAATCCTTATTAGGATTATATTTTATTATATGTGCTTTGTATATAGGCGGATCCGGGAGCTAGTGGGGGCTAAAGTGCCTCCCTTTAACTGTAAATATAGATTGGATAAAATAGGGTATCCAAAGGCTGCTGCCTGATTGACATTAATATTGCCACAATGACATTGCTAATAAAACGCTGGCGTATAGCATGCGTTTCAGGCTCACAGGTAAAGTCAACAGCCCTTCAGAAAAGTTAACCCCCCCCCTCCCCGTTTGAAAAATCCTGGATCAGCCCTTGGCTTTGTATGTTTTGTAAACTGATGGCGTATGTATTATAGCACTTCAGATTACTGTAAGTTTTGCTTGATAACGCTTAATGTTTTTCAATCACAGAATTTAATTCTAAGCAATGATGATCCCTAAAACACTGTACAATGCAGTAACAGTGTTACCCTTCCAAAAGGTGTCTAAAGAGAGATGAGATTAATCCGAGTGTTTATTTTTGTATATTGTTCTAAGGTGCTAAGAATTTCTTCTTTGAATTACTTTGATATATTAAATTTATAATGACATCTATTAAATTAAAATAACTGTAATTTGTATTGCTTTTCATCCGTATTTTTAAGTGAAAGTTTTATAATGCCATAAAACTATTGCATAGTGGCTTTAAATACATCAACTACTCAATTGTAAATGCAATGTATTATCTTAAATATCTATTTTTCGATGTAATAGTTCATGATCTATCTTGATCCTCTCGGATTTACTATTTTATAATATCTGTATATGAAAAAAAAAATAATTATCAAAGCCAAATAAAGCTTGTGTGATTAAATTTTTTGTATATGCTTACAATTTCTTGAATTCTTTTTTTTAATATAGTCTTGATCCAAAAATAATGGTTAAAAAGAATAAAAATTACAGCTATTAAAATTAGGATAGCATTGGATTGTTTACTTTTTCCAAATTAAGAGGCTCATATTTATTATAAATTATTAAAAATTATTATCATTTGGCAGCACTTTTCATTTGGTCAATGATGCCTTATTAAGCAACATGCAAAAAAAATGTTTCTCTGAAATATTAAATTTAAATGTGTAAAAAAAAAAAATAGCTTTTTAAGTTTTAAAATACAAGTTACACATTTCTGCAAGTTTTAATAATGCTTTTGATAATGGAATATTCTTTCAGATGTTGCAGATTAATCAAACTATCCCTTCAATTATATAATATCATCTATTAGACCTGATTGATAAAATCACAGTAAACTCAATAAAGCTTTTCTATTTAACTCTGTATCTGTGTACACCTGAGACGGATGAGTTCCCAATCTTAAGCTAACATTCCACGTCTTCTCCTTTTCCCGACCTCTTCTCCTTACTTATCTTCCCTTCATTCCTTTGCTCGTTCTTAAATTGGGAAAGCATTCGATAGCATGTACAAAACATCTCGTGACAGTCTAAAAAGAAGAAGCTTTATTGTAAATTAATCAGAAGAATCAGAAGAAATAATGAACTAATTCATTTCATTTTTTTCTTATTTTATAAACTTATGACATACTTATTTATGTCTGTTACATTACGATAAATTAAAGTGATATTTTTGTATTTATCTATACAAGTTAAACTTGATCACAATGCTGTAACAGATTGTAATGTGATGATTGATTGTAAGAAAAACATTGATTTACACATTTCACTGCTGAAAAAAAAAACCTCAGCAACGACCTTCAATTAGACATCAATCAAAAAGAACCTTAGAAAATATTTTGAACCTCAAGATATTCACCAAACAATGAAAAAGAATACATCGGAAGGGCAGTGGTAACTCAAGGAATAAATTACACAATGAAAAAACCCAGTGAGAAAATCCATGTGCCACAAAGAGCGGCCTCAATGATTTTTTTTAAAGTACAAGGATTTAAACTGCGCATTTGAAATGTTAAAAAATAACAATTTGGATGAGACCAAATTATTTCATTGGTGAGTTTTTTCATTGTGTAATGTATTCCTTGAGACACCACTGCGCTTCCGATGTATTGTTCAAACTAGCCTCAGTAGCGAGACCTTGCTATTTCTCCTGGCTGATGATCGCCAACGAGCGTGAAACAGCTGTTCCAGGATGTCACTTGTGAATAATTTGGTCTCATCCATTGTTATTAATGAAAAAGAACTTACCGAAAATTTGTTAATATTTAAGTTCTTTAATACTTCAAAGCAATGGTAGTAAGATGAAAAAGCTTTACAAATGGATGTTCACGAACTAACTTAAAAACCATTTAACAATACGACCTGAAATTTGTTCCTCACTTTTTACCTACAACAAATTGAATTCTCCCAATACTAATTCTAAATTAGTATGGGAATGTAAGCAAACCCTTAATAGTCTTGCTGAACATAATTGGGTAAACCTAATATGGCTACCAGGACATAAAGGGATTGAAGGTAATGAGCTAGCAGACAAACTAGCAAAAAAAGGAGTTGAAACCTTGTTCATTGGACCTGAACCAGTCTGTGGGATCTCTATTGAAACCACTAAAACTGCAATTCGGGACTGGGCAAGAAGACAGCAAAAGACCTATTGGAGTAATCTTCCAGGGCAGAAACACTCAAAGCTCTTTATTAAAGAGCCTTTAAGGAAAAGAGCCAGGGAACTTATTAGTTTAAATAAGAACCAGACTAGAATCTTGACAGGACTTTTTACAGGTCACTGTCACTTAATGAAACACCTTTTTAATATAAAAAATAGTTTCAAATCCTACTTGCAGAAGATGTGGAAAAGCTGATGAAACAGCAGCACACATACTATGTGAGTGTGAAGCGCTTGCGAGCACTAGACACAAGTTGATAGGTATGGGTTTTCCCAATCCATCAAACTATGTGACGATACCCCTGCATAAAACACTACAGATTGGTAAAATCCTAGGACTTATGCAGAATTAAGGACATTGGGATACACAATAGGCCTTTTGAGGCCGCAGTGTTAGGGACTTAATAGTACCTCCCATTTTATGTTATGTTATGTTATGTTACCTACAACAAAAACAATCCATTCTTCATTCAATTGTCCTGTGCAATGAAAACAGATCCCCTGTGGTACAATCCAGGTAGTGCTTTTAAACATCAAATAAATGTCAATCAATTCTCCACCTTAAGAAGTTCAGGTTCAGTTTACTATACATTCTCATATTCCAGGAGTCGTGCAGAGAAATGTTATTGTGAACTGAAATTATGTCTCATAAATTATCATGAAAACAACTAGCAACAGTCAATAATAGTAAAATACAATTTCATGACAGTGCTTAGCTTTGAAGTACTTGTTTCCAAAACAACAAACTTCAACACTTGTAGACTATCTCATGTAACAAATTCATCATTTCTTTCCTCTCAGATTATCATTAAAAAAAGATTCAAGCCTGTTAAAAGATTTTTTTTTAGATTAACCGAAAATGCCTCTGAAGATTTCACTTCAGCAAAGGAAATCCAAATCTTTAAAAATGGAATTTTCAAATTTATCTTGTCATTGATATAAGTATATTAAATATATAAGTTTATTTTGGTTAAATAAATTAATCAAAAAAAATATTTATTTGTTTCAAAATCAGATTTTATTCTTTAAAGTATTCTTTCTCACTCAAGTAAGTTAGTCTTTTTCAGCATTAAACTTATTTGAATATTTCTTTTTCTTCAGTAATCTTAGAGAAAGTATTTATATTTCCATCCTTTTGTAATCTCATTTTTTTAGTGTTTTCATAAATATGCTGTTATGTTTATATTGTGCTGATACATTCAGTCAAATCCAATTTCTTGGAATTTATGTTCTCACAATATTTTTAAGATTTCTCTTCAAATCCTAGACAAATTATTTTTGAAAGAATGTACAAAAGTTTCATCAGAAAGAAAAAAAACTTTAGGATTCAAATAATGTTTAATTATCATTCTTGCAATGTTGAAATAATTATTCTTAGCTGATAATTTGATCTTACTTTCATCCATCAGTTTAGAAGCAAATATTTCAGGAATAAGAAAGAAAATGAAAAAAATGTAAATACTTTCTCTCATCAATGAAATCTTAGGATCAAAATAAGTTCTGATGAGAAGTAACGATATGTGGCATCTTTCTCACAGCACCTCCTTTGAAAGTTAAATCAACTCCTGTAAAATACGTTAAGTAAATAAATTCCTTTTTTTTTTAAACAATAGTCTCCTCTTTGAAATGATTTTCATACTTTAAATTAGTATTTTAAAAAGCAAGCTCTAACAGATACTTCGTAATATATCGTCCACAAATGACTTCTAGAGTTTGAAATTTTCTTGCTCCGTTGTTCTCAGAAAGAAAACAGAAATGTAAGTCAATCGGTAGAATGAATATAAGCTAAAGTTTAATATTGAAAGAATAGGAATGAAAAGATTTTAAGCTTGAAATGAAATAGGAATGAAAAGCTTGTGTAGGGCTTCGTAGTTAACTGTCCTAATTAAAAAATTAATTACATTTATTACTATTTTTAATGTTAATTAAAATGTTACCATGTGCAAGAAAAATCTAAAGTGATTTAAGATTAATTACGAAAACATCTTTAAAAAACAATTAAAAGTTGTCTAGTTCTCTATTTAAAAGCAACAAATGTGTGGTATTTGAATATTGAATATTTAAGTTAAATATTAAAGCTGTGCAGCAAAAAGAAAAAAAAATGATCTTCATATAAATTGTTATTTGATCTTTGCTTTTTTTTTTTTTTTTCTTATATAGTATCACTTTAAAACGTTTATTATCTTTTTTTCACATACTTCACTTCCGCTCCCGGCAATGGTATCGATAGCTTTTCTTAGTCTGAGCCTATCATCAAGGTTAAATCCTGCTGATGATTTCTAATAAGCATGAAACAGGATTTCCGTTGATGATGGCTCACTGTATGAAAGCTCATTTTTTTTGTCCACTAATGGAATTTTTGATTTAACGATTTATTCGTGGACGTTAAATTTTGTTTATTTTAACAAACCACTTTTCGGTAAATATAAGTTATTGTTGATTTCTAATTGAATAGGATGCAGTTCATCTTTGGTATTTTTATTCAATTGACATGAATGAAATAAGATAAGAATGAATAAGGTTTAATCATTTATGGAATTTTTTTTTAAATTTACCGTTAATTTTGGAAAAAGTAAAAAAAAAAAAATTAAAATATATGTATATATATAAATGCAAGGCAACGAATAGAAGTCAACATTTTGAAGGCTAGTTAGACTTATTTTAAGGCGTGCATTATACTGAATTTTATCAAAAATAGACTTAGATGATACTTGCAGGTTTAACGTGTATATGTAATATTAATAATAAAGATGAAATTAAGGCCGCCATTAGATTGACGATTGAAAAAACTTTATATACAAATTAAATTTGTATATAAAGTTTTTTCAATCATCAATGTGTCGTGATCTTAATTTCATACTTATTATTAAACTTAGATGACTGAATGAGTTTTGTAAACTAAGGTTAAGTAACTTTAAAGGAACAGTGTAATTATTTGAAGACAATAGTACTATAGGGAGATATAGGAATACATCATCAATTATTTAGTTAAGATTTACGGCTCCGGGTAAATGATAAAAGTGTTATCCCATTTCCAGATTCTCATTCTCATCAAGACATCATTCCCCCCCCCCCCCCCCAAAAAAAAAGTGGAAAAAGAAGTGAAGATTTGTTTTTCCATTTAATTTAATTAAAAAATTAATGAATACAGAGCATAATTGTACCTCCTCCTATCGCAGTTCCGCTAGGGCTATCGCTCCATTTGCCTCCTTACTTCTCCATTGTACAGCGTTAGCATTAAAATACTTTTCTGAAGTGCTTTCCAAACGAATGAATATATTGGACTTGAATAACAAATCTTTACTTTATTTAATCCACGAAATTGGCAAACTTACATTGTTGATTTGCACAGCTAAGAAAATACTTACTAATGTTCGAAAGATTTTTTTTGGGGGGGGATGAAAATTCCCTATTTTTTCCTTTGATGAATTCTTATTTTCATTCTTTGATGGCTCCAATAAAGGTTTTCTTTGTTTGACAGATCAAAAGGAGCTGAAAGTATACAAATATTAAAACATAAACATTTATTTGTTGTTGAAATATTTTAATCATTACTGCAGGGCCGGCGCTAAGAGGGTGCGGAGCCTCGGGCAAGATGAAGTTTGCGGGGCCCTTATAACAACCAAAAAAAAAAAACATTTTTTTTTCTCCTCTTTCTTCTAACCAGCCACGGGGCCCCCACAAGATCAGGCGCGGGGTCTCGGGCGGTCGCCCCATTCGCCATCCCCTAACGTCGGCTCTGATTACTTTAAGTGGGAATGTGATTTTTATGTAATTTTTACATTATAGTTTCGAAAAAAAGGACGATATTTGATTTTTTTTTTTTTATTTGGGGATTATAAAAGGTTATCAAACAATAAGAAAGGTTTCAAAAGAAAGGTATCCAAACTCCAAAGTGGTTAGGAGGAAATCTAATAAATTTTTGATGGAGAAACATTGAAAAAAACAGTTTCAGAAATTGAGCCCGTGACTTGCTATTCCAAGTTCATATTCAACTGCATTTGTAGAAATAAGAAAGAACATTCTGTCAAACACAAATCTCCTCTGTACAGTTATTCAGAATTTATCTTCAATAGAAAATCTAAAACCTAACAATCCTGGAATGATGTAATTAATCATAAACAGCTGCTTCATTGTGGTTGAAACCAGCATGATTGTTAAACTAATCAAAAGTTATTGTAGTGTTAGCGATGCCACTTTTGTCAGATTTGGTCCAAAAAAATTAAGCAGAAAAGAAAGTGAATATGAAAATGTAAGACGGGAATTTTAATAAAAATGACTACTGTATTTTAAATAGTCCACCATATCGTCTGATAGATCTTTTGTATTTAAAATTTTCTTAATATGAGTCCTTGGAGAGAAATTGTGCGCCAAAAATTTACAAATATTCTCATTGGAAAGCAATAGAAGCCAAATAATAATTCTCCATTAAAATTTGAAGCTCAAATATTAATGACTTTCAGTTGATGTTCAACAATGCGTCTGATTAATTTTAAAATAGCAAATTTTCATTAACGTTAATGAACATCGTAAAAAATTTACATTTAAGTATTTACGGAAAAAGTAAATTAAATTTCAATTTAATTAAGACAGAAAAAATATTACGACATTTTTAACTTGAGATCTTACAAAATTAATATCTAAAGGCATCAAATTTGTGTAAATGTTTCTTTAATAAAGGCAAAATTAATTATAAGTTTTCAGAGATTTATGTAGGATTTTATTTTGGGGTGGCCCAAGTTAGGAACTGGATCACATACGTTACATATATCTATCTATCTTTCTATATATATCTATATTATATATATGTATAGAAAGATAGATATATGTAACGTATTAGATATATAATAGCATTTCAAAGAAAGAAAAAAATCCCAACTCATTGCATCTTTAAAATAAGCGTCGTTCTGACACATACAGCGACATCTTTCGGAACGTTGTTAAATTAAAGAAGGAGTGGTTATCCCACTCCTCCTTGGGTTATCCCCAGTTATCCCAAGGGTTTGATTGACTGCAAAGAAGCGGTGGCCCAGCTTTAAAGGAAAGGGAGATAAAAGCAGCAATTCTGTTATAGACAAAACAGTAGATACACTTGGATAAATTCACTTCCACCATTCTAGACTGACTAAGCTGTGCCTTCGCATTTAAAGTTGATGTCGGCTTTCAAAAAGAGATCGCTGATTGCACGACTGATTGCCCTTGGCGTTGTCCGCTGTTTCTTTAGGATTGCTAAAAACAATACTATTCCAGTACTTTAAAGCAGTTTTTTGGATTTTTTTTTTCTGCGCAGTTACGGAATTTCAAAATGATTTGAAAATGTATCTTTAATATCTGCTGAAGGTCATGGAAAAACTCTTCACGTGATATTTATTATTTTTAAGTGAATGTTTGAAATCCCTTCTTAAATTTTACCAGTATTTATTAATTGTGATAATTAACATTTCAACATGGGAAAACTAAAGAAATTCGTTATAGTTTACGATAATTCTTCGGCTATCTTTTATCCCGGTCAGATAATCACCGGTCAAGTGATTGTTGTATTATCGGAACCAATGGAGATGAGAGGTAAGTACATAAAATTGTTTTATTACATTTACTAATTGTTTTGTAGCGATAAGATTAATATAAAATTCAACCGTTTGTATGCGCTCTTCATTGTTAAACACTCAGGAATATATATATATATTCAGAAATATTTTTAAAGAAATATTATTGCAGAAATTGATGTAGTTAATGGATTGTTTAAAGTATTAAAACATCTCACATTTATATCAATATATTCCTTTAAAAAAAAATGTAATATATACCTTTAAAAATGTACAAGCGTAAAATTTTTCGTTTTTTAAGGGAGTACGGAACTATTTTGAGGTTATGTCTCATCGACTGGAAATATGTAATGTTGATATATCGGATTCGACTTACTGACAAATATGATATGATAGAAACAAAGTACGAACCAACAATAAAAAAAAAGTTAATTAAACGCCTATCTAATTATACACTTCTTGCACCAAATCTCCTGAATTATGAAGGAATTTTAATAGAAGTGTTGTCAATTCTTAAAAAATAAAAAGATTCGCACAGATACCCAGTTTTTTTAAGTACTGTATTCTAACTCTTAAACTGTTGTATGTTTGAAAACTTAATTTCTTATTGTTTCCCATTTAGTAAGATCATTTAATTTTGATTCCGTTTCTTTTAATTTTTGTACATATTTCGTTCTTCTTTTTTTTTTTTTGCTTTGAAATTAAAAAGCATATTTATTTACATTAATTAATACTTTATCACCAACCATGCAAAAATAAATGATATCACACACCAGTCAATCACCCAAACCCTGTGATACCATAATGTAAATGTTAGCTTTAATATGAATTGAAAACTGCTGTGTTTATACCCTTAATTGTTAATAATAAAATGAATAAAATGAACTTTTATTTTATTGTTAATGATCGTTATTTAGTTTTTGGATTCTGGTTGGTTGGTGAAACGACTAACTTCACGTTGTTCTTGCTTTAGTATTTAGAGAAAGCGGCTGAAAGAGAGGAAGGGGTTGAGGAGTTAAAAGAAACAACACTAACCCATAAAAAGTCTCAAACTCTTGAAGACCTTTTTATTTATTCATGCTTTTTATAATTTACATATTTTACAGCCCGATCTTTGTTCCAGCTCCAAAGTTCTGCTTCACAGTATAGCTCAGAATGTTATCGAAACTTTGGGGGTGTGTGGAAGATTCACCACCAAACTTTTGGCCAATTTATGACTAAAATTTACTAACTTAAGCAAAAGAAAAGAAGGGCTGCAAAGTTAACCAGTTTTTTTCAGCACTGGTTGGAACGGCATGGTGCAACTGTAGATTTTGAGTAACAAAGATTTGATTTATTTTTCTATTGTATGTTACAATAACAAACTTTAAATAATCAATTTCAGTCAATTGCTGTTTATAATTTCTGTTTCTTACTCGTTATTTTTTGACTTTTTTGAAAGTTTTATCTGCATATTTCCCTGCAGTCTTTTGTTGAAAAATTAGGTGGCCAATACAAAACAGACTCATGAGCAAGCTAGAGTTATAATCAAAGTGTCTTTCTTTGAAATTGCATGATATTAAAACTTACAGATGATTCGTAACGTAAGTAAATTATTAATGGAAATAGCTAATTTAACAACAATAATAATAATTTAACTTAACAATAATATACCACCATATAAAACACTGATACGAATTGCATAACATTAGATTTTTAGATATTGTTGAAAGAATCCGAGTTAAATCTGCTTTTTTATACAGAATTTTAAACTTTTTAAAATTTGGGAAGCAACAACAGAATTCATGAGATTTATTTTTGAAGAATTTGCTCAAAAAAAAAACTAAGCAGCTATGTATTGATTTGGCAAATTTTAAGAATTGTGGCTTTATTTTTAACTATCATTTAGGAACGCTCACAAATCTTGAGGATCTTGTTCGGCTCAAATTTTATTTTATTTTCGTTCTTTCTTTCCTTTTTTTTTTTTTTATGTAATGTTTCCATTTCTGAAATATCTATAGTGTAAGTTTTAAATAATAAATTTCAGTGAGTTGTAGTTTGTGTTTCTACCCCAGCACTTTTGACAGGTTTAAAAGTACTTTCCTTTTGATGCAAAATTCGGTGAAGTCCAAGTCGGGAATAAAACCGTCTCATTTTTAGCGACCCATTTGGGATGTATTGTGATAGCGACCAAAATCGATAGCTATTGCGTTTGTCCTGTCCGTCCGTCATCCATCCATGTCTGTCTACCCCTAACAACTCTCGAACGGAAAATCGGATCGACAAACGGATCTCACCAACGTATTCAACGGCCCAAACACTGTACGAATGGAGTATTTTCCAACCCCCCCCCCCTTCATGTTCGAGATATTTGGTATTGTTTTATTGGATTTCCTTTACTAGCTTAAATATTAGAAATGCAATCATCTCAATTCAGTTGTCAGTTATAGCTTGATGGTTAAGCTTTCGGACTCACATACTTCAGTATGTGAATCCGAGATTTTTCGGTTCGAATCCGTGTATACATTCGTCGTTTTTTTTTTTTCTCTTAATATTTTTTTTTTCGCAATCCGCATGGTTTTTTTTTTTTTTTTTTTGGGTGGGGGGGTAACTATTTTTACTTTTTTCCTAACTTTTTTTTTATTTTTCCTTAGGTTAATGTACTTCCTTTCTTTATTATTATTTTTACATATTTTTATTATTATTATGGGTCGCCCTTAAAATTATGCTTTATCACAAAATTATATTCACTTGTTATCCCTTCCTATAGACTCCGTAAACTGTAGTTATCATATCCTAATGTACTTACTTTAGACTACATTATGTAAATGATTTTAATGTTCCTAATATTTATAAGTTATTAACGAAATACGGAAATTTCAGTTCAAAGAATGCAATCTATATTACTAAAATCTTTATTTCTCCGTCTGTCTGTCTGTCTGACTGTCCGGCGCAATTTTCTGTGAGAACTGAAAATAGAAATAATTTTTACAATGAAACATCCTGACAGGAATCGAACCTGCAACCTTCTGATCCAAAGTCAGATGTTTTATCCATTAGGCCATAGGGACTACAACTATCTTCATACTGTTTTTTGACTTATATCTCCTTTCCTTTCCCCCATCATTAAGGAATGTATTCAACCTTTTTTTTGAATCTCAAGATTGTTTATTTATTTCCCATCCGTCAGTTTATTTGTAATTCGAAACTGACAATTAGAACTATAATTGCCGAAATATTTGCTGCAATATTTTAAATATTCTTACTTAACCAAATTCTGTGTGATATTGAAAAACAAGTGCGTGTACACGGCAGATGTTGGAGTAAAGAAAACAGAGTCAAGAAAGAAAGAAGCACTCTTTTTTTGAGGTGGAATACCGAAAAAATCACTTTTTGCAACTAAAAAACCACCAATATTTGTAACTCAAACGTCACTGAAAAGTGACAATTACAATTAAAATGAGAGTCAAAAAAGAAAGAAGCAGTACTTTTATTAGATAGAATACTGAAAAATCACTATTTGTAACTCAGAAACCATCAATATTTGAAACACAAAAGCCACTGAAAAGTGACAATTAGAATAAAAAAGCGACTCCAAAAAGAAAGAAGCAGTATTTCTATTAGATAGAATACTGAACACTATTGTAACTCAGAAACCACTGAAAAGTATCATTTGGAATAAAAAAAAACGTCAAGAAATAAAGAAGCAGTATTTCATTAGGTAGAATACTGAAAAATCACTATTTGTAACTCAAAAACACTGAAAAGTATCAATTGGAATAAAAAAAGAGAGTCAAGAAAGAAAGAAGCACTATTTCTATTAGGTAGAATACTGAAAAATCCCTATTTGTAACTCAAAAACCATCACTATTTCTAACTCGAAAACCACTGAAAAGTATCAATAGGAATAAAAAAAAAAGAGAGTCAAGAAAGAAAGATGCACTATTTCTATTAGGTAGAATACTGCACAGAAGTTAGACGTCTTAGCCATTATACCACGAGGCCTACATTCTAATCTCTATAAAAAATAAAAATATATCATAGATATATGATTTACAAGCAGTCGTAAATTGAGAATATAGACATCAAAAATTAAATTTAAAAAAAATTAAAAAATTTTAGTTTTAGTTTCCTTGATGTAATTTGTGTGTGTGTGTGTGTGTGTGTGTGTGTGTGTGTGTATGTTTTAATAAATAAAAAATTTTTTTCCGTTACATAAGCGAGACTTCCGGAGCGAAGCGACGGGTAGCCGACTAGTTATTAAAGATATTAAAACTTTCTTTTGAATTTCTTTTTCTTTAATTTGAAGATAAGATTGTAAAATTTTCTTAAACGTTATACAAATGTTTATATGATTTACATTCGGCTGTTATTCTTATTTTTCTTTTATTACTAATGATACTATTAGTCATTTAATGATAGTCTAACCTTATCAACAGATGCTGTCGGCGTCTTTCAGTGAGAACATTAAAAAGTGCTTAGCATTGAAGGCTGATAGGAAGATGACTAAAAGCTCCATTTTTTAATGAGGATAATAATTTTGCAATTTTTTTTTGATGGACCTTTTTTATTATTCTGAATAGTTAGATAAATTTCCAGAAATATTGATTAATCATTTAAACTACTGATCTATCGAGAAACGTAAAACTTTGTACTTTTTTTTTACTTCAAGTTACGCTAATTAATTCTGTGTAATATGTGCTATGAAAATAGCCAGTTTGAAAATGGCCCTTGTTTCTTCGTAATCTTTTTCATTTTCTTTGTGTTTACTGTCTCTTCCGGCAGTTTACGTAGCTAAAGTCCCTACGGTGAATAAAGATCCTCCCAGAATGCAACGCAGCTTATAGATTGAGCTTTCCTGGTTTTTCTTCCATTCAAATGAAAGATAAAATGGCCGTCGCGCGTCCACAATCAACATTTCGACAAGACAAACTCACTCCAGTATATTCTGCAGTGACCTTCAACGATCCTTTTTACTTTTCAAATCGTTGTTGGGCGATACATCTGCTAGAAATCGACGAGCAACGTTGAGAATAATTTCCCTAGCTTGACTGTTGATAAGGCTTCCCTGTCGAAATGTTGATTGTGGACGCGCGACGGCCATTTTATCTTCCATTTGAATGGAAGAAAAACCAGGAAAGCTCAATCTATAAGCTGCGTTGCATTCTGGGAGGATCTTTATTCACCGTAGAGACTGTAATTAGCTTTTGTTTGACTGTCTCTCTCTCTCTGTCTCTCTCTATACATAGAGTATATCGAATTGTAAAACTCATAGCCGGATCCAAGTGTCGGTATGTTTGTAGAAACAGAAATCTGATCTCTGAGTTGATTTTTAACAAATTTCACATTTCTGTCCTGGCTTTACATTTTGTATTCAGTAGAGCGTCAATAATCCCGATATTCGAAAATCCGGATTGCTTAACCAGAAAAAAAAAATTTTTACGTACCGAGAATTTAATTATTTCATTTAAAATACAGTACTTCTGGCATAGTTTGTAGGTTCTTGTAGTTTTTCTTTTGTTGTGATTTTTCAATAAAATAATTATTGTAAACTATACTAATATTTTTATATTGAATTTACTGAACTATAGATATCAGGTTCGCTGTGGAATTCGAAAATCCGGATAAGTCTATAATCCGGGCTATGTAAAATCTCAATTAGTCCGGATTATCGATGCTCTACTGTATACATTTACTACAGGGTGGCCGGGAAGTTCCCATACCCCCTATTATTATTATATTAAGGGATATGGGAACTTCCCGGCTACCCTGACTATTACAAATACTATCAGTAAGTAACTGTTTACAGTGAATCTCTTAAAACTCCTTTTTTCTTATCACGAACGATATTTAGCTTGAGACTAGAACAGAATCCAGATGCAAACAGATGAATTTATCTCTTGTTGAGTCCGGACGCAGTTTCTGACAATGACAGCTTACGTTACAAATTCTTAAGAATGCGACGATGATTTCTGTTTTCTGTTAGTTTTTTATCTTTAAAGACAAATCTTAATAAAGAATTAAAACTTTTGAAGTAAAGAAACTACGGGAAGCATTTCTTGAAAGAAAAAGTAGCTTTTATATATATTGGATGCACCCTATCAAGAGTCAAACTTTCCCATACAGATATATTCAAGTGATAAGCGAAAAGCGAGGAATGACTTCCTCGGCACCCTGTTTGTCTATCCTAATAAATAAAAGTAAATCTGTAAGTTTATATATCGTTTAATCACGCCTCAACGGCGCAAAGAATCCGAATGATATTTTGCATGCAGATAGTCATAGGCTACTTTTCATCCCGGTCCTTGAAGTAGTTCCCGTGGGATGAATGAAAAACGTCCCATAAACTGCCCAAATTGAAGAACTTCCCAAAGCTGTCGCTAAATGGCGTGTGCAAAAGGCCACAAAGGCACCACAATTTTTAATCGAGTGCCTTTGAGGAGATTCTTTGCAGGCGCGGTACACGATTAACTCACGAGATACCTGATAATTCTATTAGGTGTTGTGTAAATACACGATATGGTTAAATAGTATGTTGGATTTTTTTTTAATTTAAACTTTAATTTAGAATATAACATTAATTGGTAATGATCACGTGATTGTTTTTACCAACTGGGGAAGGTATCAAGTCATAGGGGTGTAGAAAAGACCACAAAGGGCTGGGAAGTCGTATATACTCTGATCTCGATATTAATTTGCTAAATAAATAAAGCGGTTTTTTTTTACGTTACATACGCAAGGCTTCGGGAGTGAAGCGACGGTAGCTAGTATATACAGGGTGTTTCAGAATTCCTCCGAAATTTCGGATGTGTCTAGCTCACAAGCAAACCCGTCCACAGGGACGCGAGCATAGCAGTAAAAAGAGTATACAACCAAGTTTTAACATAGCTTAAAGATGTTCGATATGTTCTCCTCTGGCAACTCGACAGACATCAATTCTGTAATCTAGCTCTTGACACATACAGCATCGTTGCAACATATCAACATCGATGGTAGCAACAGCAGCCACGATTCTTCGTCGAAGCTCTGCTAAATCACGTGGTAAAGGAAGCAGTAATCTTTATCACTAACATAGCCCCAGAGGCGAAAATCACATGGAGTGAGATCGGGTGACCTAGGAGGCCATGGAATAAGTGCGAAGCCTTCATTAGATGTACGCCCAATCCAACGGTTTAGCGGTTTAACACTTTACCTAACCGTTGGGTTGGACATACGTCAATAACTTGAAGTGATGAAAAACATTCAAAAGAAAATGTGGAGGACCTCTGTCCTATTACAAAATGAAATGGTCACTATTCTCATGTAAGTGAGGCAATAGCCATTGCCCTAACATTTCTAAGTAAACAAAATTATTAATACTTTTTTCGGCAAAGAAAAATGGTTCGTACACTTTCCGAGATGAAATTTCACAAAACATATTAACTTTGGGGGAATCACGGATGTGTTGAATTTTTGCATGAGGATTTTCCGTGCCCCAAATACCATTATGGCGATTGATCTTGCCAGAAAGATGGAAGCACGCCCCATCAGAACCTTATCTGCCTCCTCCTATAGATGTTCTTAAAATTGCAAACAGAATCCTGGTAAAGGATTCTCGTATGCCGTCCACAGTTACAGGGGATGGCCCTGGCTTGCCTGTTCGTTTTGTGGCACACAACAGCCCGTTTCCTCGTGTTTCCTGAACCACTCTCTTATTGTTTTGTCCGTCGGTGGTTCTGTAAAACCACATTGCACTTTTACAATTGACTCTGTTTTAGCGAGTTTCGAAGCAGAACAGGTTTTCTGTTCGCCTGAAAACGCCGTGTTTCTACACTACTGCATCCTAATGGAGAAACGGTAATTAAACCACGGCATATGACAAAATTTGATTATTTACTCTTTTCATTGCCGCGCTCTCGTCCCCTGTGGGCGAGTTGGTCTATGAGCTACAGACATCCGAAATCCCGGAGGGAATTCTGAAACCCTTTATATATATAGCCGGACAGTTATCTGAAATTTAAAATCCCAATACAAATTTCAGAAAACTGTTTCTGTGAACGTACGGCCAAACTACATTCACTTCATCAGCGGCATCTGGCGTTAAATTTTGAAACTAAAATTTGGAAGACACAAAAACGCATTATATAAAAAAATTTGCTCTTTTTTATTGTATATATTCTTTTTTAAGTTTTTTAATTTTATATCTTTTTTTAATTTCTGTTATATTATATACTTTTTTTGCTTTTTTTATGCTTTTTTATATATATATTAAAAAAAAAAAAATAGATGACAGTCATCAGATCAAATTCAAAACTTTCTTAAATAAAGGATTTAATTTTGAATTGTCATAAGATAACTTAAATGATTATAAATTAACAAATCCTATCTTGAAGAATAAAATGATTAAATAAAATTATGAATATATTTAACTTTATATTTTTTATAAATTTGAAATTTAAATTTTTTCTGAAATTGTAAAATATATGTATTTAAAACTTTATTTGGAAAATTATTATTTGTTAATTCATTAATAAGATAATTTAAATTATATAAAAAATCTTCCAATTTAGAATTAATATCAAGATATCTTTTGAGTTCTTGTATGAAAATATTTTTAAATAAATTTAAACTAACATTACTTGTAAATTTATGAAATCTATTAATTTTAAATGGAAATAAAAATGTTTTATTAAATAGTTTAATAAATGGAATTTGTTGATAATAATATATTCGTAAATCTAAAAAACTAACAAATTGAGAGTTAATATCTGGGGGCACGGCAGTGTCCCCGCCAAGACGAGCCGAAGGCAGGAAGGGCACTACGTACCTTTACTGGAAGTGTTTCATCGTATTTTCGAACCCTCATAGCTTCGGCCTGGATAATACTAGAGAGCTCAAATTTTCAGGATAAGATGCAGTAAGCAGACTAATGAAATACGCTAAGTTTCATTTATTTAGCTTTTATACTTTGGATTTTATTAATACCTAAAATACGTCGATTTCGTCACTGACTCACTCACTCATGATCATCAAAACCTCTAGGGTACTTCCTGAAGTCCTAGAAAGCTGAAATTTGGTATGCAGGCTAGGATTAGCACACAAACAACAAAAAAATTAAGAAATCCGTAACTTTCACCTTCCAACCCCTCAAAAGGGGTGGGTCTGGTTATGTATTATCGAACCCTCATAGCTTCGGCCTGGATAATACTAGAGAGCTCAAATTTTCAGGATAAGATGCAGTTACCATACTAATGAAATACGCTAAGTTTCATTTATCTAGCTTTTATACTTTGGATTTTATTAAGATCTGAAATGCGTCGTACCCTCAATGCTTCGGCCTAAATAATACTGTGTAATAATGTGATTTCTTACAAAAGTGCAAACAGCTTGTATATACAAGTTGACCAATAGAAAAACAGAAAAGTAGGGTATTGAAAAAAAATCCATTTTTTAAATAATCTTAAAACTAAATTTAGTTGTAATAGATAATCCCACCCAAAACATTTCATGTAAAATAAGTTGCCAAGACTCACATGCTCATAACGCTTTCACTGTTAAAAAGTTATCAGATCTCATCTTACAAAAAGAAATGAAATCCCACCCAAAACATTTCATGTAAAATAAGGGGTTGCCAAGACTCGCATGCTCATAACGCTTTCACTGTTAAAAAGTTATCAGATCTCATCCTACAAAAAGAAATGAAATCCCACCCAAAACACTTCGTGTAAAATAAGTTGCCAAGACTCACATGCTCATAATGCTTTCACTGTTAAAAAGATATGAGATCTCATGTAGAGCCAAGCCCCTAACTCTACGAGGCCTAACTCTACAAGCCCTAACTCTAAAAACCTTATATCTTGGTCAAAAAGTATGGCTTGGCCGTTTCATGGAACTATTTCATCTCACCCAAAACATTTCATGTAAAATACGTTGCCAAGATGCTCATAACGCTTTCACTGTTAAAAAGTTATCAGATTTCATATAGTGCCAAGCCCCTCACTATACATGCCTAACTCTAAAAACCCTAATATCTTGGTCAAAAAGTGTGCCTTGGCATACTCCATATCCTTTACATAACTCCATGGGATTGTCTGTGTGACAGCCACGAAACGGCCAAGGCATACTTTTTGACCAAGATATAAGGTTTTTAGAGTTAGGGCTTGTAGAGTTAGGCCTCGTAGAGTTAGGGGCTTGGCTCTACATGAGATCTCATATCTTTTTAACAGTGAAAGCATTATGAGCATGTGAGTCTTGGCAACTTATTTTACACGAAGTGTTTTGGGTGGGATTAGTTTGTTGTAAGTTAATAATATTTTTATAAATTTTGTCTTCTATATAATCAATTGTAAACTTAGTATTAAAATAATCAAATCATCTATAATTTTTTTTTAAATATATATATAAAAAAGCATAAAAAAGCAAAAAAAGCATATAATATAAAAGAAATTAAAAAAAGATATAAAATTAAAAAACTTAAAAAAGAATATATACAATAAAAAAGAGCAAATTTCTTTAAATAATGCGTTTTTGAGTCTTCCAAATTTTAGTTTCAAAATTTAACACCAGATGCCGCTGATGAAGTGAATGTAGTTTGGCCGTACGTTCACAGAAACAGTTTTCTGAAATTTGTATTGGGATTTTAAATTTCAGATAGCTGTCCGGCTATTTGTTTAGTAATATAAGTTAATTTTATTCTTATATTCTTTACATTCTAAATTCTCTAAATTGCAAATGATTGATTGAAATCTTTGCATTGCTAAACTCGAATTGGTGTCATTTGAGTTTGGCTATCAGATATTTACATACATATATATATACACTGTCCGGCCACTTTATTAGGTACACCTATCTAGTAATGTTTTGGGCTACTTTAGCCCTCAAAACAACCTGAATTCGTCGAGGCATGGATTCCACAAGATGCTGAAAACGTTGTTGACGTATTGTGTACCATACAGACTTGAGTATGTCATGCAGTTCCTGAAGATTTCATGGAGGTGTAGGCCTGGAGTGAACAGCCCGTTCCAGCTCATCCCACAAATTTTTCAGTCTGGCTGAGATCCGGGGACTGAGCGAGCCACTGTAGCAAATAAAAGTCATCGTCATGTTCCTCAAACCATACCATACTATGCGGGCTTTGTGCACTGGCGCATTATCGTGCTGGATCCATCTGCTTGAGGATAAACTGTTAATATATACGGTTGCACTTGGTCAGCTACGATGTTTAGGAACGCTCTAGCATCCTGACGTGTCTCCAGAGGTATCAATGGACCCAACGTGTGCCAAGAAAACATTCCCCACACCATGACACTACCCCCACTGCACGTACCACTTTTCAGCACAACAGGGGTGTACCTAATAAAGTGGCCGGACAGTGTGTATATGCACACTAGCTGTATTCCCTGCTGTTCAGCCAGAATGCATGCTGAAAAGCAAAGAATTGTTAGTGTTTCGCTTAAGTTGCTCCTTAAATGCAGACTGTGTTCTGTTAATAAAAAAAAGTTACCTGTGAAACATTTAGGTTTTTAAACAATTTCCAAAATGAATGAGTTTACAAACTTCACGCGGAACTATAAATGGTTCTATTAACTAACAAATATTTAGATATCAAATTACATAATGTAAAAAATAATAAACTGTATAGCAAAACACTGAAAAAAAAATTTCCGCCAAAACGTACAATTTCAGAAAAACATCCGTCGCGTATGCATAGGTCCATGTAACATACTCGAGAAACCCCGCGCGATTATCCTGCCTTTACCATTTTGGCCCTCTTCCCCTCGACTACCGCCCTCACCAACCGCTTGCGTCTCTTTCCAATAACAAAGAGAAGCCGCGTACTCCCCCCCACGAGCTATCAATAAATCGTAATTACTGACAACCCACTAAGCCTACATTGATGAAACAAACTTTGTTGACATCCTTAAAAATCTTTTTACATACCTGTGAAAGTTTCATGAAAATCGATAAATCAAGTAAGTTGAAAGAAAAATAGATTATAACAATAACAGCCATATTCATAAAAATAATCTTATTATCCCTGTTGCCTAGCGTCTGTACAGACAAGTTATACCTTTAAAGAAGCACAATTTAACCTTCAGAAACGCGCAAAACTTAGAAAACCGCTTCAAAATTAATTGTATGATTCAAAAATTTTAGGCGATAATTTGTGTTAATTGTAGAGCAATAATTGGGAAAAATTATGTTTCGTTTTCGATTCTAAAGAGCGCTTTTGTTTCCATGAGGTTTTTGAAGTTGAGTACATAGTTGTAAATGGCCATAAGCAATTCCTGCTATACTCCTATCGAATCTTAACAATCGGATTCAAATTTTTTTAGTAGTTTTTACTTTTTAAGCAAACACAGTTTTTTTTCTGGTTTGCTTTTTATACGAACACATGATGAGAAGGCAATCACATTCACTACATTAGCTTTGATAATATTTTTTTTTCAGCGATTTCTATGTCATTGCTGAAATTCATTTAGAAATGTTCATCTAAATCATACATTTACTTTTCAACATTTTATTATTATTTACTTTCTTTGACAAGCACAAAAAATTTGGAAAGCTTAAAAGTTTTGATTAAGTTTTTGTATTTTAATGAAAAGTAATTTTTTTTTAGTTATCTTTGTAACAACACTTTCACTTCAATGATTAATAATATTTTTTTTTTACCTACCCTATTAATTTATTAATTTCTAATAAAAATTAAAGGTAAGTACATTGAATTTTATTAGTATAACGCATTAAAAAAATTTCAAATTCATAGGATAAACAATTATACAAATTAATGAATGGGTAAAAAATGTTTTGACTTAAAATTTAGAGTCTGAATTAATCTTCATATTGTGTAGCATATAATGATAAAAGGACCATAAACACAGAAGCTTCAAAAATAATAATGTATAATTGCTATACCATAACATGTTTCGAGGTTTTCCTCGTCATCAGCTGTACAAATTGAAATAAAATATTTTAACGATACAAATTATAAACCTAAAAAACAATCAGAATACTAACAATATAAGGAATATCATTAATCAATGTTGGTTTACTCATAAGTACAATAAAGTTGCATGAAATTATTATTTTATTTTAAATCATACTCGAAAGCATTTTGAATGGATATTGAATGCATTTTTGTGTTTTAATTATTAATGACTCATGAAATTTTCATAGGTAATATTCCCTCTCCATCGCATAGAGAAAAACCGATTATCTATGAAACCAGCATTAGTTAATAATATTCCTTATATTGTTATTATTCTGATTGTTGTTTTAGATTTACAATTTGTATCGTTAAAATGTTTTATTTCAAATTGTACATCTGATGACGAGGAAAACTTTGAAACATGTTATGGTATAGCAATTACACATTATTATTTTTGAAGCTTCTGTGTTTATGGTCCTTTTATCTTTAGATTCTGAAGCTTTTATTTATTTATTTATTTATTTATTTATTTATTTATTTATAGTATAAGTTTCGTAAGAAAATATTAATAATGAGTAAATTGTATATTATCACTTTATTGTTCCTTTAATCTTTATTTAATAATTTTATAACAATTCCTTACATAGAATTTAACGACGAGTACGATCTTAAACCCCATTGCTCAAAGTCTGTGACCACTGTTCACTAGTTCACAGCAGAAAGAGTATAGAACAAAGTAATTATTATCAGTACGGCCAAAGATGAACTTCCCAGAATGCAACGCTGATGATAGATTTTCCTTTCCTGTCCTGTCAGTCACATTCAAATGTAAGAGAAAATGGCGGTCGTTGATTCACATTCAACATTTCGACGAGGAAAAGTCTCAAAAATCAAGTAGGGAAATTATTCTTAACGTTGCTCGTCGATTTCAAGAAGATGTATGTGAGATTTTTGATATTTCCTATTTTTGATAATTGAGATTGATATTTTCTGCGGAGCTTACGGCATTGATACTGGAGAAATTAGTCAATGATAATGTGTTTGCGGGTCCAACTTTCGCCGCGACGATAATAGTTTTCTATTTTTCCGTTTTGTTTTTTTTTTATTATAAAAGACTGAAACTGAAATACAGTAAAACCTCGTTAAGTCGTCACCCGGATAAGTCGTCACTCCGCTTAAGTCGTCGTTTTCCTTTGGTCCCGACAAGGTCTCATAGACAATAATGTAAAATAACGCTCTTTTACTCGTCACCAAATTTAATTCTACTCCGGATAACTCGTCACCCTCAAAAATGGCGAAAAGCATCTTTATTCTCAATTTTGCCTGCTATCTTTTCAGCCCCGCCCCTTCACTCTAAGAAAGCCTAGCCTTTACGGGGAATTTTCACGTGGGAAATTCACTTGGGAAATTACACACTTCTCGCTGCGACTCTTATCAAGAGTAGACGTTTTTCTTGACCGCTACTGAGTGTGATTTTTATTTCATAGCGAGTAAGCCCCGAAAATTTAAAAGCGATCGAAATTGTTTTTCTTCCTCCAAATGTAACTGCACTTCTTTAGCCTTTAGATCAAGGGATAATTCTTGACTTTAAACGAAAGTACAAAAAAATGCTTGTAAAGGACATGATAAAAGCCTTGGATAGAAACGAAAAGCTAGAAGTTTCGGTTTTAGATACGATTAACTATGTGCACAAAAGTTGGAGTTCCATTTCATTACAAAGTGTTTCGAATTGTTACCAGTAATCAGCACCTTCATCAATCAACACTGTTGGATTATTTTAATGCCAGTAAAAGAAAACAAAATGTGTTTTTTTTTTTTATTTTCCACTCATTCATTTGCTTGTATTGATTTCTGAAAATCTTCTTTTTCTCATCAAATCCTACAGCAATTCATAAAAATATTGTATTTCAGTGTTTTTTGTTTTTGTTTTTTTTTTCAAAAATGACCACTCCGCTTAAGTCGTCAAAAATGTTCGGTCCCTTGAGTGACGACTTAACGAGGTTTTACTGTATCTCTAAAAGATCTTATTAGAACTGCAAATCAGCAGACAGCAGAATATCCAAATGATTAAAAACATAAATGGAACCCAGTTTATTTCCACTTTGGCCAATACAAAGGACAATTCCTCAATAATAATGTTGTAACTAACATACTCATGTTCATTTTCTAATGAATATTTTTTGTATTGAACTACGATTCTAGAAAGAACTGAAGTTTATATGAAATGCTAAGATAATAGACATCAACAACAACACCATCTGAGCAAATTTCGCAGACACTAAAAAAAGTAGGATGGATGATTGGCCAATCTGATTTGAGAAAATTTAAACTAATATTATGTAAATTTGGACCCTGTAAATTTTATTATTGAAATCAGATCCAAAAAAAGGATTACATATTCAAATAGAATCCCAGCGTAGATATTAAGAAATTTTTGAAATCATTAATTTGTGTTTTGTTTAGTTATGTGCGTTCTTTGTTTTATTTTACTGCAAAAATGTACTAACGCACGTTAAATCTCTTGTCTCATTAATTGTATATTTCATAAATTTCTTCAGTATTTATTTTGTTTTTGTTTTTAACTTGCTCAATTTTGTTAGTAGAACGTATCCCAAACCATCTAACAAAAATCTAGCTTAACACGTTAGATACAAGTCTCATTATTACTTGATTAATGTTCAGTTTTTAATGTTAATGTTAATTTAATGTTAATGTTAATTTAATGTTAAACAAACTTATTTATTATCAACTCACTTGATGTAATTTAAAATTCACTCATTAGGCCTATATGTTTATCATAGATATCCTATAATGAGTGATTTACACGATGGTTACAATAATACTAGTAATGAAAATTATTGTTGCATGCTTTCTGCAAAGTTAATGATTCTATTATCTTCAATAAATTATCATTTCAATTTGAATTTGGGTTCCAATATTTGTATTTGATGAATAAAATATTTCTAATGGAATTTTAGTACGAATCGTTACGAATTTGATATTAATCATCCTTTGGTAATCAATTTTTTGAGATAAACTTTTTTTTTTTTCATAATTTGTAGGAATTGAATTGGAATACAAAGGAAGTGCAGATGTTCGTTGGACAGATACAAGTTCTGATGAAAGAGATGGTATAAAAACAATCTACAATACTGCTTCAGAAATTTATCTTATGCAGTCACATAAGTTATTTGGATGTGGTATTAATCATTTTATTATTATTCACTATTTCTTTTCACAATTGTTTGCTTCTTTGTAAAATACTCTGCACATTATCACATTTACAGAACCAAACTTATGCGTGATTTTTTTTTTCTTTCATTATAATTTTTTGTCTGGGATATAGATCTATTTGTAATAAATCTAACTGTATATTTTCAATGTCTGTAAGGTGATAGTTGCTAATTTAGTTCATTAAGAAAAAAAAAAGGAGAAAAGAAACTTACCTCTATACCAAATGGAGATTAGTAAATTTCAAGAAGGAAACTGAATAAGAATATTGCAACCGAAGAGGAGTCAATTAGAAAGGTATTGAGGAGTGAAAACTTTTAATCAAAATGAATACGAACACATAAGAAATACCAGTAGCTAACTCAAGAGGTTATTTCAAATAAAAATAATATCATAAATCATGTTTACGTCAATAACACATCGTAACCATAAAGCGATATTTCGCAAAGGTATCTTCCCTTGCTTCCTCAGGCTCCATATCACAAAACTTTTAAGTTAAAACGGTTATTACAAAGGTCTTTTTATCATCCTACTATTGTTAGTAGTATTTTAAACACATTAACAATAGTAGGATACTAAAAACCGTTTTATTTTAAAGTTTTGAAAATGGAGCCTGAGGAAGCGAAGGAAGATACCCTTGCGAAATATCGCTTTGTAGTATTTTACGATGTATTTTTGAAGTAAACATGATTTATAATAGGATACGTAGAATACTGCTGCTTTTCGGAAAAATAGTATAGTATGTATTCTAAGGAAAAGTAGTATTTCTTTTTCAATTTTAAAGAAATCCAGTCCCATTCTATCCTCGTTACTTCTACAAAGCCTCTAACTTCTTAGAAATTCTTAGAGCTGTTATCTCATTATATGTAATGTTCATAGAAACCAATCTTTTTTTCGCAGCCAATCATAATTTTTCGGAAGTAATTTTATAAGTAGGGTATTTTATTTCAAAAATTTTATTTTAATCTAACTATGCAATTCAGTCTCATTAACACTAAGATAAAAGTTTTACCTTTTGAAGAAGTATGAATTAAAAAAAAATATATCACTTTTGAAAGTTTAGAATTACCGTAGTGAATTTCAAAATGAACTTATAAAAAATAATGTAAAAAGCAAAAAAAGAAGAAAAAAAAACTTTTTTTTTTTTTGCATTCAATTAAAATTCCACTTCATTAAATATAGACTACATAATTTCCTTCACTATAAACTTCCTTCTTCAATACAGAGAGGTTTGCAATAGGCTTAACTTTTCATCCTACTGGATAAAGGTTGTTTTTTTTAATAGCGTAATTTGTGTTTTTGCTATTAGGTCGTAATAATTATTTGCATTATCGTAGTTGAGATTTTGCTTTGAATTTTGCTTTATAAATATCAGTATGGTTACTTATTAATCTAAACCTTTGAGAGTTATAAGGAGAAAACACCAGATTAATATTTCCAAATTAATTGGGAATTTTTCTGGTAAATCTATAGACAAATTAAGAAAACCTGTGTCTACACTTTTTGATTTTTTTTTTCCTTAAAAGTGACCCAAAAAATTTCTATTTCTCTGCAAGCGATTGGTAATAACTTTCATAAGTACTTTATATAAAAGTTCAGCAACTTTCAGCTTTTATTTTCTCCACTGCTTTTCTCACCAAGTCACAATTTTACTTCCTGATATTCTCAATAATATGTTTACGAACTCTTTTACAAAGCTCAGCATATTCTATTCGCATCACAAGATCACCCTTATTTATCTTCATTTCTCTTTTTTTGATCATTAAATGTTTAGTATTATTAGATATTTTTTACTCCGTACGCAACTGCCTTCCCCTTGCATATGCAAATGATGAAAGTTTAGCTGTTTAGAAAATCCACCTTCATTCCCATGGTTCTATCCCATCGTACTCTTCTTGTAGTTCCTGCAAGGGCCCTCAGAATCTTACTGGACGAATTCTGCTTCGTAGAACTGTTGCATTCACATCTTGCAAGACTTACTTAGTGTGATGCCATATCCTTGGTCTGCCAGAAGCTAGATAGTTATGCAGATTTAGGAAGGTAATGGTTGCGGAAGGGCACTCTTTCATGTTGCCAAGGGCTCAGGTAATCTGATACAGATAATTGATTTGTTGTGAGGCAAGCCCTAACTGCTCCGACAGCTTTCAGTGATGAATCCTCCTTCTACCTTGCAGAATATGATCATCGCATCCGAATGTAATAATGTGAATAATAAATAATTTCTTATGACAGGAGATCCCCTCTTGTAGTGATTCGAAGAACTTGAAACAACGATATGTGCAGAAGACCCTACCGCCCGTTGTTCTACCCTTCGTGCTGTCAGAAGCAATTTTCTAAAAGGATAATGTATGTCCACACACTTCACAATTTTCCCAGCAGTGCCTCCAAGCAATCCAAACTCTTCTTTGTCAAAGTCAGGTCCGCAAAACAGACCACCATCAAACACGTCTGGAACATGCTAGAAGTCAACTGCATTCATCATCGAATATTTGGCAGTTGTATTTTATTTTATTTTATTTTATTTTTTATTTTACAATTTAATATCCTGTTATAGTAAAAAAATCTAATATTTAATTGTACCTTACTTGCATTAATTATATTCTTCAGAAAATAATAATTTTAACTACATATTATTTACTTTGTATTCCATTAATATTCCGAACCGTGTGCTATAGCTTGAATGTTTAAATCGTTTCCCTTTATATTGTAATCGAATCTTTTCAAAGAAGAAATTTGCAATTTTCTAACGTTTCACAGCACGTTAAATTTATTATTTAAATTTGTATTACTAATAATTTTTTTTATTCCTTTCACATATTTCTTTTTTTTCCTCTTTTACTTCCTCAAAAAATTCATATCTTAAATTACCTGGCTTTCTTTGTGCTTTATCAGATTTCTATTGCCTGAATATTTCTTCATTTATTCCTATGTAACAACAAATAAAATTATTTTATTTTTCGTTGTCAAGACTTCTCAATGTGAGTTACTTAAAATTACAGTAAACTTCGTTTTGTCAATCTTTGCTCTGAAGTAGCTCTTTTGCAACTACTTGGTCAAAAAAAAAAGGAAATTATTCCACGGCAAAGATTAAACGGAAGACAGCAGAATTGTCGGTAGAGGCTGTACTGAAACGGTCTCACCAATACTCGTTTTATTATCTCCCACTGCTGCCCCAGCGGAACCCTACCTTTAATTATACTACAGTGTTATAGAGGTGACCAATTTATTCTCCATTGATTGAATGCTAGGCAAATGCTATCAAACAACTGATTAATGGTAAACAAGACCGTTGTAGCTTTGTATGTAAGAGTCTAAGAACAGTTGAATCTTTATTTCAGAATGTTTTACATGTTCAGTGTTCTTCGGAATCTCTGATACCTTCTGTAGGTCACATTCTCTTATCGATTATGAGTAAGTTATCATTTCTGTATCCTTTCTATAAGACTGAATAGCTGATCTTTCTTACGAAAGACCTCTTATTATTACTTTGTTTTTTTTTAGTGTTTTCAAAGTATCCACATTGTTCTATTTTTGTATCTTCCACTTTTAATTTTTTTTTTTGAATCTTGAGAGAGAGGTGGTCTATTATAAGATCTTGCTTTTGTTATTTTCTGTTTTTTATAATTGTATGGCTTACTTTTTCTCTTTTATGATTTAAAATATCATTTTTAACTGTTGTCAATATGATTTCGAGATTCTTAATTAAATATATAAAAGTTGTTTGAAAATTCGAAGTTCTGAGTTTAGAAAAAAAACAGGCAAAGTTTTCTTGTCCTTAGTTAAAGGATTATTAACAGAAAAAAATAACTTTAAAGACTGTATTTCTTTATTTGAACTTCATTTGAAAGAATTTATTGTTTTTTAGCTTTTTTTTTTTCTTCTTCTTTCATTTTGTCTTCTGTTGTTCTTTTAAGGATAATATTCTAATTAGTAATAAAATAATTAGTTGTATTTAGTGAAACAGTTCCTTCCACATGTAATAGTTTACATCTTCCCACCTTAGTTTTTCAATTTTCTTTTGTGATTAATTGCTACAAGAATCACACAGACATAAGTATGAAATTGTCTTAGATGAAAGTAATATAAGGTATAGTCTAAGTTTTCCATGGATACATGATGAGGACTTAAGAATTGACCTTGCTTAGCTGAAGTGCAAAATTGGAAATAAGAAAGAATTTCCACCCAATCAAAACAAAATTTAAGAATTTATTTTAATTCCCTTTACATATACAGGGTGGACCAATTAAATTGTTACAGCTAAATATTTCCGAAACGGTACGTGATAGAAAACAAATGTTTCAAGCAACTCCATTTATTTTCGAGGGGGACAGTTGATGGTGTTAGTTTTAATTGGAACAGTTCATTGCTGACGCAGGGGTGGACGGTAACTTCACAATTTTCAATGGAAAGGGTGGTGAAGTAATATATCATTGGAAAGCCTATAAAAATTCATGTTGAATGGCAATTTGGTGTTTGAAATTCCGACAAATAGAACATGAGATATTGTCAATTGAAATTCCAGAATGGTGGATAGGGCGACGTGACGTCGGTTGTAATTTAACGATACTCGTAATTATCCATGGATGGGTGGACCATGTACATGTTGCTGTGGTGACATACTGTACATGTCTGTAGGGGCAGTGTTCGATGAACAGGTGTCCAGCAACAGGTATTACACGTGAAATGGGACAACACAGTGATTGTGGTGTGTCTGTTACTGGTGGGGACAGGGAGGGAACGTTACACAGGATGATGGAACGGTCATGTCACCTATCATAAATGTAACATTGGCAGTGTCAGTGGTTGGTGATGTACTTTGCAACGAAATAAACAACTGTCATATCAACAACTACAATGTACTTTATTGTAACCTTGCAGAGAGGTTTGAACAGTAACAACAGTAATACAGAGGACGACAATCAGTAATCATACGTCTGCAAACTACATTTATCTTCAAACATCCAAAAACCACATGAAGGTTATCGTAATAAATGCTCAAAGTGATGTCCGTCTACTTCAATGCACTTTGCAAGCCTTGGCAGAAACGATTGCTGAGTACGTAAAAGCTTAGTGCTATCAATATTTGCACAGGCATTGCGTATCCGCTCCTTCATATTGTCTGGAGTCGTTGGTTTATCAATATAAACTTTCTGTTTGAGGTAACCCCACAAAAAAATATCTGCCAATGTAAGGTCTGGAGATCGCGCAGGCCAATGTATTGGGCCTCCACGCCCTATCCAACGGCCATGATACTGTTGATTCAACACTTCACGAGTCGTACGGGCATAATGCGCAGGGCAGCCATCATGCTGAAACCACATTGTCCGTCGTTCCTGTAATGGCACGTCTTCCAATAGTAAGGGTAACTCCTCAACCAAAAACTGTGTGTACATTCGTCCTGTTAAATGGTCATCAAAAAAATAAGGTCCAATTATCCTATCAGCCAAAATGCCACACCATACATTCACAGACCAACGGCGTTGATGCTCCACTTCCCGCAACCAATGCGGATTTTCGACAGCCCAATAATGCATGTTATGTCGATTGACTTCGCAGTAATTGGAGAAAGACGATTCATCTGAAAATAGTACAGTCAGGAAAAAGTTGTTATTATGTTGCAGTTTGTCCTGAGCCCATCGACAGAATGTCATCCTGTGCATGAAATCATTCCCATGTAGTGCTTGATGTAATGAGATATGATATGGGTGAAAGTGATATCGTTTCAATATTCGTAAAATACTACTTTTTGACATCCCCGCATCGTCAGCCAATGTTCGACTACTCACATGGGGATCGTTATGCACTGCCGCCAACACCACAATTTCGTGATCTTCGGTAGTGGCTGTTCTTTTGCGAGCATGTTTCTTTGGCTGTACACTACCGTCTTCGGAAAACTGCTTTATAATTCGAGAAAACGACATCTTGGAAGGGGTTCTTCTGTTGGGAAACTTTTCGGCGTACAGATTCCTTGCCTGTTGTAAATTGCGTCTCGCTTCCCCGTACAGGAAGATCATTTCAATTTTCTCGTCCACAGTATGACGTTCCATGTTGTTAACACATCGATTGCAAGGACTGTTCTGTCACTGCCACTGCACGACGCAACAATGCGGACGCACTTTTCATTCCAGCACGCGGAATAGTGCTATTGTTGCAGAGAAGGTAGTAATATTCGTCTGATTCCACGAGTCCACTATTTGTCAATTACGTCTTTCATTACAACATTCTGGACTTTCAATTAGCTATATCTCATGATCTACTTGTCGGAATTTCAAAAACCAAATTGCCATTCAATATGAATTTTTATAGGCTTTCCAATGATATATTACTTCACCACCCTTTCCATTGAAAATTGTGAAGTTACCGTCCACCCCGCGTCAGCAATGAACTGTTCCAATTAAAACTAACACCATCAACTGTCCCCCTCGAAAATAAATGGAGTTGCTTGAAACATTTGTTTTCTATCATGTACCGTTTCGGAAATATTTAGCTGTAACAATTTAATTGGTCCACCCTGTATATGTATTGTTGTTTTAATGTTGATAGTTTTAATTAGCATGAATTATAAAATCTTATCATCAAGCTAAATTGTTTTATTTATGTTTGTTAATTACTTTGTTTTCTTTATGTAGATGATGATGAAACATCACCTGCAGGTGAGTCTTTTTTTTTATATCTATTATCTAAAATTGTTCCATTTGTATTTTTAAAGAAAATAAATATTAGAATATAATTACTATTATTTATGAAAAATTCCTTCACAAATATTTGTAATATTGATATTTTAAAAGGCATGAATAGTCATGAGCGGTTATTATTTTTGTTCGTTTTTATTAGTTTTCAAACAAACATGTATTACATTGTTTTTTGCATGTAGAAAATGAAGAAAATATTGTGTCTTCGTTCATTTGTAATACCACAAAATGATGCTGTTTATCTCTTGTTAATGAAATTAGCATTATAACCATAAAATTTTATTACAAAATGATCAGTCTTATATATAAAAGAACAATATAATATACAAAATATTTTGTATGATATAATTACAAAAGAAGACATAAAAACGGACACAAATTAAAGGTTCACTGAGCTATTTTTGGAAATTTTGTACCGGAACCCAAGAAGGACGTTTCGAGATTCCTATCTCTCATCGGCTGGGTTAATTAATTAAGTGATTAAGCTTTTTATTATTAATTTATATTTTGATGTTTTTTTTTTAACTTAAGGGTTATCGTTTTATTTATTTGTCCTGTGTTTATGTTTCTTTTGGTTCCACTGAACTATTGAGTACTGGGCGAACCCAGCCGATGAGAGATAGGAATCTCTAAACGGACCGTCTTGGGTTCCCGGTACAAAATTTCCAAAAATAGCTCAGTGAACCTTTTATTTGTGTGCGTTTTTATGTCTTTTTTAATAATTACATTGCCTTTAACGCACGTTAAATTTGTCTATTAAATTTTGTATATTTCTAATTATTCAGTGAAGTGATTCATCTGCTGATATATTAAACAAAAAGAAAACTCAAATTATTTAATTCTTTCTATCAGTCACTTTTCAACGTAATTGCATTTTGGTAGCTTCTTCCTTCTGCTTCATAGAATCAATAAAATCAAATAGCATTGTAATGTAATCACGGCCATTAGCATCGCATGCATGGTTCATAAAGCAATTTCCAGTATTTAATAATGGAAAATAAATTTACTAGCGCATGACAGTTTAATAACAAAATAATCACTTATCGTAATTTAATAGAAGACAGTTAAGTGACCTATATACTAAGCTTTTCAATTACATTTCATTATTTAAATAAGCAAATGAAGAATAAATGTTACTTTCTTTATGTAGATAAAAAGCAAACATTACCTGCAGGTGAAAACACCTTTCGTTTCTCATACACACTACGGGATAATCTTCCATCCTCATTTGAAGGTGAATATGGCCATGTGCGTTATTGTTGTAGAGCAGTAATACATCGTCCCTGGAAATTCAATAGTCTTTGCAAAATGCCTTTTACTGTTGTCTCTGTTCTGGACTTAAATCAACAACCTGGAACAATGGTATGTTGAGAATTCTTTTAAACGAAATATTTATATTTTTAATGGAAGAAATATAGATTAATCTTTCCATTTTAATATTTTGTATTACTATCTATTAAATAAGCAATGCTGCAAAATAGCATAAAGTAAGTTTTGTAAATTTATCAATGTATCATTAATATTCTAAAAATTCATTTAAGTACGGAGAACTCACAGAATCTGATTTGTAGCTTTGTTGTATTATCTGAAAAGTACAGAGATACAAAACCTGAACTTACTTCCATAGCATTATCTGCAAAAACAGTACTTTTTTTTAATTTTTCTATGCTATTTGATAAACTTCTATTGAGAACAAAAGAAATTAACCAAAACATTAACAACAAATGTAAAACAATGGTAGCTTTTTATTTAAAAGCCTTTATTTAAAGGCTTCTTTTGAGAATATAAATTAACTTAGAATGCAGCACAATAACAGCAACAAACTGTAAAGCAATGGTAGTAGTCCACTTCATTGTCCACTTCCATGCGAGCAAGAAATTCTGAGCAAACCTTTCTCTTACTGGCAGGTTAGCAGGAAGCAACTCCTGAACATGGATAAGTTTGTATGGATAGCAATGCAGGATGTTTCGTATAATTTTATGCACCGTTCTCACAGGCATGTTCAAAGTTCGGGCAATTCCCCGTGAACTGCACGTTTGCACATCACCCCTCGTCTCTTCCTGGACTGTTGTGGACACATCTTCAACTGACGTCAAAGCAATTCGTTTCCTCCCTCTGCTAGATTTCAATTCAAAAGAACCTGTCTCTTCAATTTCCGTCATCATTTTCTCCAGACCCTTGGCAGACATCGGACCACAGCCTTTCTTCATACCCTTTACTGTCCGGAACTTCTTCAGAGCTACTGGCGCAGTCTTTTGCGAGATCCTTCATTGAGAGAGTCATGGCGAGCTTCACAGAAGCAATATGAGGAAAATGCCATGAACCCCTGTTTTTATAGCAAATGCAATGTGTCGTGCGCATGACACATCTTGTATTTTGTATATTATGGCGTTTAAAGAGCCATGTATTGCTAACATTTGGAACTACTTCTGTTTTCTTATGCCATACTATTTCCCCTTTCTTCGAGTATATTCAGTTCAAATTTCAGGTCATTCTGAGCAGTGGCTCTTTTTTTTACAGCATGTTGAAAGTTAAACTTTAATTCTAATCACCTTGTAGGTTAAAAGTTTTATTAATCTTCTTATTATTTATTGTCTATGTATTAGAAAAATAACTATAGCAGTAGAACAATCAAAATCTTGTGTGTTCTAGAACCATTCATACCCACTACTCAACGCTCCGTTTCCGAACTATTCTCCAAAGTCCTGAGGCAAACTATTCATTAAATCTAAATAAAATAAAAATCAAGCATTCATGATAAAAAAAAAAAAAAAAATTAAGTTTATCAAAACTAGGCCATCCCCCGTTTACATGCGCTTGTTTTTCTGTATCATGTAGAATTTGGTTAAGTAAGAATATTATATTTAAAAATATTGCAACGTTTCGGCAATTATAGTTCTAATTGTCGTTTTCGAATTACAAATAAATAGACAGATCGGAAATAAATAAAAAATCTTGAGATTAAAAAAAAAAGGTTGAATACATTCATTATTGATGGGAGGAAGGGGAAGGAAACATAAGTGAAAAAACAATGTAAAATGAGTTCTATTCCCCGTGGCCTAATAGATGAGACGTCTGACTTCGGATCGGAAGGTTGCAGGTTCGATTCCCGTCGTGGACGTTTCATTGTAAAAATTATTTCTATTTTCCATTCTCAAAGGAAATTGTGCCGGACAGAGAAATAAAAGATTTTAGTAATGTAGATTTTATACATGAGCAACTCTCCTGAGAAACGACGGAAGTCGTTCATTATGCGTTCATCTTCATGTGATTAACTTTTTTAAAACATCTCCCGAAGAAGGCCCGAGGCACGGGGCCGAAATATCGAGATTATATCTCATCCCGGAGTGAGGAAATCCCTCAACAAAAGGACATATACGGTACCAAGTAAATTTTTAATTAATCTTCCTTTTTATAGTTTTTGTCAACTTTGTTAAACTGTTCTGATCCTAGAAAGATGTAAATGTCATGTATATTTTATTCTCAATATTTATACAGGGATGTCTACAAATGATTGGAATGGTTTCATGATTACACTGTGGGTGTATTATTTAATATATCATTAAAAAAATTGTACAGAGACATAGAGAAACTCTCCAAGTTTGTGTTCTCTTTTAAAGTTGCTCAATATATGCACCACTATAGTCTGTCCAAAATTTCGTGGCGTCCGAAGATATCGTCCCCCATTTCGGACCGCCACGCCCACAAGCAATCAGTCGACCACTAATCCTCGCTAATCCTACCATCGGTATGTCTTCTTCCTTTTTTATCCACTGGACTTTTTTCTACAAAACTACGTTTTTTTAAACTATTACCTTTACTTAATTTTTATTACAATTATTAAATTCTGAATGTCAATCCGTGCTGAAAGAGTCCAAACACGAAGCAATTGTGATAATTCTAAGCATTTTAATGGTCAGTGGGTTAAAAAATATAAACGATACATTTATATAATTATATTTTAACCCACTGACCATTAAAATGCTTAGAATTATCACAATTGCTTCGTGTTTGAACTCTTTTGGCACGGATTGACATTTAGAATTTAATAATTGTAATAAAAATTAAGTAAAGGTAATAGTTTAAAAAAACGTAGTTTTGTAGAAGAAGGTCCAGTAGATAAAAAAAGGAAGAAGACATGCCGATGGTAGGATTAGCGAGGATTAGTGGTCGACTGATTGCTTGTGGGCGTGGCGGTCAGACGCCACGAAATTTTGGACAGACTATAGTGACTGCATACATCAACTCTGTAATCGTCCCATACTCGATTTAGCATGTCTCTGTCAATTCCAACAAAAGCACAGCAGATGCGAGTCCGCAGTTCTGGCAGATCAGCCGATAATGATGGGGTTAAACACTGTATCTTTCACATACCCCCATAAAAAAAAAATCACAACGGGTTTAGTCAGGGGAGCGTGGAGGACATGGCAGCAGGGCGTCATTATATTCCCGGTAGGATCAATCCTTCGGTTTCGTAGTGTTCAGTTCAAGAAGCCACGAACGTCATGATGGAAATGTGGTGGAGCACCATCTTGTTTGAAGATGCAGTCCATTCTGTCTGTCTTCAGCTGTGGAACGAGCCAATTTTCCAGCATATCCAGATAAATGGTCTTTAATGGACTCCTCGATGAAGAAAAAGGGGCCACAAACTTTAAATTTTGAGACCGCACAGAAAACATTGATTTTCATAGATTTCCGAACATGCTTTACGATAGCATGGGGATTGGTGGTTCCCCACATTCGCACATTGTATCTATTCGCATTACCATTCAGGAAAAATGCTGCCTTATCACTGAAAATGAGTTTATCATAGAACTCATCCTTGTCCGTAAGTTCTTGAAATCGTGCACAAAACGCGAAGCGACGAACTTTATATTGGGCAACAATGCTTGCAACAATTGTAAACGGTAAGGCTTCTACTTCAATCGTTGCTTTAAGACTTTCCAAAGGGTCTATCGTGGAATATTAAATTCCCTGCTCGCTCAGCGAGTTGATTTTCGTGGGCTACGCACGAAAGTGGCCGGTACGCGCTCAACTGTTTCTTCATGCACAGGAGGACAACCCGTTGATTTCCCTTTACATCCCATAGATGTAACTTGTTCATATAACTTGAATGGAGTTAGCGCTGGGTGGATCTTTATGGAACTTCATTCTGAAGTGACTCTGGGCCGTTTTTCTTCGCCATTTTGCAACTGCAGCGCTCTCGTGGTTGGATGCGGAAACATTTCCCTGCTGGGCAATTCAAACAAACATCGAAAGATGCTTGTCTTATAATAACAAACTCGATCAGCAGAGCTCTAAGAATGTGGCCATTGCAAGGTCATGAAAGCACTCCAATCATTTGTAGACACCCGAGATGTATTAAATGTAGTGTGCATGCCGATAATTAAGATGATGAAATTATTCTGAAGAACAAATTAAACTACTTAATCAAGATTTTCATCCTTTTAAGATTTTATTGAAATTACTGTGTTTATTGATTGATTGATTGATTTCTTATTTTTTTTATACGTTGCTGTTTTATATTGCTTACATTTTAGGAGCCAGTTACAGGAGAATCTTTTGAACAACGCTGCTGCCTTTGTTGCATAACTAGACCTTTATTTCTAACGGCAAGAATTGACAGGACAGGCTATGTGCCAGGAGAATCAATAATTTTAAATGCTCAATTTGACAATTTATCTAATAGAAGATTAACTTTTTCAAAAGCTGTTTTGAAAAGTGTAAGGATAGAGTTACTATTATTTTTTATTATTATTGATGAATTCCATATTGATATGATATTGACATATCATTACATTTTTTTTGCAAATATATGTATGTAATATATATCTTCTCAAACCCAACAAGAATGTTTTTCAAATCTTATTTATTATTCTGAATTCTAGAAAATCACTTACAGTACTAGAGATAGCACTAATACTGAAATTAGGGAGGTCACAGAAATTAAGCGTGGACTAACTGAACCAGGAAAGTCGGAAAAGTGGAATGGTGAACCAATTCCTATACCACCTGTCTCCCCTTCTTTTTTAAATGGCTGTGAAATTATTAATATAGATTATTATTTAGAGGTTTGTAAATATTCAACTTCATAAACTATCGTTCTTTACACACTCTTTGATTAAAAAAAAAAAAAAAAGAAGCATCCAGAGACAATTACCCGATCACTGCGAAACTTAACTGGCACATACCTCAGGCCCGAATATGCAAATAAATAGAAAATCAAGGCCAGTGATTAAATATTAGCCCCCTACAGCGCGTAGGGCCCTCATATCAAGGAGGATACATCAAGAGCACGGGAACAATTGTGATAGCGGACTTCGGTTGTACTAGCCGGACCATTGTCATCCGGACCATTGTCAGACAACCTTGCGGCAACTACATTCGAAAAGGTCAATCCACGGACCACCGAGCATTGTCGGAACCGGTAGCAGTGGATCTGTCTCAATCAACTTGGATTTTATGCAGTGGAGTCGCATTGTCTTCAGTGATGAGTCACGGTTTGTACTGGGCGCCTTTGACCATGACAACGTATCTGTACATGGACTAGTCAAGCACTCGGATCCTGGCTTTATCGTGGAACGGTAAACGGCTCGTACACCGGGAATCTTCTGTCTGGAGAGCTATTTTCTATGATAGTCCTTCTTACTATCCTCACGGCACAACGGTACGTCGACAAAATTATACGACCTGTTTGCCGTTTCCGTCGCAGCATCCCTGGGCCTTTTTTCAACCGGTTGTTGCCCGGACACACATGGCAACATCTGTTCTCCCAGGACTATCTCCGTTATGTCGACACCCTTCCGTGGCTAGCCCAAATACCCAACCTCTCACCCAGAACATGTTGGGGCCTTGATGGGGCGCTGCCTACATCCATGTATTTCACCAAAATGGCTCTTCAATTGAACACCATCTGACATTCCACAACTCACGACACTGTAAATCTGTAAATATTTTGATCTATGCCGTGCCAGATATACGAGCCAAAACAACATGCTGACTTGTTCCGTCCGTGTAGCTGTTTTATCCAAAGAAATGGCCCAACTGCCCTGGAATTGTAATGATTTCCTTTCCCACACATATACATTGCAATACCAATTGGCGTACGATTGGAGGATTACTTTCGGGTGCTTCTTTTTTTTTTTTTTTTTTTTGGGGGGGGGGGGGGATGTGTTTGGGGGTTTTTTTTTTTTTTTTTTTTTTTTAGGGGGGGGGGGGGAAGAGTGCAGGTAGCTTTTGTTTGTTCATCTCTAGAAAACATTAAATTTTAATAGACACTAAGCGTTTAAAAAGAAAAATTAACTTTCATAGAAGTTTTTATTTATGTAATTGTACACGAATAATTTCTGAATGGAATGTCTTACAAATAAATTAAAGACAAATTCCCACTTAGTCATCAGATTCTAGTGTTAAATGATAGAGTGGTTATTTTTGTTTAGTTTTGTTTTTGGTTGTTGTTGTGTTGTTTCATTTAGCTTTATACTAAAAATTTTAAATATGTAGCTTATAATCAGTTCTAATCTCGGATAATTAATTATTTTTTAGTAATTATTCTTTGAACATTAAGATAATTTATGACATTATAGTAAATTAACTTCATATTTCCACGACATTGTTAAATTAATTGAACATTAATGCTTAATGACGTAATTGCCTTCATTTATTTAGGTCATTGTAGCACCTACCGGATCATCATTCAGACCAACAGTCACTCTGCCAATAGTGATTGGAACAATTCCTTTGAAACAGAACTTTTCCAGTTTTCTACCAAAACCACCAAAAGCTGCGCCAGCTGTTACTGCTGAGTTTAGTCCATCAGCACCTCGTTTACCACAGTATCCAGATGCTCGTAAGTTATCTTAACTAGGTTATCTCAATAGATTAAAATGGGGGGGGGGAATCATTATTATGTGTTGGATTTCTTTTTCTAATGGAATTATTTATAAAACAAAGTAATTGTATCTTCCAGTAAAATGTAAAGCTGTTCTTCTTCGCCACATTTAAAAAATGATTTTGACAGCAAAATTAATACTGCAACAATTCTGATAGGATTTGCCGAAATAGAATGCAGACAAATGTTACAGAACATGGTTTGGAAAATTCCTTTTTAAAAGTAATAGCGTTTCAGAACTGTTAACGTTGCTCAAAAAGTAATTGTTACTTTTCATTACTTTTTAAGTTACATTGTAGTAGTTATACATATGAGAAGGTCTATTAGAGGTCTACGTGGAACCTCATATATTGTGGTGATTTTCGTTGGTGTCCTGGCTCATGAAAAAGAAGTAGATTAGACTGAAGTTGGATCTAACTCGGTTCTGCTGTGTTCTGTACTGTTCTGTTTATTCAGGGAGAGCAAGGGCTTTTATAGAGTATTTGCAATGATCGGTCATTGGCTGAGGGCTTTAACAGTTCATTGGGTTATTTAAAATAACACGTGATTAATAACTGAAATTTACTGAAGATTTAAAATTACAGGGAATTATGGGAACCCTCAGCCGTTGAAATTGAAAAGTAAACAAACAAAAAGATCGTTAACGGTTATAATTTGAAGTTTATAACTGATTAGATTGTAATTTTATTAGATTGTGGCACCGTCTTGTTGAAATCACATGTCGTCCACATCAATATCATCCAATTTAGGCAGAAGGAACTGTGTTATCATG
>JAFIDM010012231.1:124113867-124122750 GCA_023159025.1 Thereuonema tuberculata | reverse complement strand
CTGGTATAGAATGAACGTTTTTTGCGGGACATTTCAGCTGTGGCTTCATGAATGGAGGGTTTTCCTGGAACACCCACTCCTTCAGCATGCCCCACACTTATGAATCTGGTGAAGTTATATTGCTTGATGCTTCACAGTGTAATCACTGATTTCCAATTATTGGGCACTTGAATCATGTACAAATAGGCATTCAATGTTTTCAATATTTTTTGAAGTGGCTGTTGATTCATATTCAGTTTTAAGGCAGTACTCTGTTGACATTGCCATGATGACTGAATAATTTTACTGCAACCATGTTCATGATTGTTATTGGTGTTTACTATTTTCAGACATTTAGAACGACCCTTCCCTTGGTACAATTCACTTATGGTGCTTCGAAACTTGGCTACAATGCTCAGTATAACAGAATTACTGTGTGCTGATCTACCGAAGCTTTCTGTAACACACAAACCATATGCTTGGATCATTTTGACTTCCTCTTCTACATGAGCGAAAATAATGCTCCACTAAAAAAGACCTTTTCCTCAGTAGACAACATTACTAATACTGTTTAAAACTGAGTAGAGCATAAGGAACATAAACTATATCAGTATTTGCAATATGACAAGTGGGAATGTTCACAAATATAATCACAATGTGGTCTGCATTTTCAGTACTGTAAATTAATAGCCATAATAGTTATTTTCAAAAAGAAGAGAAAAATCAGGACTTGATTTTTTTTTTTTTTTTCCCTTTTGAGTTAAAATCTAAAGTGAAGTAAATAAGAGAACTTTAATAAAGTGCAATTTTGTACCATGTACTTAAACAAATTTTGACAACTATGAGCAGAAAAGATTAAAAGTGCTTTTGAAATTCATGAGTATCTTAAATACAGTGAAGGGAATTCACTGAAAATATTCTGAAGGGAAGAATTAAAAATTATTAAAGCCATTTTCTTTATTGAAAGTGTTTCAAACATATTCTCAGCTTAACCAAGTCAAGAAAACTAAATGGCAATTATTTCAATACCTCTAAGGTAGCCCCAACCCAGAAGGAATAGCAAGTATCCTCAGGCTTATTTGGACGACCTTGAAAACCACTGATTTGACGCTTCAAACACCATCTTTGGAGACCTTCAATTTCATCCAGGGAGAAAGTCGAATGGAGCCTATTCATTAAGCACAATGTTGCTACAGCACAGTATGTAGATCCTCCTGCAAACATTCATATATACAGCCAAATATAAATTTCTTGTTCTTGGTTGCTAAAATCAGTTTTTTTTTTTTCCTTTTACTTTTATTTTTATAAATGATTTCACTTCTAATTATTGTTTAAAAATTTTAATGCTCACAGTCTTTAATTGAGAAACATAAGTGGTATAAATAATCTCTTTATTAACTCCAAATAAACACCAATGGCAATATTTCATGGGCCTCACAAGCATTTTCTCAAGCCTTTTCTTTTACATCGTGGGAATAGAGAATACCTCTCTCCTTCCCAAAATCAAAAATAAAATTAAATTAGAAACTCCATCGACGGATAAATTTCATTTTATTACTGGTGATATTTCGCGGAGAATACCATCTTCCCGCTTTTTCAAACCGTTTTAAATAACAAAGATTAACTTCCATTACATTCACTGGTTTGCACGATACAGACATATTATATTACAATAATTAAAGACATTTTTATAAAATCAATTGTTAATGATTTAACACAACCTATATTTACTAACAATGTAACAATGTATTATAATTTTAACACAGCCAATTTAACACAGAAACATTTTAACACAGCCAATTGTTGCTAACAAGGAATTGGTTCACTGAAATTTCTCTCTCTGATTTTTTGTCATGTCCTGGAAATACGACAGTGTGTTCGGGTTAACCATGTACCCTTTGTCTTTATTTATGCATTGGAAGGTTTTTATGACACATGCTTCGATTAGGTACCTAGTATGTTTGTTTTGAATTTTGTAGAGAATTGTGACTTTCGGGTCGGGGTTGTGGTTGTTTGTGATGCAGTGTTCTGCCCAGTTTGATACTTTAGGTCGATTGTTCGTGAAAGCTGTTACGTGTTCTTCTATTCGTTCTTCTAGCATTCGTCCTGAATTTCCAAAGTATACGGCTCCGCATGTTCTACATTTTAATTTATAAACTGTCCCCATGTAAAAATAAAATTAAAATTACAAACAAGAATTCTAAACTAACAAACAAAACATGACTCATACTAATAAAAATGAACAAAAACGTGCCTCATATTAATAATAATGAATGCATCTCTGTCTCATTGTTTTCTTAAAGTCATCTAAAAGTCCAATCGTTGAAATAATTTCAAATAAATTACTGTCATTGGTGAAGCCCATGAAATATTGCTATTGGTGTTTATTTGGAGTTAATAAAGAGATTATTTATGATGTTAATTTAGAAGAATTTCTTTTTTATTGATATATGAGGATATTAGGTGAAGAGTTTTGTACTTTCAAGAATTCTAAATTAAGGTAAAGTTTAATTTTTTTTTTAACGATTGGATATTTATTAAAATCAGATAACAATTGGACTTTGGCATACTGCAAAATAAGACTGTGATTTATTTTAAAATTTTTTCAACGATTGGATATTTATTAAAATCAGACAACGATTGGACTTCGGCATACTGAATTCTTAAAGAAGACAGTGATTTACTTTAAGAGAAATTTATTAAGAAAAAAGAAGACAGTAATTTATTTGAAATTATTTCAACGATTGGACTTTAAGACTTTTAAGAAAACAATGAGACAGAGATGCGTTCATTATTATTATTATGAGGCACGTTTTTGTTCATTTTTATTAGTATGAGTCATGTTTTGTTTGTTAGTTTAGATTTCTTGTTTGTAATTTTAATTTTATTTTTGATTATGGGAAGGAGGGAGGTATTCTCTATTCCCACGATGTAAAAGAAAAGGCTTGAGAAAATGGGCCGGTGAGGCCCATGAAATATTGCCATTGGTGTTTATTTGGAGTTAATAAGAGATTATTTATGACATTAATTTGGAAGAATTTGTTATTTATTGATAAGTGGTATAAGGCTATTTAATAAAACAGAAAACAATTTATAGGGAAAATACAATGAAAGAAGATGGAGGCTTTTGAATGAGTGCTGAATTACCATGAGCCTCAAGGCCAGGACCTTGCCCAATTCCAAAATCGTAGGACTGAAAATAAAAATAAACATAAATATCTTAGAAAATTCTTAAACCCACAAGTTAATTTTAAAGGTTTAGGGGGGATTTTTTTTACTTAATACTTAAATTAGGGTGCTTACATTGCTTGATACTAAAAACTAAAGTTATTCCGTAAATACTAAAGTTGGAAAAACAAAAAATTATAATAATTAATTTTCACAATTTTGGATTTTTTATTTATATTTTTTTTCTTGCAAAGTACATCTCCTGCCTTGCACAATCTGACAACCAACAAATTAACAATTAAATGTGCTGATTAATTTGTGATGTTAATTGAAATTCCTTTCCGTTATAATTTAAAGAAGATCACTATCAAGTTTCACATTAATTTACAAAGATAATAAATAGGAACTGAAACACACTTACTTGGTGAAAATGAAATAAACAGCATAAAAATATGATTAGATATTGTGTTAATTTTATGTAATGAGTTTATAATTTGCTTTAAAATCTAGCCATGAATTTTATTTTAATTGTAAACAAAGCATGTTATCTCTAAACAATTATTATGTGATATGACATGAACAGTTGTTGCAATAATAGTGTGTCATAAATAAAGCTCATGGCATATTGTATTGTTGTAAAATTCCCATGAAGACAGCTTCATTTTGTTCTCCCTGAAAAAATGATGGTTATTGGAACACATCAAGTATTTAGATTCTCCAGTAAAGTAATGAGATCTGAATTTCCTAAGCTTGATGTAATGTGTTCAAAGGATGGAATCAGGTTAGAGTAAAGATTCCATTTAGACAATTGATAATGCTCTATGAGCAGAACAAGTTAATAAGGATCAAACACAAGTTTTTAATAGGCTTAAAGATAGGCATGATTAACTAGTCTTGATTGATATAGTACCTGGAATTAATTTATTTTAATATTCAGTTTTGTATGTTCTTAGAATTGCATTGTTATTTCACAAGAAAAAAATATTGTGAAGGAAAGTTTAAGTTTAAATAGTCTATGATGTATGTAAAATGAAGAGATACTAATTTTTAAATCTTTGAAATTAAGATTCTGCTATTACACAGCATTAGATCAATGTACAAAGGCATACTGAATTTAACAGAACAAGAGACACTAAATATGAAGTTGTTTAAACAATGTTTGATTAGAGTAATAAGTAGGCATAAGATGTATTTACTTATATAAATACTGCATAAGGTTATTCTCAGTTACAAGTTCACAGGAATTTAAGTTAATGACCTGCTAATAAACGTCCAGAGTGAAAGCATCAATAAACAAGGACAACTTGGACTGTTCAGTCAGAACTGTTTATTACTTGGACATTCCAACAAGAATATCATCAAACACAGCACACAATGACAAACATGTTCTACCGTACACTAGACTCTAATAAACTGAAGAGAAGTCAACAACAGTTAAGGATAAGTAACTTCATAAATAAACTATTGTGGTGTCTTCAGAGATTATCTGTATTATGGGTTATGGTATAGTAAACTACTTTGTTGATATTTTATACACTTTGATTTGTTCACCACTTAATCCAATAATCAGCTAATTCCAAATAATGTGGTTATCTAAGCAATCATATTATTATAATCATAGTTATGTTTTGAATAAGTACAACCGACATCTTTTTTCACAAACATCAACACTTTCAAATACTGGGCATATTCCATTTCAGGGACAGCACAAACATTTAGGACGACACAAGGTGAACAGATATAGTGAAAGGTGTGCGGGTGGTTTAGCAATAGTGATGGGAGTTTAATGACACCTGTGGGATTAAGTTGGATTATATGGAAAGATTCAGCGAGAAGGCAGTAGGGTAGTTTATAGTGGTGGGAGAGAGGTTTGGCATTGTGAAGTTAGGGGTAGTCCAGATTCCTAATGTGTGACTGTCTATGAAAGTGTGGAATCTTTTGTATTGGAAGGCATTCTTGTGTTTTTTGATGCATGTGGATAGGGGATGGCATGTTTGTCCCATGTAGCTGGAAAGGCATGGGATCTAATACACAGTGTTGGCCGGATCATTATGTTGTTTGGTGTTTGCGATGTGTATGTTTGGGGATTCAAAGGTTGGGGAAAGGAACTGTTTAATAAAGTGTTGAAGGAGTGGATAATAGGGGAAGGGGATGTATTTGATAGGGGGTTTGGATTCTATGGTTTTGGTATTTTTTTTTTTAATTTGCATTGCAGAAGGTTAAGGAGGTTGTGAAAGAGATGGGAGGGTTAATAATGTGGTATATAATATTGAATTCAGTGTTTAGGGTTTGTGTTGTGGAGCATATCATTAAGGCCCTGTGTATAAGGAAATCAACAGTGTTGATTTTGTATGAGTAGGGTGTACAGTTGACTCACGATAATCCGACATTTGACAGTCCGACACGCTCGGTAGTCTGACGCAGGTTGGTTCGAAAACCGACCCGATTGAGGCGGTTACGGAGGTGAAATGCACAATCACTTGTGATGAAATTATATCGGCTGCAAATACTTTGATATGTTAGTGTGAGGAGAGGGAACTCTACTACGAGAACATTTTAATGTTAAAAGATATCCAAGAAAAAGCCATGACAGACTCTTTACGTAAGAAGAAACGAAAAACAATTACAGATTTTTCTTTAAGCCTTAAATACATATGTATGTATTTTTATTTTTTATTCTAAGACATAAAATTATATTTTAAATTATATACTGTAATTTTATTTTTTTAAGACATAAATACAGTAATATAATTAGTATTACATACATACGTATTCATTTGTGTAAAACTATACCTGAGTTTTTTTTTATATCCTCAATGGCCGTAAAATATGTACTCAATACGTATTGTAACAATACACGTACTGTAGTACATATAGTACTGTATATACATAACTTACATTTTCTTGGCTTAGAAGTCAAAATTCAATTTTTCAAAAATCAACCTTTAGTAATCCGACACCCCCTCAGTCCCATAACTGTTGGATTATCACGAGTCAACTGTATTTGAGTTGTAATATACCGTATTTACTCCCATAATTTCTCCTTTTTTTTCATCAATATTTTGACAAAAAAAGGGGTGGGTGGGGAAATTATGCGATGTTTTTCAATTTGAGGAAAAAAAAATGGTGAAAGTGTAAGGAAAACCATGTTAAATATTGATTTTTAAAGCAAGAAATGTAATTAACAACAATTTTATTAACACGCAACATTTAAAATATAAGAAATCACATCTCAACATTTTTTTTTTCTTCAAAGTACAGTTAAGCAATAGGCATGCACGGAAGTGTATGTGCGACTGTGACGTAATTTCGTAACTCATGCAGCGCAGCCCGCCATCTTTATAGCTGCTCACCGCATGACGTCAGCATCAGCTGCCTGCAAATAGAGAACTTAACTTTATTCGCGAACTTCATGTTTTCACAAAACACTCGAAATTGTTGTACTGATTCAGAAGGAGTCTGCTCTTGTACTGACCGGGGTGGGGGTGGAATCTTCCCCTAAAGTAGCGTGGGATAGAGAAATGCGGAAGTAACGTACATTGTCGCGTCGTCGTGAGTTGACCGCCAGTCAAAGTCATGTTGGAAACGTGTGGAAGTAGAGGTGGGGAAATTATGCGATAAAAATAAAAATTGAATTTTGTAATCCACAAAAACTGGGGTGGGGAAAATACGCGATGGGGGAAATTATGCGCGTAAATACGGTATGTATCAGATGGAGCACATGGTTTTCTTGTATACAGTGATAAGGTGTTGTTTTTGTAAGTAATGGGGCTATCCAAATACTTTGTATATTTATTATAGTTCAAACTGTAATTGGGGATCCATTTCTCATTGAATCTTTCCATATAATCTGACTTAAATGCCGACAATCCCATCGCCGGCGGGCAAAACGCCCTTCAATATTACCATGGCTCTTCACCTTGTGTCGTCCTAAATATTTGCGAGGTCTTAAATGTTCCTGCTGTCCCTGAAGATGGAAAATGCGCAGTAACTGTTGGTATCTAATCCATTTTCTATTTATTATCTTTATTTCATCACATTAAGCCTGCTCACTCCTTCACATTAATGCATTTACAATATTACATAAAAACATGCAACAGTAACTTTTATGGCAAAATTATGTCTTGGATTAAATTAAACAAAACAAAAAGTAATTTTAACAGTAAAAAGAAATATTATGTATTTTTGCTCAACTTTAAACAATTTATCAAAGAATAAAGCATTTCAGTTACCAAACTATTCTGTATATAATAAATGGATCGTTCCACATCAATACCACTCCAGTCATGCAGCATATAGCAAATGGCAGCAGCACAGTACACAAACCTCATGTCATTTTCACTGCCATCCATCGTGGCACAGAAACTGCAGGAAAATAAAAAAACAATGAAGACAGTTGGACCTCTATTTAACGAAGTCGCTAAATCCTGAAAAAAAGTTTGTTATATAGAAAATTCGTTAAATAGAGATTCACTTTTTAAAATTACTTTAAACTACATAAAACAGATTTAAAATAAATAAACAATAAATATTATTAATAAACGTAATAATTTTAATGACATAAAGCATACATTACAACATGCGTACTTAAATTTTACTAATAAAGTCTGTTAATTTTGTCTGAATCTTTTTTTTGACAAAGTGTTTTCACTCATAATACGTCTCGCATCTTTGCAATGCACCAAAAGCACCTTCAGTATTTTCTTCAAATTGTAATCCGCGCCGGATTGTTTCAAATGATTTTAGCATTTCATCATACGAAGGTTTTTTGATTTCTTCATCATGATCATTTCCATTTTCATCATCTTCATCGCAATTCATAGCTGTATTATTTTTATTTTTCACACTGTCCAAAATATCCGATTCAGTTAGTGTTTCCAAGGTCTCAACTTCAAAATCAAGTGAAAGATAATTATCAATCAGCACATCATTGTTAATTTCTTCTTTTTCCCTCAGCTGTATGCACATTTCTTTCCTTTCCTCTAAGGGAATATTAATAACAAAAACATTTCAAGGAGAAAAAAAAAATAGATACCACAAAAAAGTTCGTTAAATAGAAAATGCACTTCGCTATTTGGAGGTTATTTTACGAAGAAATTAGCAAAATGTTCTTGGTTCCAAAGAAAAGTTCGCAAAATAGAGGTTCGTTAAATAGAGGTCCGACTGTATACAAAAGATGTAAACAAAGTGAGTTCATCTCATACTTATTAAGGCAATAAAAATTTTATTTACATGCCTGAAGAATAAAAATAAATTTTGTTAAGATGAAGTACAAGAGATTAGCCCATTTTTGAATTCCTACTTCACTGTTTCTTCAATCATTCTTAAAAATAACTGAATCCCATGGGTACATCATCTACACTACATCCAAATGCTCAAATCTCTTCAATGAACACTTGCAATTTTTTTTTAAAGAAAATTAATTATAAAGAAATTTGGATTAAACGAAATTTCTCAGGGACTACATCAGATACAGGGGTAAATATGTGTCAAATTAAAGGTCCTGATGTGGAGACATGCATGAACATATTGCTTTTTCTTAAATTTCATAAAAAATTGACACTTCCTGGAGCATTGGGTCTTCCTACAACTAGAAAGTGATTGAATCCATTCAAATCAAAGTAATCGCTGTATAAAGTAATTTTTCTATGGTTGTGAAACCTGGAGGGTCACTAATAGCTTACAAGTCTTCATAAATTTTAGATGTTGAAGAATGATTTTCCGAATCTTCTGGCC
>JAFIDM010012231.1:124093867-124108867 GCA_023159025.1 Thereuonema tuberculata | reverse complement strand
TAGTCCAACCACAGAAGACAGATATTTTAATGTTATCCAGGGAGCACAGCAAGGTGATGATCTATTATAGTCCAGGAGGCAATCAATCATACAATAAGTGAAGATCAAAACAGTATAATGAATACTGACCATCTTTTAACATTATGTATGATATATAATGAGAACTGAGTGTGCTTTACTGGACTGATCTCCAAAGCTGCCATTTGAGGAAGAAGAAGCGTTAAATTAGTCCAGCACTAAACAAAACAATTTGAAAAATAAATGCTTCATTTCTTTAGGAAATAATGACATTTAATTAAATTGTATAAATCAATTATTCACACAAAATAATTTTCTTATTCAACTGATGTATATTAAATGATATTTACAAATTATGTCAACACTGTAGAAACACCATGCAATTCACAATAGTTCAATCTTTGTTGGATAAAATCTGAATATGAATTAATTTTAAGCTTTTTTTTCCTTCTTTCTAATTGAGTGCTGTTGAATGAGTAAGTAGAATGAAAAAAAAAAAAAAAATATGCAGTGGAATAACTGAGAATTGCTTATTTTGAAAAGCTAAAAAGGGGTGTAGGGTATTTGAGGACATCTCATTTCCAACTATTGCTTCCTTCAAATTAATTTATATGCATTAATTTTTTTTTTTTTTTTGCAGATAACCATGAGAGATTACAATTTGACTCACAAAATGAAAAGGCACGCTATTACTGTTGCTTTAATATATCAAAATTCATAATCAAAACAGCAATTTACAGATTGCGAAGTTTTTGAATGTTGCCAGATCATTTATTCATAAAGTTCGAAAGGAGTTGGAGGTCTCCGGTGGGAATGTTTCAACTGTAGCTAAGCAAAAAAGGCATTCTAACACTATCAGGACACACAGTTTATACAACAGGTTTACAACATTATCGATGAGAACCCCAGAATGCCGGCAAGGGCCATTGCTAAACATCTGCAGGTGTCAGAGGGCAGATCAGAACTATGGTGCACGAGGACATCCGATACAGTCATATGAGGAGAGATCAGTTCATGTCTGCAAAGACGTAAGAAAATCAGATATGCGCAAAGAAGTTACTCAACAAGATTAAAAACCCAGAAGAGCAAGGCATTCTCTGTCTTTTATTCTGACGAGAAAAACTTCGACCAGGACCAAAAGTTGAACAGGAGAAAAGACAGGTGGTTATGTTTAGATCCTTCTGATGTCCCAAGGGTTATGCACACCAAGTTTCCAGCAATTGTGATGATTTTAGAGTGATGAGTAAAAAGAGACATATCATGCCACCCCACTTCTTCCACAGGGTCCTAGAGTTAATACTTCAGTCTTCATTGAGATGCTTGAAAATAATTGTTTCAAGCCCTGGATTGAAGGGATTAAGCAATGGAAGGCCACACATGTTTCAGAAGAACTCAGCACCTCCTCAAAAAACTCAAGTAACCCAAGAATGGATGGCAACAATCTTCACGATCATGTAGCACGCAACATTTGGCCTCAAACCCGCCAGATTTAAATCCACTTAAAAAAAAAAAGAAAGAAGTGAAATTTAGAAAAAATAATAATAATAATATCTTACCCCACAGAGGGTTTGAACCAGGGTACATCCGATTGACAGGCCGATCACATACCACTGCGCTACCAGGACTCTTCCTTGTTTGTGACGACAGTGAGCTAATTTATAAGCCAATACTTGAAAATCGATGAAAATAACGCCGAATATCTCGAAATCAATGGGCCATTGGCCCCAACATGTATATATATTTTTGAAGTACTTCATGTGTACTTTCATCTCACTAAAGGGCATTCGGATTTGAAAAGTACAGGCCATGTCGACTCCTTGTAAGTTGTGTATGAATTTTGTTCAGTATTTAGTACAGTCAAACTCGGCTATAACACGGTTGTTTATATCGCTAATTCGGATATAACACGATTTGGTCTTGAACCCCTTCTATTTTGGAAAAGGTTATAATTGTAAAATTGCAAAATTTATCATATTTTCACCCAAGCAGTACAAAAATCGATTGATTTTAGAGAACTGCTCGTGACTTGTCATTTGTACAAGATGCCAAGATGGCAGCGCCAAATAGTAAGAAAACAGAAATATGAAAATTTTGGCTAATATAACCCATCAGTGTTGAAAAGGTAATAAATATTTATAAATATAAAATTCTCTCACATTGCTCTGAATGATGTAGGTAATTGTGAAATGATCATTTTAAATCGATTTAGAATCGTGTAGGCGATAGTAGGGTTCAAGTATACGACATTTGACATCGCGAAGTAAAGAAAGCTCGGGCAGATCGCGATTTTCGAGATCTTGGATCTGAAAGATCCCGATTTAGCCAAGTTTGACTGTACTTTGATAGAATTAACGTGTGTACAATTAGTAGTAAATAAAAATAAGGCCAACACACATAACTACAAATCATAACTACATTTAAAAAAAATTAAAATACACAAGCTTTCAAGCCGCCAGCGGCCCTTTCTCAAGTGACTTAGCACTTTGCTGTTCATGTTATCTATAAGCCTTTGGATAAGCCATTCTATTGGTATTCTTGGTATTCTTACAATACAACATGTACCAACAATACATGAACCGTCCGTGTCTACAATACTATTTACTGACAATTCATATTCAATTTGCTGACATTTCATATTCAATTTGTAATTTACTCCAAATTTACTAACAATTTATATTCAACAATAACTACTGTACTGTTCAAGTCTTTTGTTAGAAAATATGCAGAGTTTAAACACTACAGCAAAGTTTTGGTTTATTTTTGTAAACCAAGGATAGATGAAATTTCATAAAAATTACTCTCCGAAATACATTAACAGCTATGACTCTAAAGCTAAAATTTTAAAAGTAATTATATGTAATTTCTGATGAAACTCAATAAGCTTATGAAATTTAAGCTCATTGAGTTTCATCAGAAATTACATATAATTACTTTTAAAATTTTAGCTTTAGAGTCATAGCTGTTAATGTATTTCGGAGAGTTGATGAAATTTTATTAAAATTAGATAAGTGAGATCCAATCTTTTATTGTTTTGATATGAAATGACTTATAAAATCAGCCAAGGATTTTTACTTACTTGACATGGATTAAATTTGTTTCCAATGGTTGAAGAACCACGAAATCCACAACGATTAAGATTGGATCCTAGTAAAATAATATGAAAGCAAAATTAGACTTACAGCAATGAAAAATTATACATCTACTACAGGCATCTTTTACCCAACAAAGTGGTTACAATTGAAAAAAGAGCCTATGTCATGGGAAAATTTACTAAAGCAAGGGTTAATTTGATATAATTTATAAAATTCATTTTAGCTTTAGTTATTAAATTTCATAAGCTAATAATAATATAAAAAAGTAACTAAAATGCACCGTTATACAGGAATTGTTTATTGTGTAGTTGAGTTGGTAGCAGTAATAAACAAATGTTCAAAATACCAACAAAAAATAAATAATAAAACTATATTTGAAGCTAATGTGGAAGCGTATCAGAGACATTATTTTGAATTTGAAATTGCAATTGCAATCACTTCAAGACAACTCTCTTCCTACTTTGAAATTCAACCCGTTTTTGCCTTCATTGTAGTGAAACGGCCTTTATAATTTAAAATAGTATATATATACTGTACATATATAAAAAAAAAATCATTCTAGCAGATAGGGACTGTCCATAAACCATGTCATGCAATTTTGTTATTTTCGTTCCCCCCCCCCCTTGTCAAACTGTCACAATCTTGTGAATCGCACAATCTAATACTACATCATAATATCATGCACCCCCCCCCTCAATTTACATTAAAAACAAAAGTATTTGTAACTGGAAGTATTTATAAGATTGAGTTCAGAACACACATTAATCAGTTCAATGAATAAGTAGTTTAATCAGTCGTAAATTGATAAAGAGAACCTTATCCTTTAACTGGCAAACAGCCCTACAATAAAAAACAATTATGTTTGTTGATCTCTAACCAATTAGTTAACAACCGAAAGTAGAAATAAAACTATGAAAATATTTGAATTCTTATTATAGCTTAATGTATTATAAGTAAATACATTAAATATTTTTTGATTTTTAACACAAACTTTACATCTTAATGATTGATATTTATACATATAAAAAAATTAAATCTATTTTATATCTTTAGGTAGGTTATTAAAAATCAAATAATCTAAATACAATATTAAAAAAATAGAACCAAAATCTAAAATTAAAATGATCTGTTTTTGGTATTATATGTAGATACAAATAATTGAATGTTAAGGATGGGTTTTATTGGGGTTGCATGAGTCGGGCGGAGAGTTGAACTTGCAGTTTGCCTGCAGGCTACAGAAATGAGGGAAGCACAATCACGTTAGTTGGTATAGCTTTTGAAGTCACTTAAACAATGTCGCTTCAGCCCAAGGCAAAGAGGGTTATATGCTTTTCCCTCGTTTTTTAGTCGCAATGGCTTCTTTCACTGAGGCGGCAATATTTTTCTTACAAGAACAAGCAGAAAGAGAAACAATAATTCACTTATTACATGATCGGTCCAAAAGAAAAAAAAGAAATATCATTTTTAGACGAAGTACAGAAGGATATTTTCAGGCAATAAAAATTCTGTCAAGAACCCCTTCCATTTCGAAATTTCTTAATTACTTCACACCAATGAATTAATGGCTTTGCCGAGAACATCAAAACAAAATGGACAAAAGAAGATTTTTCTGAAAAAATTCACATCTTTAAAATTAGGAAAATTGGAAAAAAATTCACAAACAGCATAAATGAAAGATAAATAAATGAAATGATTATTTTTATTCTTCTGCTACCTCCAAATATAAAAAATGCAGATGAAATTATGTTTGTTTTTTTCAAAATGTAACTTTCTTTTTGTAACTTCCCTATAGAAATGATATTCATCAATTTCATAGCAAGGGAATTTAACTTTAATTGAAAATGTTTCATTACAACTTTATTTCTAATGAAATTTATAAAATTTAAATACACATTAAAAACAAATGTTTTATTTAAAATATATTGAATCCAAGGTACCATGAAATAATTTTAGAAGAATCATTATTAGTTTTTTTTTATGTATTTAGGTTTCCTTTTAATATTCCAGTATGATTCTATTTTTTTAGATTTAACTTAACAGATTAGATTTAAGTTAACAAAAATACATTTCTCAAACACAAATTCATATCATCATTAAATTGTAATGAATATTAACTGTTACATTACAACAGTCAAACATATTTTCGAAACAATAAGTTTAAAGAAATTACAATAAAAATACATGATTTATATGTCAATAATAAGGATCTATATTTTAATTGAATTTCCTAATTTTTATAAATTTCTGTAATATGTGTGAACTTGTATTTATTTTGTTTTCAAAAAAAGAATTCAAAACACGATTTATTTCGATATTTTGGCTACAGAAAGCTACAGAAACTAGATTCTGCAGTCGCATGCAGTTGATCCTTCCCCGAGTTCCTCAGAGGGTCTTCTTTCGCAGTTGTGAGAAGGATGGCTTTAGTACCCTCAATTACAACAAAAGCCTGCCGTCCCCATTGTAAATTCAAGGCCAGTGGCTCTAAGGGATGGAGGGGGGTGTAATTGCGGCCAGAGCCGCCCGACTCATGCAATTCCAATAGAACCCTACCTTTAGATCTTAGGAAAATCAAAATCCGAAATTAAAATTATCTTTTATTGTATTACAGGTACCTAATCAAATAATTGAATTTCAATGTTAAAAAGTAAAATTAGCATTAAAATTCTTTTTGGTATCAAATAATAATAATAATAACTAATCAAATAATCGAAATGTTTTGATGAGTCCATGGTCATGCAATAATTAATTAATGCATGTCCACAAATTTGAAATATATTCATTGATTTCCATTACTGGTGCAGAGACTGGTATTGATTCTTTCAGAGAAATTGCATCATCTATTTCACCTTCGTATATCCAGTTAACGTTTTCTGCACCAATGTGATCGTCGCATAAGATGCATAGAAGTTTACAGGTTTGGCATGCTGCAACAAGAACTGGTCATTCGCAATTTTGCACACCATGAAATGTTTCATATTTTTCTTTGGGGTGCATATAAATTTAAATGTTTTAACTTAGTCTTATTTGTAGCATGATATAGGCCACATTTTTTGCAAACTCTGCCAGCCAATTTATTGTGTACAGATGGATTAAACCAATCATATGTCAAGGGAATATTTGGCTTCTGGCTGAAGACGTAATGAGAGACGGCCAAGTAAATCGAGATATATTCCACCATCATCAAATGGAGCTACAGCTATGCCTCGAGTTGTTCAATTTTCATTGGCAGAGGTTGAAATCCATTTGGGAGTAGATGAACTTTAAAGTTTAAAATAATTGAGGGTCCTTAATAATTGAGGTATTTTAATGAATTTTTTAGTAGGTATTTTTGATTTTAAAAAATGTGCTTAAATAAAATGAAATGAGATGTCATGCATTAGCTGTCATGCTAAGCACAAGACCCCCCCCCCTTCCAATATTATATGGAAGCAGAGATGTATTATCTGACAGTTTCGGAACATGTTCCGTTCTCAGGGGATGACAAATATATATGAGGATTTAAGACAATCCATATGATCACAGAAAGGGAATACCTAACGAGTAGGACTCGCCATTACTGTTAGTAGTTCACTTACTGTAATCAACTGTTTTGTACCATCTGAAGCTGTTGATAATATGCTCCACTCCTGTATAAGTTTATTCCACTTCATTGTATGAACATTGTAAGTGTGATTTAACTTACTTCCTTTACTTTATCTATCTTTATTTAACTTTAACTTCAAAGTAATCATTGAAAATAATGGTTCACAAATAGAAAGAAAACTGAAATTTTAATGTTTGTGTAAATAACTCTGCATTTCTTAAATTTCAGCTAAACATTCCAGTTTTAAAACAAATTTCTTGAAGCATGTTTAATGTATATACAGATTATAGTTATAACAAGACATACCTGTCAACATTAAAAATAATTTCCAAGTATTTGATGTAATATGATGCTTCAAAAAAAAGTTTATCATGGTTTGATGTTATGGTTGAATTCAAGTGTTTCAATGCACACTAATAATTTTATGTGTTAAAAGTGTGCAAGTGCATCTTAAAAGGAAATTCAATTGTTAACAACAATTGATGCAGTTGCTAACATAGGTATCACAACGAGCATACAATTTCGTGAAGGTTATTGTTTTCATGCATGGTTGTCTTAGTGATTGTATAATCAAGTGTAATAAATAAATAAATAAATAAATAAATAAAAAAATAATAACTAGGCGGCTGCCTAGGGCGGCAAGATTTTAGGGTGGCCGAAGGATGGATTCATTTTTTTTGTTTGTTAAAATAGGATTGCCATTTTTTTTTGGTGGGGGCGACATTTGAATGGGAGGGGGCGGCATTTTTCAGTTCTCGCCTAGGGTGGCAGAACACCTAGAAACGGCTCTGATTCATCGAATACCGGTGAAGTGCTTTATTCCTGTAAGACCTGCAAATGTTGTAATAAGTTTTTTTTTTTAATGTTAGTCAGTTAATGTATAAATTTTTCATCTATATGTTTCAAGATTTCTGGATTCATCCAATGTTTCTTGTAAGTGAAATTTTTTGCTTTCCTAGAGCTCTTCAAAATTTCTTTCTTTGTAATCCTTATTTTTACTTATGTTTTTTGCTTTTTTTATTATTTTATAGAGTTTATTAATTATGGTATTAGGGTTTTGGTTATAGTTATTACTTATTTTAGAGGTTAGTGATATGATGCTATTATTAAAATAATAGTAATAATAGTAGTAATATTATTAAATTGATTGAATAGTTTCTTTTGATAATTTTATTATTATTTTTTTCAATCTGCAGTAATATACTGAAATGATCAGAAATGTCCCCTTCAACAATATTTGAAACTATATTTAAAATTTTTGAGTTTAAAAAACAATCATCAATGCAAGACTTTGCTGAAGAAGTTTTGTAGTAATATTTCTAATCGTTCTATAAATAAAGTTTGTATAACCCAAATTATTAAAGATTTGAAGATATTTACTAGTAGCGTGGCTTAAAACATATTTATTAACATATCAATGTTAGTATCTCCAATAAAAATTATACTAGAAATTTATTAATATCTATTAGTTTTTTTTTTTTTTTTTTTAATTCTTTATTAAAAAGAATTTTGTTTGTGTGGAGGTTGTATACTACATATATTAATAAATTGTAAAGGTAATGGGAATTTTTATTAATCTTACGATATAATATTTTCATGGTAAAATTACTTAAAGTTTTATTTTTCTGGTGATTTCTATCATCAAACTGCATTCTCCGCTATACAATTACTTGCTACTTGGTTAATTCCACAGATGTACAAAAAAATTAAATAAATAAGATTAAAACGAGCAAATTAAAGTGAAATTATTTAATTAAATTACAACCAAACAACCCACTCCATCTCAAAGTCATCAATCAAATAACAAATTCTCATTGCATCTATACATATATATATAAAAGTCAAAGTTTGTATATTTGTATGTTCTCTAAACAATTTTACACCCTTTGACAAATCTGAACAAAATTTTGCATAGTTACTCTTCACTACCTGGCTACTTTCGAACCTCACCCTGAAAAGGGATGAAATCTCTTAAATAGTGCCACATACGCACTTGGTGGTGACAATGGAAACTACACAAATATTGTTGTACAACAACTGGAATGAAAATATTGCTGGGTATAATAGCGCCACATACCAACCTGGTGGCGACAAATGGAACTAAACTATTGTTGTGCATAAATCTCTTCCTCATCCTCCCCTTAGTGAACACGAAATTTGATGAGTGTTCTTTGTCAACATCGAAACATTACTTATTAGACGAATTTTCGATATTCATCTAATAGGTGTAAATAGGGAGGCAACCATTTTGGAAGGGTTTGCATATCTTCAAAACCGCTTGAGGTGGAAACATGAAAGTTGTTATGAGGGTTCTTTATCAAAATTGAAAAAATGCTTTTTCAATATCGAGCCCTAAGGGGTGTAAATGGGTGAAGGGATGGGTAAATATTGTTGAACGGTACTTCTATTGTGTTTTCGGCTGGCACAATAAGAATATAAAATTAATTTGTACTGATCACGTGATTCTTTTTATCAACTGTGGAAGGTCTGATATGCTAGGATTGAGATGATGGGGAGAAAAGGGTGGGAAGTCGTATTTTCTCCTATCTCGATATTAATATAACATTTTTGTACCTATCACATGATTTTTCTATGAACTGGGAAAGTTTTGAAGTGATCTCACAATTTGAAATTTCTTTCTCATCCACATCAGGACATCTGTTTTTTTTTTTTTGTTTTTATTGTAACCCATACGAAGAACGGGTCTGGCAGCCAGTATTCAATAAATTTAAGTTCACATACAGACTTGACATTTTTTTTTTCTTTCTTCCCCCCAAATTAGTTTATAGATAAAAAAAAAGCGATGGGTGGGAAGACTATGCCGGTCAAAATTATTAACTTGAATATTTTTTATTTATTTATTTTTTAATTTTAAAGCCTCTTAAAAGTAGTTACTTTGATATAAATGATATTCAATAAGAAAAGTACAATGATTTTTGTGGATACTGATTGTTTGGAAATCAATCCTGAGATTTGTTTCTTAAAACTTTGACGGTCTATATAATTCTTCAGTTTGGAAGTCACTGATCAAGACCACTCAATAATTTATTTTCAGAGGGAGTAATTATTTGTTGAATACATTGATTAATTAATAAATTAATTATTTACCTTTTTTATCAGGAAGGACTTGAAGTGAATAAATCCAGTCAATGATTTCTTTTTGTCTTTCTGGCTTCAGTTCATCTAATGATTTCATCATATCCAGGCCAGAAACAGCAAAATATGTAACAGTTAATCTAAAAGATTGATAAAAATAAAAAGATATTATTACAATAAATCTTCTACAGAAATATTTCATAAACCAAAAAAAAAAATGGCTGTATTTCTTATAAATCTCTGTAGAGCAAGAATATTTAAAGCTTAGTTAATATTATTTTTAAATTAAATGAATAAATATCATTTAAAATTGAATGAATAAATGGGAAAAAAAATGATATAAAACTGAAAAATGGCAATTTAAAGAATTAAGCTTTTAAATTAGTAAAAAAAAAAAAATCAGTTTAACGACTTTATAATTCCAAGAAGACATATATGCTTGTAAAATGGATTAAATTGCAAATGTTATGAAAATGACATACTTAACCAAGGAAATAACCAATATATGTTTTTAATTGTAATGAAGTCAATAAAACCAAGATAGTGGGCATTAGAAGTTTTCTTTTTTGTACTCATGTAATTGATTTGTATGCAATATTTGAGTACTGAAGTATGAAGAGTTTTAATGCAAATAAGGAATTAGAAATGCAAGAAAGGAAGTTACAGTTTTTTGTTTTGTTTTTGTTTTTCAAAATGTTCAATACTTAATTCTAAATAAAAGAATAAACTTTTAACACCTATATATTAATATCTGTAAATATTACTATCAATTACTATTTTCATTTTGCCTAAACATAAATACAACTAATTGAACTAGACGACTGCCAGTTGCTTCACTCCAGAATTGTCACTTATGTAATGAAAAAAAAAACATTTTATTTATTCAAAAAAAAAAAAGCAAAAACAAAACAAATTACATCAAGTAAAGTTAAAACTAAAACTAAAAATAAATTAAACTTTAAATTCTAAAAAAAAAAAAAAAAAGTACATGCAATACAACATTGAAATCCATTTGTAACAGTGAAATTTGGGTAGCTCAGTTGACCATGCAACAAAACTCCTGTTGTCTGGTAATGCATGTGCCAATTTCAAATGTTGCAGATAGATAGGGTGACCAGAAGTCCCGATTTTTAACAATTTGTCCCGCGTCCCGCGGCATTTTAAAAAAGTTCCGATTTTTTTTTTGGTTATGGAAATCCTGGAGATTCCGTTTTTTTTTTTTTTTTTTTGGTCCCCCCCCCCCCCCACGGGGTCAATGGTGTCCCGCTTTGCCAATGTAAAAATCTGGTCACCCTAAGATAGACCGCACACACCTTTTTTTAAATAATATAGATTACTACTAAAAGAATACTTTTGTCTTCTACATTATCAAAAAAATTGATAATAATAGACTATATTGCTAAACTGTTAGATCATCCAAATTAAACTTCTCTTGATATAAATGAATGATTACTATGAATAGTGAAATGTAAATGACCATAACAGGCTTGCCTTTTATCAAACTACTTTCCTCTCAAGAATAGTAAAATCCGTAGAAAAGAGATTCCAATAAAGGCAAGAATCTAGAGGTCATGTCACTACCTTAACTGGAATAACAAATCAAATTTCTGTAGAAACCTTTAATGATTCAAGTGGATGACTACAGAATGCAGAGTGTCTGTGCTAGATCTAGATATTTTGTAAGATATTGCATATATGCTCATTCATAGGTACATGGCCAGCCAAGATTAAAGTGTTGATATGACAGAGACATAACAGAAATGTAAATCGTGTGGATACTAGTTGTTTAAACATGGCATTAAAGTTGCCACATATGGGGCTAAAATAATGAGGTTAAAGATAATCATCCATATATCGTTATACTATCCACATTGCTCTTAAAAATATAGAAGATCAGCAGCTGCCATAACTTAGGAAACTCATAATACAGATAATCTGGACAGAATGGCAATTGCAACTTCTTCAGAATGAGTTTTATGAAACAAAAAAAATAAAAGCTTTTCTTTTATCATCTGAGAAGATAATTTGGTACCATTGCTGTCAATCAAAGGCAGTGAGTAATTGATGTATATACACATTAAATTCAAATGAAGCCCAAAGCACTTGAAGCAGAGGCCACGTTTGCCACTACATGTGGCAGATGGGGAAGCAGTTCATTATCTCTCAATAACATTCTGCTTCTACTCATCTAGGGAGAGGCAATTGATATTGACAACGTAACCTAACACATTACACTCGTATTATTTAAAATGCACTTAATGGCTATTCTATGCATTAAACAAATAGCCTCATTAACCATCATTAAATAACCCAGTATTCTGCATTGTATTTACAGCCATACACTCCAGTAACATTGTTAAGTATCAACTGACCTCATACAGCTTAATCAAAATACTTTGACTAAAAAAAAAAAAAAAAAAGCTACTGACAACAATGACATATCATTCTAGATACCACTGCATCAAGATGCTTGGTTTTACTTCAGGAAGTATTTGTGCTAATTATATAACACTGCAAAATTCTGCAATAAAACAGCACACAATTATCATTACTCTTAATGCTTACACATTTTGCCATAAAAAATATGCAAGCACTACGTTTTTAACCTTAATACTCTTAAATCAATTTAAATCTTGTACTTAACAGCCAAAATTACAAAATTGATAAGTTGCGTTTTGTTGTTGTAGCATTATGAAGGAAAGAAATGCGCCATAATAGTTTGAAATTGTTTAACATCACCAGAAAAGATCTAAACCAAATCATTGTAACTATCTCTATCAAAGACATTAACACAGATGTTCATTAAAACAAACATAAAAGTTTGGTTCAAGATGTTGTGATCAAGGGAGATTAAAGTCCTAATAAAGGGAGAAGTCAGTCCTAATAAAGTTCTTTATTAGGAACAATTAAACAAATGTCATTCCGGCAGATTTAATCATTTTTTTTTTTTTTTTTTTTTTTAAATGGTTTCTGAAAGAATTTACAAGAATTACTTTCCTTAAAATACTGCATTATTTTGTTTGTTTGTTTTTTGATTAAATGTGAAAACAATAAAAAGAAAAAGCATTTGCAAATTACAGTAATCACTGAATACAGAAACATTTTCAATTACCGAAAATTGGTTAAATCTACAATTTGCACAAATTGAAAATGTAATACAATTCACTGTTGGATATTCAAAAAAATTAGCTGTTTTCCTTCAGTGAGAGTAACTCATTTGCTTTTAATGCTTTTCTTAGGAAATTTTTGTAATTTTTATGTGCTAATTTCTTCACAAGGATTAAAAAGTAGAAATTTTCAAAATCTCTAAGTAGATCATCTACTAAGTCATACATAACTGATGCCAAATATCAATAAGATCCATCCAATAGTTCAAAAGTTATTAAAGGGTCGACATAACAAAAACTCAAGTCATCAATACCATTTTAAATATTAAGTGTAATGGTTAAAAACTTGAGAATTAACACATTTGACAAAGTGAATAATTTGAATTTTAATGCAATTTTAACATGCAATTTAATCTGACTTCACCTCAAGTTTTCAATCATTTAATAACTCTACGTACTCTTACTAATAATTCTTTGGAGATCACTGCCAAGATATAGTGGTTGATCTTCAATAGAAATCTTACCTTACACAATAATGTTTCACTTCAATTACGACTAATTTCCGTAAGACAAAATGGAGATTTTGAGGAGCTCTACTGTAATACAGTCACAAAGGATGAGATTGAACAAGAACATTGATACATCTCCAAAGCTCATGCAAAATTGCACAAACTATAGTCATCAGATGATATCAGTCCACCAATATAATAAATACTTGTTAACAATGACATTGATGCATGATTTCGTTTTGTTCGATTCCTTTACAATGAGCTTTAATTAGAACAAATCATTGTAGCATCATCTAATAGAAATAAAGACACCTTAACACCATTTGAGCTATCTAACACAGCTCCAAAGAAATATGAACCGATTATAATATACATGTGCTGAGATTGACACTCAAGTTAATTTCTGTTTTCAACAAATATGGATCAGAAGAGATGACCGTAAGTACTCTAATTCTGATTTCCAAATTATAAGAAAATGGTGTAAGCCTCAAGAAATCAGGTAGCCATACACAGGACAAAACTAAACATCAATCCTGTACAAAAGGAAAAAAAAAAAAAAAGGATGCTACAGAAATTAAATTGCTACTAAATTTTTTAAATTATCTGAATATATACAAATTCATGTAATTAGTACTTATAATATCTACAAATAACAATTAAAACAGACACCAATGCAGTTCCTGACAATTCTCTCATTTTTAGATAGATAATCTGGCACTGCAAGATGCCCATTGGAACTAACAGCTTGTAGCAAAATCAATAATACAATAATTCAAGGCAATATGCAGGATGTCATTATCCACTCTTTTTATGAGTAAGATTATTCAATCAATCACCTTATTATGAGTGAATAGATTAAACCATGCCAATTTATCAAATTCATGAGTTAGTAGAAACTTGTCTTATGATTAATTCTGCATCAAGTTTCCATGTAGCCACTGACTACTAATCTCAATTTAACCATTTTTCCAAAATTATCTTTGTTTTGAAAAGTCGTTTGAATAATTAAAGTTATTTATTGATTTCAAACATTTTTTTTTTTTGAACTGCATTAAAAAAGTTCCAAAAGAGCACAAACAGGAATTGGTAGAGCCCCAGCTGTTCCTCAAAATCCCAAAAATTGGTAGGCATTCTTCATTGTGGTCCATTTAAAGAGATTTGGCTGAAAAGTAATTCTGAAAAAGGGCTCAGTTGACCATGTGATTTTCGAATGTTTGAACTCGATTTTCTCAAAAACGATAATAGATGGCTTCGTACTTTGAATGCCATTAGGTAGTAATTTTTATAAATGTAAAATGGTGTGACCCAACATCCCTGTTTCACTTATTTTTAGAAATGGTCAATAGGTCATGTTCCCAACAGGCTTCGTTGAGAGGGTGCCCAGACTCAAATTTTGCCACACATAGTAAGGTACTTATCATTCTGCTGCAACTTGGACAAAAAAGGAAAAGTATGTTTGGAAGTTAAAGTGACTTGTTGACCACTTTTTGGTGTTTTCACAAAATATAACTAGTGATCTTTTGTATGCTGAATATAAGCTTCATTATTCAGCAAACCTTATGACTTGACATTTGTGAGTGTTAAGTGTTCATCTT
>JAFIDM010012231.1:123991534-124093467 GCA_023159025.1 Thereuonema tuberculata | reverse complement strand
CTTGGGTAATACTTTTTCAGAATTTCTTTTCAGCCAAAACCTTCAAATAGACCACAGTGAAGAATGCCTACCAATTTTTGGGATTTGGAGGACCGGCTGGGACTCTACCAATTCCCGCTCTTTAATGATGAGTTTTTTTAAATTTTTTGAGGAAGTGAAAAATTAAGCCAAATTTAAGATATTTTTAATATGATATAAATTTTTTTAAGGTAACATATTGATACTACTTGTTTGAACTCCTACTTATTAATAATGTATGGAATCAATGGTTTGCTCAAAAACTTAAAAAAATTAAAAAATTTAAAAAAAAAAAAAAAAAAAAAAAAAACCAAGAAATTATTATTGATAATAATATACAGAAAAGAAGACATAATTAACAGATTAATTTGATTTTCCTTTTAACAGAAATTCTAAAACTAGGCCACTCCATATTTATTTAGGTGTGTTAATAAAATGCTGAAAAACATGGATATTTTCTTCAGTCCATCTCAGATACTGTGGACCATTATTCTGGCTGACAATGGCTGTGATGAATACTTTTTGTTAGATCACAGCAACAATGAATTTTAATAATTACTATTCTAAGAGAAACATGCTATTGGCAGCAATCTAACAATGATTATTAGAAATCTAATTATACAACGTAACAAGGTTAAAGTATGTTGTCGAAATATATTTAAAACGGCAGTCCTATTAATTTTTACTCAGAATACTAAGTCTTCAGGCTTCTTTTTCTGCTCTATCTTTAAATTTTTAATCAAAATTAATTAAACTTGCAAGCTAATATACTTACAAATATTCTGTATCGTTTTCTGTCTCATATTTTATTATTAGATGGCTAACAATGACTTTGAGGTACATTGTTGATGTACCGCCGCCTCAACAATGAGTGATGATCATTAAAATTTATTATTTTACGGTAATCTAACAGAATGATATCATGCACGTATATCATTGTTAGTCAGAAATATGAGACCGACTATAAACATATGAAATACTCATTGATATTTCGAAATTCAGAACAGTTTCATACTTGGTTCAAACAACAAAACATAAATAAATACATGAATTTAGATTGTGATACTTCTTCCTATCCGATAGTTTCGATTTCAGAGTAAGTTACAAGCATGAGTTAAAGCAGTCAGTTTCTTTTATATTTTACTAAAAATTAGTAATCATTAATTTTTACTAAAATGAATGGTTACTATTACTTTTACATCTTGGATATCTGATAGGATCTAAAGTAACAGAGAAATGAAAAGTTTTCTTATTTCAGGCGTGTCCAAGAAATCAATCATAATTTAGATATCTACATAGTCATTGAGATTTCTTTTTTTAATCAGCAATGTTGTTTGGTTAAAGTTATCCTATAAGCTACGAATGCAGTTACAACTAATAAGAAGATAATAAGATAATGAGAGTTACTCGAAATTATAATTTCAATTACATCTTTTTCCGTACTACTGTATAAGAGGAAACGATGCAGCAATAGTTTATACCATTGCTATTCCCAATACTTAGAAATGATCCAATGCCAGTCCCTAAATTTTTAAAATCTATTCAAAATTAAAAGCATTCAATTTCTCCAAAAAGGCTAAATTAATAAAATAAAACTTTTCCATTTCCGTCTATTCAATCGAGTGCACAGCTTAGATTATTAAGTCAATCCTTTTTTATTTTCTTTTAGGTAAAAACAACGAAACCATTTCATCACCTATTGGTATCGTACGCTGCTAAGCTACCAGGAATTACTGCTAAGCATCGTGCAAAATACTTGCGATGTTTAACAAGACTAAATTCATGATTTAATATATGCGGGGAAGAGGTTGCCATCTTGAATTGAATGGTAGCATCTAAAAGGTGAAATGGCGTCTTGTTTTAAGAAGATCAGATGCTGAAATTAGGATTTACAGTTGTTTTGCTAATCTATCGTTATAATTCTTCAAATGAAAAAAAAAAAAAAAAATAAAGAACAAAATTAATTTTATTATAAATAAATTGTAAGTTTTTTCGTATCAGTGTATTTTAATAAAATTAAACATCTAGTTTTTTTTTTTTTTGCTTCACTTCAAGTAAACAGAGGCTTTGAAGGACAAGTTGTTTTATGATATTTTTCCCGGTTGATTTATATAAAAGTTAAGAAACAAAATTATTTTAAGTACTTGTTACTTAGTTATTTTACTAAGTAAATGCAAATTCTGTAATGCCTTTAATTGTTTATTTGCTTATTATTATATATTTATTAAAATGATCAAGACGAATCAATGTTAAAATAACTTCAATTTAATTCTTTCGTGTCTCTTATTGAGGATTCTACTACTTTGGCTTGACTTGCTTTCCGATTGGTAGTTGGAGATTTCACGAAAACCAGATATAACAATGACGACCTCTGTAGGGCATATTGGGAACTAAGCCCTGAAAGTCCATTCGCTATAACGCCGTAATTTCATTCTTTTATAAAAATGCAACCGCGGTTCTAGAGTCTCGAACCAGGAGTTGTCGATGAACTGTCGCATTTAGCAGGCTGCATTACACACAATCATGTCGTCCGGAGGGAACGTGGTTGTGCTCGACCGCGGAAACAACACCACTCTCACCGTCCACATACATGGTAAGTGGTTTTTTCTTCGTTTTTACGCCATTTTCACAGTGTTCTTTCGTTCCGACGCTGCTACGCGTAGTTTTACGGCGATCTGCGCTTGGACGGCACGAAATGAAGCATGCCAGCCCTTAAGCTTGACCTTGGCCGGGCTTGGTCTATGTTCCGCTCCACTGGCTGATGAAGATTGGGTGGGCATCATTACCACTCTCTTCCACCAAAACACACATCTTCGTCCATCTGACAATTGTGTCCACGCTTTTTTCCGGGCTTTGATTATCATGTTTTGCTGGGTTTTTAGGTTCAAAGTTGTGGAGGCGACGGCGATCCTTTTCGCCGCTTTCCGGGAGTTTAAATGATGGGCATCGAATAGAAGCTGGGTTTTAATGAATTCGCGCAGCCACTTCTCCCTTTCGCTTTTACCAATTATCGATTTTTCCATCCCAGTCTCGCTCTGGAGTGCGGCGGATGGCGCCAAAATACAAGTGGTTTTTTTTTCTGTTTTTTTATTTTTTTTTCGCCATGGAGCGCTGCCTCACAAAACAGCGGCGGAAAATTTTTCTTCGCAAACTCCCTGGAGGCACCGAACATCATTAGTTAGGGGGTTTTGACAAGCACCGAGTTCGAGTCTTTTCACTTGATTTTTTTTTTTTTTTTTCTTGAGTCCTTGAACCACCGCTCGGGCTTTTTGGGTTGTCAGGCATTCTATATTACTGTGTCTGGCTTTAGGTGTTTTTGTTAAAGAAACGACGAAAGGCGATTGTAATTAAACGATGTTCATTTGTTTTTTTTTTTTTCCTTCCAATGCACGAATGTAGCTTTTTTCTTAAAAAACAAATGCCTTTAATTATAAAAAGAAAATTGAAAAGGGTCAGTTATAAGTGAAAATGTTTAACATTAATCTTTTGGCATTACATGATTTGGCTACTTGAAAATTTATTGATTTTTCGCTTTCTCCAGGTCCTTTTAAGATCGTAGCTTACTAATTTTGGAATCAAGTGAATATGCGAACATTACAATTTTGTATGTGTTTTTTAAAAGCTTTCTTTGCGATTTTATATTTAGTTTTTCAAGAATTCTTTTTTTTTTTTTTTTTTAACAATTTAGATCTATTTAAATAAGTAATAGAATATTTAATATTCATAAAACAAAATTATTTAAGCATTTATTCAAACGTTCGAGTATTTTTGGAATAACAATCTCACGTACTTCAAAAATACAAGAACATAAGAAACGAAAAAATTTCAAAATTCAAATTAATTCTGGTTTTGTTTTTTTCTACTTACCTTTAAAAGATAAATAAATAAATACAAATTGCACTTTTTTTGTTGTTAAAGAATAAATTGATGGCAATTTCTTTAATCTATTGTCTTCACGACTAGAAATGACTTAATTAAGTTCAACCGATTATTCTCTCTATAAACTTCATTTCATTGCTTTAATCTGGTATTTCTTGGTAATAAAACTATGTTTTATTCTTTTTGTTTTACAAATCGTAAAAGGAATGCAGAAAAAGAAATTATCTTTTTTTTTTTTACAGGTTTACTAAAAATTTACATCCACCGAAGCAGCCAAATAAGACTAATTTGTTTATCTTTCTAAATCATTTTATTAATTGTTTATAAGAAAAATGAGAAAAAAAATTTTTTCCCCCCAAATAAACCTTGGTTGGACAAACATTTTCCGAAGGAAAGTTGATTGCAGTTCTATTCTGTCGTTCTTCCTCTGTAATTCTGGACAATGTCTCCAAATGACGCAGTTATCCACCTTCAATTCGTCCTCTGTAAAATGAATCCATTTTTACATCAAAAATGGAAAATTCTAGTTTGTAAATACAATTTACAGATCTTGGGAAATGATACTTATAGTTTTGTAATTTGTGAATCCACTACCAAAAAATTTTGGAAAAAAAAATAGAAAAAAAAAAATAGCCGGACGTTGCAGGAAAGCAGCGTTGTTTAAAAATTGTTTGAAATTCGCGGGAAAAAAAGTTGAACAGAAGTCGAGCATATCTAGATTGGATTAGTAGAAAAACCGATATCGAGGGGGAAAAAAATAGTAAGTTTCAAAATTGTAGCTGAATTACAAGCTGTATTGTGATATTTGCTTTCCAATCAATATCTGCATAGCTGATCGATTGATCAATAGCCGCAAATTGGTTCAATTCAATTCTAATTTTATTTATTTTGTCAATTCCCAGCCCCTTTTCCATCTGGTGAGATGAGATCCATATAAATGACTTGATCTTCTCCGCGCATCTCATTCGTCCGTAATCGGATTTAAGATCAATTCCGATGGTGAAACGGTTAAGTCGCCTTCAAATTATCGATGCAGAAGTTTCTCGATCATTGACGAAGAGACAATGCGGTTTTCGAATCCGAAAATTGAAGTCAATCGATTGGTAAAAGTGTTTTCCAGGCATAAATTACTATTTGCCAAGTCGGCTCCTTCGTTGCGCCCTTCTTTTTTTCGCGGTCATTCCGTCGTGAGCTGCACGTGGAACCTTGTTGCGCGCGATTCGCTTTTTATTTTTCGCGCTCTTTTGAAGGGAAACCTTAACGAATATTGATGATCTGCTTGAAATGAATCCTGTAGTTGTTCGATCGAATGCAGTATTTTCTAATCAATATATCGATTCGATGTATTGCAATCAATAACCGCTAGTCTTTATCCGCAGTAAAATCAGTGATAATCCTCATTACCATTTATTGGGGAAAGTGATATAATAGTCATTGGAACTGTGGTACTAATGATATCGCAGTTTTGGGAGAATTTGATATGAAGGTTTCAGAAAATTAAGAAGAAAAAGAAATGAAAATTTCAAGAGCTTTTTCATTTTTCCTTTAAATAAATCACAGTTCTGAACTGATTCTTTTAAATATCAATTTTAAATTATTTTTATTCTGGCATATATAGAAGATAGTCACTGATATGATCGTCAAAAATTGAAAGTTAAGACGCTTGAGATTTCTTAGTTTGTAATTTTATTATTTTTGTTATTTCTGTGAGGTACGTTATAAGTAATAAATAATTCAGAATCAAAATATTTCAAAAAGTTTTAATAAATCGTTGATTCTTAATTTTTTTTCATTTAATTAAAATTGCGATTTATCCAATAATTTAAAAAAAGTGTTTTAATATTTTTTTAAATAATAACTTTAAAAAACAATTGTTTTAATGAGCTGTTTTTTTCGTTTTTCTTATCCTTGCAAAGATTGGATGACAGGCTACGTTCCTAACAATTTCGCCTTAATAGATGAAAAACCATTTCTTTGTTCAACTAAATATATTTTTAAAATTCTAATTTTATACAGAAAACTTAGACTTTTATTTATTTATTTATTTCCCCCCCTTTTTTTTTAAAGGCTAAAGGTTTTTAGACTAATTTCTTGAATACAATTTGTAGAAGTTATACATAAAGAGAAAAATCACTGTAAAACAAATTTGATATATATGGGGGAAGAAATGAGCAAATAACATTCGAACTACTTCAGAGCTTCGTACGAAAATATAAAAATATAAATAGTCTGGCTCGAAATGAAGTGTTCAAGATAATGTTTTAACCTTAAAGATTTTTACTTATTTTGCATTTTCTATCTACATTTTTCTTCTGTTAATAACTAAAATGAACTTTCGTGAATCAATTTGATGTTTCCATGAAAGAAAGTCAATTAAATCGCCTAGTTTAAGTTTAAATTTCGTATCTTTATTTACGTATTTTTGTATATTAGTGTAAGTCATCATTCAGTAAAATACAAAATTTAGCTGATTTACATTCGGATCTTGATTGAGACAGAAAGAAAAAAAAAACAAAAGTAAGAACTCGAAGAATTTTCTCCTGAAGAAGAGGAACTCAATTTAAATTCGTTTCTGTTTTTATCTTTGATAATTATCTTGATGTTATTCTCCTTTTGGGGCTCTTATGAAGACTTCAGAACTGTATCTGGGGTAAACCTATTTTGACAATAGAAGCAGTTACAGAAGATACTTTTCAACATGAGAATAATCGAAAAACTTGAAAAAATTTCTTCTATTGCAATCTACATGCTATATTCTATATGCAATCCGATGGAAAGTATATTATGACACCAATTTCATAGTTTAAGTATCATTATTAAAGGTATAACTATTAAGCTTATCAAAAATTGGCCATAATAATTCTTCTTTGTTTATAACATAGACCCTTAGCAAATTTGAATTATTATTTTTGAAGCCAAAATTACACATTAGTATATATGATAATTTTTCTTTATCTCGTTGCCCTTTTACAGTACCACTTCGGAGATGTACTTCTAACATTGTTTGTCTTAACATGGTAGCTTTGCTGCATACATAGATTTGCCGTGCTCACCTAAGAAATAAAGTGTGCCACGAAAGTCCATGGAGACACAAGTGAATTGAATATGAACGCTGTTTAAAATTCTGTACTGTTACTGATAAATACTAATAATGATTTTTTGTTTGTTTGTTTTTAAGTAATTTCCAACTCTCCACACCATACTTGGTTAATTGTAATTACTATCTATTGTAACTCAAAATAATAATTTGTAGCCTTTCTATTGGCTGGAGAGCTTCAGAATAACTGTTTTTTTGTTGTTTATTTGTTTATTTTTTTTTTCACTAAAGTTATTGGCAGGCTCCTGGAAACTCCCTCCTTTTATCATACAATCAAATCGATCTCAATATTGATTTTAAATGAAACTTGAATTTCCAAGAGCTGTTGTGATGTAGCGGAAAAACTTTTAGTTTTCAATCTAAAACTCTCCTGTCGTTAGTCATGAAATTCGTTAGTTACAGTGTAAAATCCCTCCCAAAAAAAGTACAATAAACCTAAAAAAAAACCTGAAAAAAAAAGAGACTATTCTCGAAGTAAAAACAATCATGTAATTTCTTCAGAGTTTTTACTTTAATGATGTAAATATTAAATGAATTATTTCTCTGTAACAAACTTTGAAATACTAGCAATCAATTTTTTGTGAGAACGATATTTAAGGATCTTTCATTCATAGAGAAACTCCAACTTTTTCATATATTTAACGAATGACCAGTTTTTTTTTCCACAATTTTAATTACATTTTAATAGATATTAGTTTTGATAGGCGGGACTATTTATTGATGGATGATAGCGTATCTAGTTTAGATTATTTGTTATCTAATCTTCTGTTATTGTTTTTAAGCTTGTTTTTGAACCTTTTCAGTCCCTTTAATAAGACTGATAAATCCAATGCTAGATTTACTGAGAAGTCTATTCGAGAAATGGCCGCCATTCTTAAAGCCCAATTGCTGTGTTCCTTTCGCAAGCTCCAGTTTTGTCGGTGTTCATATTTCCTCTGATGATATCACATCAGTTGTCTATTTTCTTGGGCGCCCACACCTCGCCCCTCAAGATCCCCCCGGAGGGAGAAGAACCCGTTGCTAGCCTTGTTTACAGAGATGTTCCCCTTCCTCTACAGTAAAAAAAAAAGCCCTCCTCTTTTATTTCCCACACAATTTTTCATAGACTTCAGCATCCGCATGAGTGGTGTGTTTGATGCTTGAGGCTATATCTTGCGGTGAAATGGGATGCATCAACGAAATTAATAACCACTGCCTGCCTTGATGATTATTTTGCCTTTCCTTGTATTTGTATCCTCGAAACAAGCAATAAAAAGGTGAAACTTAGTGTTTTTCAAGACAGTGGTTTCAAAACCGCGATAGGGCTTTGTTGTTCTTGTTGATAGGCTATTTTTTATTTATTGTTTTTATTTACAGGCTTTGCTGTCATTTAATTTTGTTATCTCGGATGTCGAGATATTGTCATTTCTTTTAAAAAATGAGACAGAACAAAAAAACAAATTCGATGAATAATTAGATAGTAAATTGTAATGTAGACAAATATCAAGAGTTGAAGCCTACAAAAACGAATATCTTACCTGCCATTAAAACATTGAATCCGATAACTTGAAAGAAATTTACAAATTTAAAGCTTTGGAACTGTAACCCTGGATAATCATGGTTCGTAAATAGAGGCAACAAATAGAGAAAAGAGTTCTATTTTATTTAAAACAATTCTTTTTACTGCTATTATTTTATTTGAGTCTTTGAGGTGCTCGCTCATTTGTCGTATTGCTGAGATTCTCGATAAATTGAATCATTGGACGAAAACATGAGAAAGTTATATTTTCAGTTATAATTTATTAAAACTTACGTGTAAGCTTACAAGTTAGTTGTTAAAAAATTCAACAAAATGTTTTTAAAAAGAACTTATGTAGACAGTGTTTAAATAGTTCTAAATCATAATCATTAATGTTTTAGAAAAAAATTGTTTAATACTTTTTTTTTTTTACAATTTTTTAAAAATGTAGCAAATAAACATTTACCTTCTTATACTGCTTATTTATCTTCTTTATACAGATAATGCCATCGATTGTAACAAGGAGATTTCATTTGAAGTTAGTGAAACCGTCTAGTTTTAAGTTTTTATTTCAATTTTTTTCCTCCCAATTCTCGTAATTTTTGGCAGTTGTCAAAACTTTAATGTTTTTGATTCATTTTTTTCTTATTTATTCTCAGTTTGTTTTTATTAGTACAAAATTACTTTTGGAGAAGATTAGGGTTTTTTTAGGATTTATTTTTATTAAAAGGAATATTTTTATTTATTTTCTCCTTTCATTTTCTTTTAAACTAAAGATCAGTCAGATTGGAATCAATCGCTTAATTTAGTGTAGGAAGTGTTTCTTTAAGGAGAGGGTTTTCAAATTGCTTGGGCTCGTTGTTTCAAGTAATGGAACCAATTGGAAATACTATCTTCGAAGAAAATCGATTAAAAACTTTTCTGTTCTGAATTAAAGGGTGTTGAAAACGCTGTTATGATTGTAGCCTTTTAATGCGAGGCAAACACTTGTTCAAATGTGAGTTTAATTATTTCGTTCAGATGTTTTCATCGTTCAATTTGCGTGAAAATTACTAATTACGATAATTTCATTAGCATTCTATTGGGTTAGCGAATGTTCTTGACTTATAAATGAAGGGTCACATTCATAAACCAGTGTTTGTGGAATGCATTCACTTGCTCTTGAAATAAAAAGGAGAACTCTCTCGTAAAAGCTTATTTGTTGAATGGATGAAACAAATTAGATCAATTAAAACTAACGATAAAACAACATAATCAGTTTAGAAAAAAAGATAGGATACTTCATAGTTTAATTACTTTCACTCCTATAGGAGATTTATGTACAACATTTATCGTGATTCATTTAAAAAAGTTTAGATGTATTTATTTATTTACTTACTTTTTTTTTTTTTTTTTTTTTTTACTTAAAGTGTTGAGTTTTAAAACTTTAATTGAACCTTTAAGTTTTTCAACTACGAATTTAACCCGTGTAAAAACTTAAGTAATCTAAAAAAAAAAATAAACAAAAAAAAACAAAACACACTTTACAATTCGGCATAAATAACTAAATGAACATTTTTAGTTTGTTTATTCACCTTTATTTCATTGGTATATGGAAGTTTGGCTTGCATCGTGAAGCGCAGCGGAATAACATTATGATACGTTCTTTATAGAAAAAGGAAATTGTCTAGAATTAAAATTATGCCTGAAATCCGTTTCACTGAGATGCATTGTTGAGCATCTAATATTGTGTAAAAATTTCCTGATCGTTTAGTTTTGAAATAATTCGTGCGACGACCAACAGACATTATTATTTCATTTACTATTTCATTGTTATTTCATTTGCTTTGTGTGTTTAGCAGAAGAAGAAATTTATAATATTTATTTTTAATCTGTAAATGTTTGTCGAGGAACGTGAAAAAGGAATACCGGAGGATTCTTCAAACAACAATGATCTCCATTCGATTTCCACATCGCAGTGATTTCCCTGTCTTCCCAGTCTTAATCTGAGACACTGGTTGGAAATCACGGCGCTTTTATTAATGTCGGTGGATTCGCCACTAATTTTCTCTTTGAACTTTATGAGCAGTTTTGCTGGTCTAATGATGACCATTATTATATTTCTTGTTCTTTGCTTTAATCTGTGTTAATCACACGGTCGACGGAGACCCACTCGTAATCCATCACCCGTGACACCAACAGCCTCGCCCCGTCCAACATCGGTCAACACTTTTTCTGTCGCTTCCTGAGTTTTTTTTCTCTCTCTCTCTTTCTGGAAGAGTACCCCCACCCACTTGGAAGGTCTTAGCACTTCGCTTTCCCGACATGGGGCGCTTTTTTTTAATTTATAATTTCTTCTTTTTTTTTTTACTTGCATTCTCGGTTTCCGAAATTGCATTTCCAGATTTGCAGTAGGTGGAAAAATTAAACAACTGTAACGAAACCATTTCTCGTTTCTGAATCATGCTTCATTCAGAAAACACAGAATACATTATTTATATAGTTAGGAATTTATCCTGAGATTTAAATGCAGATTTTTTCTTGGAATTTTTTTTTTATTATTTTCATTGTGAACTAGGCCATCCCCCGTGTACACGCGCTTGTACTTATTTTACTTTTTACTATTTTACTTTAAAATATTGCAACGTTTCGGCAATTATAGTTCTAATTGTCATTTTCAAATTACAATAAACAGACGGATCGGAAATAAATAAACAATCTTGAAATTCAAAAGAAAGGTTACATACATTCATTATTGATGGGAGGAAGGGGAAGGAAACATAAGTCAAAAAGCAATATAAACTAAGTTGTAGTCCCCGTGGCCTAATGGATAAGACGTCTGACTACGAATAAAAAGGTTGCAGGTTCAATTCCCGTCGCGGACGTTTCATTGTAAAAATTATTTCTATTTTCCATTCTCAAAGGAAATTGCGCCGGACAGACAGACAGACAGACAGAGAAATAAAAGATTTTAGTAATATAGATTAGTTACACCCCTTCGCTCCACGATAGAAGCCAAACTTCCATACTGAAGGGAAATAATTGTTACTATATAAACCAAATACGTTCCATTTGGTTTTATTTATGTCGAATCGTGATTTTTAATTTTTTTTTAACTTTATCCGGGTTAAATTCGTAGTTAACAAAATTAAAGGTTCAAGTTTAAAAATCGACAATTTAAAAAAAAAATATGAAATAATTGTGTTATATGTACTATATATGTGTAGATATATACATGCACATTTTACTTCTCGAAGTACTTGCTGGAATTTACTATTTTGTGTAATGCTACAAACAAAATAGTTCTAATTCAAAGCTTACAATAGGCTAGAGCCGTTTTCCATGGCTTTATAGTGCCTGAATGCTTCGTTTGCATTTTATCAGTCGGTGAACTCCAATCAGTTTTGCTTTATTCTCAATTACATTACATTGGCGGAAAACAAATTCAAAAGTCATAATCATATGACGGGAAATTTTAGAACAATTAGAAGTTACTCTGCAAAAAAAGAAAGCGGAATAGTTGATATATTTTTTTTTTTCGTTTGTATCAGCATTATTACATAACAGAGAGAAAAAAAAACCAAGGGTTGAAACAAAAAAAAAAAATAAATTAATATTCATATCCGTTCGTCTGCTCAATACTGTTTTTCAAAATACTTAAAAATAACTCAATACTGTAAAGCTAAAACTTCAATAAGACCTCTTAAGTATCCAAAAACAGTTAATTACTCTTTGACCTAAAATTGTATTTTCACAGTATCTAAAAAAATAATGGTCTTTTTTTAAGAAGCTGAAGTATTGGTGATAGAAAATCGTTGCTTGTTTATGCAGCTCATAGCCAGAACCAAGAAATTAATAATCTCCTTTTTAAATCGCTATTTCTAGATAAATTATCAGGAATTACCCAGTGCTAACGATGTTTTTATAACTTACCCTGAGGTGTTCGTAAGTTGACAATCAAACCTTACATATACGTTTAATAAAGTTATTTTTTAATTTTATATATAAGTAAATTATCTTTTAATATTACTTGCCACCAGAATTTTTTTTAATTTAAGTAATTTTCATTTGTTTCTTTTGTATCTACTAAAAAGAGATAAATAAGTTAACAGTGACCACACTGTATAGTCAATAGTTTTCTATACTGGTATTTTTCTATTCTTTATTCTTCATTCAGTGATTTGTTCTAAGTCTCAATCATTTAAATTTCAGTGAAAAAAAAATAATCAATCTGGTTTTTGCTTAATAAAAAAAAAGATCAGACAGAGCTATAATTTTCAACCAGTTCCTACGAAAGTTAGTGACTTCACCTGCATATTAAGTTTCATTGAAATCGGTTTTGTAAAACTAGAACTCTTTAAGCTTGGACGGATAAAACACAAGTTTTAGCCTCTAAAATTTGGCAATTTTTTTGCTATAATCCATTGTTGAGCCTTTTTTGGACCAGCAAAGGATAGCAGCAAAAATATTCCGTAATACTTTCACTTCATGTCATATTCATCTTGCGAAAGGATAACATGATGTAAGCGAATAGGAAAAATGGTAAGTAATTGGCGAATGAGAAAAAGCTTCGTATTCTTTATGCGATACGAAAAAAGTCTATTCAAAATGTTTATCAAAATTATCTGTTAAAATTCTGTTCCTGGAAAATGGAGATAATATGTTGTACTACTTCTCGTAGATGCTTGTTGTAAAATTCCGTCCAACTCTTTTTATTAGTAAAAAATAAAATGTAATGTTAAGCAGGGTATAATAATGTTGGGGAAGAAAGTAAGATTTACTCCAAAGAATACAAAAAAAAAATGAATTTTTAGTATAGGGTTTAAAAGAAATTGCTAGGAATAAAGGAAATACGTTGAAAATCAATCTTGTATTGAAAGAAAAGTGGAAAAGTTTTAATTGTCCTTGGGCACCTGATAGAAGTCACTTTTTAACTTAAAAACATCAGTAGTTTTAACTTCTTTCGAATGATATCAAATCATAACCAAGAATAAATTATTTTCATAAGTCGATATGAATTTCTTCTGTTGTTCAGACTCTTATATTATTTGTAGTTATTTAAGATATCATTAAAATTTTATAGGCCTAGCATTTATTAAATTACATATAATGAATCATCAAAAATTTGCAAATTAACGGAATGATATGGATCGTAATTTCTGCTTCTTTGATTTCTACTGATAAATAATCTCTTGTAACCATATAATCTTTGACCTTTCCTGTCAAATTTTAAACAGTCTATTTGACTTTGAAGGTCAAAAATATTATTTTCTGTAAAAATTCCACAAATTAGGAAGAATCTTTGAACTTTTGAATGATTCTACATTTTTGTTATTTCGTGTTCGATTTGAACTGATAAGTGGCAAAATGGTGTTTGAATATTTTTCAACACATTTAAGAAACACAAAAGCATATGAAGTTAGTTGATATGTACAGAGAAGGTTCTTTGAGTCGTCGCTTCTCCTTGAGCATTTAAATCGATCACATCTAGATTAGTTGAATGTGTTATACATTGATTTTAATAAAATAGTGAAAAACTCATAGCAAATCAAGGCTTGAACATTTTACTCACATTAAACTATTTAATATAGTGAAAAACTCCTTTTTCTTTTGCTTGACTTAAAACTAAATTTAATTTTTCCTTTTTAATTGCATTCCTACATTGTTTTCTTTTATAAGCTATTATAGATTCGGTTTATTACTATAATCATTAGTTGATTTGCTTAGATAATGTGTGTAGCCAGTTTGTTGTTTTTCTCTAATGGGCTTTTGCTTGTTTAATTATATCAGTAAGTTCATCTGCGAATAGCTCTATCTGAAGAGAGCGAAGAGCCTTGACTAATTTCGTCGAATTCTATTAAAATGATTAAAAAGAAAGCCTGTTTCTCTTTTACACTCTCATTGTACGTTTTCTTAACAAATTATTATCAATTCATTTATATTATAAGGTATCAAAAAACTTTTTTTTTCTCTCGGATACAGTTTCATAGTGTTTTCAAACATAACAGTTGTAGAACTAATAACACGAAAAACTGTCGCGAAATCTCCAGAAAGCAGAAGATGGAAAAGTCCGGCCACTCTTAAGAGCTTCTTAATCGTATTCCTTGAGGATGCCCTTGTGAGTTGCAAGAAGACGCTCAGCGTGCACAGAATTTAGCTTCACACGTACTGAAATGCTGTAATGTAGATTCCATTCAAGACATCAAATAATCTGGATAAACTGAAACTACATTCGGCTTTATTCTAATAACGAAATTTAATAAAATAGTAATTCACTTTCAGGATATTTTAAGTGTTTTAAAGAGATTTTTAGTCATCTGGACATTATGCAGATTTTTGCTTTGTTTTTTGTTTTTTTAAGGCTATTATATGCAACGAAAGCAACTAAATTTTTTTTTTTGTGCTCCGGGATTGTAACGGTTATACAGTAATGAAAAGAGATTTAACGTGCCTGAAAATTTAAAGAAATGGATAATAAACGAAGGCACAACGCTAAAGGAAAGAATTCGCACCCTGAGCTGTCACCGGGAAGAGACTGGGACGGACCGTTTCGTCCTTTTTATGACTCATCAGCCAGCCAAACTCCACCGATGACAGGCTCAGAAGATGCGAGAGTTTAAGATTCCGGGCCTCGCGAGACCGGGACTTTAACCTCTTGCATCTTCTGAGTCTGTCATCGGTGGAGTTTGGCTGGCTGATGAGTCCTAAAAAGGACGAAACGGTCCGTTCCAGTCTCTTCCCGGTGACAGCTCAGGGTACGAATTCCTTTCTCTTTTAGCGTTGTGGCTTCGTTTTTTACCCATTTCTTTGTTTTATTCTATTTAGATAAAGTTAGTAATACTTTCTTTCTTCAGAAAGGTCAGATTTAAAAAGTGGAACATACCATTGAAGCTTATTTGTAAACGAAGAAGAAGAAGAAGAAAAATTGTAGTAAGTTCTGTCTATGAAGTAATCAAGTAAAAGCAACTAAGAAATCGCGCCAGGAATGATTTGATTTTCTTTTAAATCATTTCGATTGAAATCAGTGCACTTCAGTAATTCTTATTCGAATTCTGTTACTCAGGGTGCTTAGGTTATTTGATTCGAATAATGAATTCAAAGTGTCTCGTTTCGTTTTCGATCACTAGGCAAAGGAAAACCACCTGTGATTCACCTGCTTTCTTTTTCAAGGACACTTCGAAGAAACCGTTGGACGAAACGCGAGGATTAGAGAAAAAAAAAACTTGAGCGGCCGCCATGAGCCGGGATGCTCACATTAGGTCCGTGATCATCATCATCATCATCCTTGGCGTTCATCTTATTTCGCCTGAGGACGCGGGAAGTTGTCCCAGACGCCGTAATCATAGTCATCGCATGCGTCGCTACTGACTCGACCTTCTTTAGAAGAAACAAAAAAAAAGAAAACTGAATATAAACGTCTGCGGCGACAAAATTCATTAATTTGTTTTGGAAAGAACTAAGGACTTGTATAAACAGAATTGTTGGAGATTTCTCCAATTCTGCTTTGTATGTTATTATTTGGAAAATTTTTTTTTTTTTTTAGTAAATACTCTGTTATGTAAGTCATATGCAATTTTAAGAGCGACCCTTTTATTATTATTATTTCTTTAATTTTGCTCATTTATTTCTATAGGACATAAGCATTATTTAGTGCTTATTATTGTCCAGTATAACATTCTGTAAACTGCCGGTTGCTGATTCACATTCTGGAATTGCAGTTAACGTTGATTATTTGTTGAATGGCTACTCATAATTACGATTTTAGCCTCGTTTCGAAAGAAAGGATAGCTTATAAGACCACTTGGGCTGTGTGTACTCACCCTCATCACTCTCAACAACTGAAGAGAAATTATTGGAAATTGACTTTGGACAAGAGACTATTTCTTAGAAAAAAAAAATAAAATATCTTATATTTGAAATAATTTTTCCTTTGTCAAATTTAAAGGAAATTGCCGCGAGATGAAATTATAAGGTGACTGAAATGACTGACTGAAGGAAAGCTTTGATTGAGGTTATCTGTTATAATGACAATCTAACTATCAACAATGAAATTTGGTAGAGTTAATAAATAGACAAGATGGTTAATTTATTAAGAGAAGATTGATTGCAGTACTAAGTCTCAGAATCAAGAAATCTTAAGTAGGATCAAAGTTCTTCTACGACAAAAGAAGTTGTCTTCTAAAATTTTATCCATGACATTTAGTTTGAGAATCACTAAGTTACAGTAAAGTAAATTCATTTTATTAAAATATTTCAGTGAACGTATATCTTCAGTAAAACCTTTTATCTACTATTAATTGAAATCAGACTGTATTTTCCTATCATTAAAAGCAACCATTGGAATTGAAGTTTCAGCCATTGGAATTGTTAATTTCTATATCAGATAAAAAAATTCAGGAATTTCTTGTTGGCTATTTCTTTTGACATTATATTAATACATTCTTTATTTTTCGTGAATTATTTTCTCTGCCACAGTTCATAATCCAATCTTTACCTTCTTTTAAGATATTCTTGTACACTGTTTGCTTTTTTTTTTTATACTCGCTTAGTAAAGATCTTTAAAGTATGTTAAAGTTTTGCTCAGACTTTTAAGACTATTCTCAAAAACTTAGAAATTAGACGTTTTAACGACAAAATTTCGTTTTTAAGTGAAAATGGAAATGCGACTTAGTTATAAGGAGTCTGCGACAAAAAAGAATTAAGAGTTATTGCTTGAATTTTATTTTATTTAATGTTATGTCTATTATAAAGATTACATTCAGTTTTTTGACACCTACTTTTTTTTTTATTTGTGGCTGAGCAAAAAGCCCTTCTCATTATCTCAATCGTTTTTAGAAGAATCAAATTCGTTCCACAAATATATCACTGGCCTACTGGAAAAAGGCTAAAGTTTGACTAATTAAACAAAAACCTTAGGTTTCGAACGAGAAACAAAGCTGCCAATCCACGTTTCTCTGTGATTAAAGTAAAATTTATTCTGAAAAGCTAAAATTTTATTGGATCTGGATTATTTGACAAATGTATAAATAATATCTAGAAGGTATTCCACATTTGATATTCCAATGATATCTTTTCGTTCAAAACTTCAAATTGCCTTTAAATGACATCTTTATGAATAATCACGAAACTACTACGGCTTGCTAAGAGCTTTCCTTTGGTTTCCATGCTATGAAGTTTTTCAACAGTATTGCTAATTGCAGAGGAACGGAAGGAAGTTCATTGCTAAGAACAGTGCAAGCTTTTGTTTGCAACAGCCGTAAGATTCACCTCATTATAAAACAGCTGATGGTGGAAGAAATTTTCCTGGTTCTTCCAAAGCAAAAAACTTCTACTCTTTCTTAACAAAATTACCAAACAAAGTACGCATGCAACTCTAACAAGTCCTAAAGGAAGTGTTCAGTAAGCTTTTTTTAAAGCAGACAGTTTGAAATGTAATGTAATAGTTTATGCTAAAAGGACAAGAGTTCCGTAATCTTACAGTTTGATGCACTAGAACATGTATCAACCAGTAAACAAATCTAACAAAATCTACAGCACCAAAGAAATGCTATGGGAAAAGCTGTTAAGTGCTGTTGAATTTCATAACCTATTTCCTCACTAATGGCTGAAGCAACAGCTTACTGTGGACATTTTAATTAAACAACCCCATATAACTTTAGTTACAAAAATTTGGATTTTGAAGTGTGATACGCAAAGATAAAACTTCGAGATTCACTAGGCTTAATAATAATAATAATAATTGAGACAGAAGTTATATTTGATAGGAGGAGATTGATATTGACTTACATAAAATGATCTAAAATTAAGGTTTTACAGTTGGTAACAAATCTAAATCGTTTTAATGACAAACAACGTGCGTAAGTTTACAGTCCATGTTGAAAAATTTCATTCTAATTGAACGATATGAAATAGAATTTTGAAGGCTTCAATGACAAAGTTAGATGGGTTTATTTACGTTGTTTCATAATGGAATTTAGTTTACAAATATTAAGACACAATTGAAGAACTTCATTTTCATAAAAATCTCTTGAATTTTTTTTTTTTTATTTATTTTAATTTGTGATGTATAATAAAGAATTCGCACGGCACTTATAAAACGAAAGGAAAACAGCAATGGAAAACAGATATTATTAAATAAAAATATAAATATAAAGTCTTAACCATTAAATTTATTTCCCTTAGGATTTTCGATATAATGAGATTGATTTCTCGTTTAATCTCTTGAATAGGGACTTTTTTTTTTTTTTAATACTATAAGATTTTTTTTCTTTTCAACGAAGTTTGAGATCCGAGTGGGATTGGACTGACAGATACTAATCAGTTCTCTGTAGCAGTCTTCTATTAAGAATAAGATTAAAAGGCTGATGAAAAGCATTTTTTTCTTGTTTTTTATTCCTTGTCTGTTCCATGCACAATAAATAATTCGAATATTTCAAAGTAATAGGCTAATTTTGGGGTTCCATCAGAAACTCAAAAACCTCTGCTGAGTCTTAAACAAATTGAAATCTTCATAATTCTCAGAGAACCATTTTTTATTCCATGAAAATCTTTTAATCGTAAGCATTGAAACTGTTTTCATTTCTTGTCGCAACTAATAAAAATATGGATTTGAATCAAGTGTCCTTAATTTTGTGGTCTGAAGAACAAAAAATATTTCTTGACTATTTATGATTTCAGAAATAAGTTTTTCAAATGTTAAAACGGTAAACAGCGAGATTATTCCCATTCTTTTCTTTAACAGAAATCCTTTCTTCCATTCAGACTCTGGCATTTTGAATGATGTTAATGATTAGTAAAGTTGATTTCCTTAAGCTGTAAATCGCTATTTTAGAATTTTAATTCTTCTCGGATTTAAAGTATCTTCTTGTTTCCATGTCGTTGTTATGAAAGTGAGGCTTATCTAACTTGTGTCTGATAACATTTGAACAATGAATGGGTCTTCTTGAAACTCACTTTTATGGATAATAGACTGTCTGCTACATTGAAAATTTCTGCGTTTGGATTCCTGTACAATAAAATGCGCGTAACTAAAATTCTTACAAGAAAAGCATTAGAGCTAACTTTCATTGAAGGCAAACGGTGTATTTGGTTACTTTGAAGAAAATGGCTAAAATTTATAAGATTCTTTTTGCATGGCATTCTTAATTCGAGCAAAACTATTTTCAATTTTGAAAAATTAATGCTTCGTTCAGATATATCTTCTTTTTTATAAAAACAACTTAGCAACTATAAGGAAAGCTTTTTTTTTTACAAACTAAGTCTTCATTATGATCTGAAGACTAGTCCCAGATCGTTTTCTTTATGTATATATACATATATAGACGCAAATATATTACTATTATTATTACTGTTGTTTTTGTAACAGACTAAATTATATGTGTATGGATTTTGTTTTGGCTTGCTTTTGTAACTCAATGAAACCTACACTACTTCACGGCAAATGAATGGAGTCAACTGGACGCCTACATTACTTCAATGTGTAGTTGCTAGAGAGTATCACATTTTCAGTCCATTCTGGTTTAACGTTTTTTTTCTTTAACAGCAAATAAAATTTTACCAAGTTTTTAATTCATGCTGCCTTTGTTACAGCTCCCAAATTAGTAATCTAGGGAACGGTTAGGAAATTTTATTTCATAGTTAGGCCAGGAAAAACCTGAACAGGTCTAGCCTTTGTATTTCCAAATTAAAGCTGATGGTCTGCAGTTTCGTCGAAAAATAGCTGGGAAAAAAAAAATATGTTTAATTACACAACGACATTAAGGCTCTACAGAAGACCGATGTACACTCAAACCAACACCAATCCTGCCTTTTATCACTTTTGACTTGTGGTTTATTTTTGTATTTTTTAATAACCTTCTTTTTTTTTCCTCCGAGAGGACAAAATGTGGGCCCACGAATAACTTCTAAATCATTATAGAAAATAAGTCTAAAGAAAACCTAAAACTTTAATTTCACCAAATATTTGTAATTGAAATCTTGCTGTTTCTGTAGTCTATATAAATTTGCATTTTTTTAAAATTCCCAAGTTAACTGAATTCAATTGGAAAAACAGCGTTGGACTGGCGCGAGATAGTTTGTTTGATGAGAGCAGGCGACGGAGCTTTGGTTGGATCACTCAGCGTCTGGCGGGAAAGTGAAATGGAAGACCTTGAAAGAAGAGAGAAAGAGAGAGAAAGAAAAAAAAAATCACGGAGAGAAAGTGGAGGGAAATGAAAAGGTAACGGAAGAGAAGAAAGAGAAAAAAATATCTTTAGTAATTCTTATTTCAGTTTTTCAAAGAAGATTTAAATTAACATCATAATTACTAATACTACTACTATTACTACTACTACTAATTATTAATAATAATTTAACTTGCGTTAAATATGAATTTAAAGAAATTAATTTGATTGTATTCTTTCTTCGAGACACATTTATAAATTATTTCCTTTTATAACTACATGAAAAGCTGTATTGTTTGAAGCACAATTAAAAATAACCTAAACTTGTCCTTAAAGTTGTCTCTCTAATCTGTTATCTCTTTCGATTTTTTTTTTTTTTTTTTTTTTTATAACAATGGAAGCAATATCATTAAAATAAGGCAGTTATATAAGCAATTAAGAATTGTTATGAAACATTTTGCAAATACGTATACATATATATCACCTGATCAATCCGTTAAACTTCATTGTTGTATTTAGACGCTTATTATATAATATGTTAATGATATTGTCTCAATTATTGCACAAAGTGTACTATAAAATAAAAATACATTATGTTTAGAAAGAAATTAATTTGATCTATCTTTGCCAGCAGATGATCAGGGACATAGCTCCTATTAAATATAGGCATTATTTAAAAAGAAAAAAAAAAGATTTAATTTAACATAATTTAATATGTGGCCAAGGAAATCTATAGAATGGATAGCCTGCCACCATAATTACGATAATCATCTGAGGGTAGTGTGATTTTCATTTTCGGGCAAAGGCAGATGTTTCGTGCTATTTAACTTCGCTGTTTTCTACATAATTAATTGAAGTAAAATTTAACGAACTGATGCATCATTAATTGATGGTTGGCAACGAGCAGGTAAAATGGGTTCGTGCTATTACAGAGCCTCTAAAAGAAAGGCAAATCTTCTCCATATACTTACCATCAGGTGTACTCACTCAATTTTCGTGGAAACTTCTGGTTTCTTTATTTTAAAGCTTGATGATGTATTTTAAGCTAGAACTATTGTTATTTCATGGTCGACAGGTGCGTTCTCTCTATTTATCTGGTTAGCCCTTATTGAAGCTATTATTCATAAAATGAGTTTATTATATTTAAAAAAATGCATTATTTCTTGATAATGCTTAGCTAAATGCTGTAAAGTTTCATCGAAGTTGAAAGAAAATGTCTTTTTCATTTTCCATAATTCAGGGGAAGATGCTTTTCTTTTTTACTCATTATCTTTGTAGCCAGGTGATTCGAGAGAAACAGAAGGCGAAGTCCTATTTGAAGATCTATGAAATTTAATTTCGCAAACTTAATTTAGTAATTTTCTTTGAAAATTGTACACAAAATGTTCTTTTCCCGTAATATTTCGATGCTTTTTTTTTTAATGTTAAATAATACTTATTTGCCACCAAACAAGATCAAAACACTATTGTTTATGTGACAATTATTCAATTTTTGTGTATTTTTTTCCTGTGAATAGAAAGTATGTTCCTGAAGATACAAAGCAATTCAGATTTCTTTAAATACGGCTTTTCCTTCCTTCCGTAATTGATCTTCTCCTAATTAAGTAGTCATTATTTATTGTACCAGCCTTTCTCACGACAAAGTTTCGCCGCAAAATTGTTAACGAAAGTTTCTAAGCAATTAGTGGAGACCCAAATGAAAAAGTAAGATTAGCTGTTTTCCATTTGAAGGCTAAACTCACGCAGACAAGATAAGTAAATACACAGACCTAGCACACGACCTCCTGAAGCAGTGGAGGCAGGACCGAGTACGTGTTTTACCCATCGTCCGCCACTGGTCTGGTGCCTCAAGCATTGCACCACAGTCTCAGTACTCTAGGGCTTCACAAAAACACTTATACACAACTCCAGAAGGCTGTGATACTCAATACAACACGCATAGTTAGGAAATTTATGGACACAACCACATATCCCTAATCATTCCTGCACATGACTTTTTTTTACACTTGGCAATATGAGCGTTGGTCCTTGACCCGCCATATTGTGTTAGCTGGTGAAACCCATGGTTTGAAGCTTTTACGTAATAATAATAATAATGTTTCGTCGTTCTAGAAAGAAAATTATTGTAGCTTTAGTTTCTCCTTCATTTATAACAAGCTTTTACATAATAAATAAGTAAATAAATAAAAAAATCAAAATTTCCAGATCTGAGATTTTAAGATATGCTTAAGTGCTATGAGCTGAAAGCAGGAAAGACTTTCTTAACAATTAGGATTTCTATGAATTCATTTGCTTTCTCTAGATTAAAACTATTAAGTTTTGCCAGTCAGATTTATATATAAATATGTATTGTCTTCACCATCTTTTACGTTTATATAAAGAAAGGTAGTTGCGATTACAAATTTCTCAATGAATCTATAGTTTATTTAGTTTAACGAGAGACTTAGGATGGGGGAGTGGGATCCAGTGTGTTGGGTTTGGCCGTGAAGCGTGAGTCAGCTCGGAAGCGCTGATTTGAAAGAGCGTCCATAACGCAGGCAGGACAGGTTTGCTGCTGTGGAGCGAAAGGGTTGGACCGATTACGAAGCCCCTAGGCAAGTGTTCTCCCTTTACTATTTTTTTTACTGTGTAAGCTCTCCTCCCCTGTTCGTGATTGAATCGACTCCGCCGTCGTCATCGCGACCACGCCATCATTAGCATCATGGCTCGGGATTCCCCGCTTATTAAACAGCGGCAGCGGTGGCGCTGCGATCGGCGTGCATTCTGATGAGCATCTGCTTGGTTATGCATGAGTAAACCAAAGGAGAGGGAACATTGAATAATCCACAGGTCGCGGTTTGCTTGGGGTGGGAAGAAGACTTTCGCTTTTTATTGGGGAACCTTGAACACCTGTAGATGACTGGATCGAATCTGCTTTCCTTTATTTACGAATTCAATTAATAATCAATAACAATACATTTCATCAGAAAAAAAGAATAATTATTTAATAAAGGAAAAGACATTTTTTTTTTAAATATACACATAAAAGAATTAGAATAATAAAGTTTATTGAAACAGCTGAATTTCAAAGCTTTATATGACGAAATATCTGATTTTTTTTTTTTTAGAATTCACTAATTAAAAAAACATCTTTAAAAAAGTATTAACTAAAAATAAAAATTTTGATTGAAGCAGTTGTAAATAAGTTTAATGCATCATATTGCACATAGGCAATTTTGAAACATCACTACGGCCTTTTTACATATTTTTTAAGTACTTTAATTGAAAGATAAACCCAGTTCATCTCTTCTAATATTATTGAAAACTTCTTTTATAAAAGCCGATTCAGTTGCGACATTACTGTTACATTTATCATTCTCTTGATTATTAGGAAAGATCAAAAGACCAAAACGCTTTTTTTTAATTTGAAGATAAACTGTAAACTGTAGATATAAAAATAACAATTTTCACCGTCCATTTTCTGAAATACGTATTTAACTGTTTGAAATAGAAATTTTTATCTGGCCATTTCTTTTTGCTTGAAAAGTTGGATGGTTTTCTTTTTCAACTAACTTTGAATTACTTTTTTATTTTATTTTTTATTAAGGGATTTAGTACTCTTGAACGGGCTCACCGCTGAATACAAGCACTGCTGAAAGGAAAAGCAGTATTTTGAATGGGAAAACTGACTTGTCAACATATCTTAAATACTGTATATATATATATGTTTTTCAGAAACTGATATTCAGGTTTGATTTTACTACTCTAAATTACTTTGGTTACACTAAAAATATTAATAATAATAATAAACGTAATGTTTTTTTAAGAATACGTGCTATGATGTTTCGGTCAACATTTAAAACTGTCTAATTTGTAAATTCATTGATAAAGTCGGGGTAACGTAAAGAAAAATTTTCAGACGATTTCAAAATGATAAAGCTTCCATCTCAAGAGTTGTTAAGATTTAAATCAGTCTGCGTCAGATCCCCAATCAGTTGAATAATTTCTATTTAATTGAAATTCCATATTAATAAGCTACAGTTCCTGTTGGCAATACTTTTGATGGACTGACTTCTAAATTTCTTATAAATTCATGAGTGATATTACACTTTTTAGAGATTCAAAAAAGGATGTTTTTCCCATATTATCTAAAACGGAAAACGATGAAAATGCACTTTCGCTTGCTTTCTCGCCTTGAACCATCATCGATGGGAATCTGGGACAGCTGGTTTCGTCCTTATCATCATCAGCTGATCATCAGCTAGAGTTACCCTCGCTCAGAACGCGTGAAAGCCTATGGATCCTTCTCCCGCTCTTGGAAGTGGGACCCCGTAAAAGCAAAATCGCTGTGACCAGTTCAGCGTAATTACCTTAGCCCGCTAAGCGCTGAGCACAAAAGGCATTTAATATGCGGTTAAACCAAACGCATAGTAGAAAAATTAATATGTAAGAAGGTTTAACGTGCATTAAAAGTAATATGAAAAACGATGAAAATGCACATTCGTTTGCTTTCATCCCTTGAGCCATCATCGATGGGAATCTGGAACAGCTGTTTCGTCCTTATTAGGACTCATCAGCCAGATTTACCCTCGATGATTAAGTTCAGAACGCGTGAAAGCAAACGAATGTGCATTTTCATCATTTTTTCCGTTTCTCGTATTACATTTAATGCACTTTAAACCTTCTTTCATATTATGAAAATACGAATGATTATAATATCGGCCAAGATCTACGATAGGAAGAGATTGACGAATTTTTAATCACAAGTAAATTACACGTTACATTATCACGTGATTACTTTCTTAATTTTCATTCAGTAAGATTTTTACACCAAAACTTTGCTCAGAATTTATCAGGATAAGCAATCATCGAGGTTTTCAACAAACGTTACCAATTTGTTCTCTGAATAAAAAATTCTCGTTCAAATGGTACATATCATAAGTGCTCCTTGAAAACACTCTTTGCATTCGGAGAAAATAGATTCTGTTCGTTTCTGGCGATGACGATGAATCCAAATTTCATCTCAGTTATCATTGTGAAATGCCTCTTCTTTTGGAGGTTTGACTGTTTACCTCATTCGAAAGTCTTTGCTTAGGGTTTAGAAGAATTAAACTCGAAATGGCAAAAACGTGTTTATTACATAAAAAAAAGGCAAAATTATGAGTCTTGAAAGTTTCTCTTTGTAATTGAACAGTGATAGGTTTTGTATTCTTGATTTCAGAAATAACGTTGATAGTTTTAAGTCTTAGGTGGACTTCTACAAAAGCGATAAACTTATTTTTTTTAACGAATCAAAGTCCGATGAAAAGAAAATATGAAAATGTGAAAACGATCAACTGAATAAAATTAAAAAAAAAAAAAAAAGGCGGCAACCAACAGAACATTCCTTTTAAAATAATAAAATTTCTGCTACGAATTCTGCTTAATATAAAAATATCATCTGATGGAGAGTACAAGCATGTAAGAAGAATGGGCAAGAAATGCATGGTAAACAATTATGAAATTAGTAAGTACTCTGCAGATTTAAAATCTCTGCGATATAATGTTGGTAATATTTCAGTTGTCGAATCTGAAGTTTTATTCTTACTGACTTCCGGTTAGTTTACACTGGATCGGAATACGTGAGATTATCCAGTGTTGATGAACGACTTTCATGTGAAGAGCGATGACTGGATCCTGGCAACGGCTGTTTCTTCCCCCGCCGTCATCAGTTCAACCCACTCTTTAACTGTTTTTAAAAGGAGCACCGAAGCTGATTCCCCCCCTTTTGACATCGCATCGTTAGTCATTCTAACAGGATTTGAAAAGTGGGAGTTCCACCGGCAGCGCTGATCCCCAGTTGCTACGATATCGTACTTGAGTTTGCAATGGAATGCCAGCGTTGTCTTTCTCTTTTTAACAAGCAGTTATTATTATTTATCAGTTTAGGGAATAGGAATAATCTGTCCAGCAAAGCCTCAAAACAAAAGCACTTACCGAAATTATTCTTCCTTAATTACCAAATTAGATAATTTTTTTTTGTATATTTTATTAAAACAATATTAAATTTATTAGTTTTTATATCAAGTCCAACGATTACCCAAAATAATTTTAAGTGAATTTGATGTTTGGACGATCTAAGAAGAACTGAAGAATGATAAATTATTAACAAAGAATAATAAATTGAAACTCAACGTCTAACTTCTTCTGCTGTTTATAATCCTAATTTACGGATAAATGTTTTGATGGGAACAGCTCGTATCGAACTGAGCCCCTTTGGACTTATCCGTTATCCTAATTGTTCGAACAGTAGCTTAAGCGTCAAAGACTTACTCAGGGGACACAGCAACGACACTGCTAGAAAGGAAAGAAGAATTACAAGACATTTGTCAGGACTACTTGCAGAAAACGATTGAACTCGTGTAGTTACTTATAAAATTCCATTGTGATAAATCGTATCTCGATAACCAACAAGAATTAATCTTACAACTATTTCAACAAACAGTCAGGGCCTTTTTTTAAAAAAATTTTTTTATTAAGTTTTTCAATTTAATAATGAAATAAAATTTCACTTACAGTAAAGACGATTGGCGGCTTATAGGAAACGGGCTAGGTGAACCACTGGGTCGCATAGAAAATAATTTAAAATCTGTCAAGTAACGTCGCTTCTATGTGAGTTGAGCGACTTCCCTCCGTTGGTAATACAGTAGTACGTTGTGTTTTGTAGTATCCCTTTCATGCAGAGGAATATAAATAAATTTATCTAATAAATTGACTTATTTAATGTTGCAGCTCTCGTAGAAATCCTTTTTTAAAATAGGCTTTCTTTTTTATTTAAGTAGTTGTTTATTTAAAACTAAAAAAAACCAGGCAATCAAAGATCTATTTTTATTTTATTTTTTTTTACTGCCAGGTTTCATTTAGTTGCAGCAATTTTGGTTTGATTTAATTACACTACTAAGGCAAAAAACGGATGTCCGCATATACGTTTGTTTGTCACCAAAGTGGAGAGAGTCGGAGAGAGACTATTTTAAAGTGTATTTTTAATTTTAAAATTACACTAGTAAATGTCTTTTTGAAAAGAAAAATTAGTTGATTTAACGTTGGTGCGTTATTCAGTACTTACTTAAAATGTTATGCAAAAACAAATAATCCTTAATTATTTTAAATCAATCCAAAACTTTTAATTCAAAAACAAGTATAAAAAAAAAAGAATACTTAAGTATAAACAGATTTTAAACTTTTGCATCTATTCATTTAGTGAATAATAAAACAAAATGAACTAGAAATAATTCCTACGCCTCTGTAAGGCATTGTGGGGCACTCTCTCATAGGCTCAATTTGGAGGACCCTATTATTTTAGGACAGGATGTTAACTTTTTTCGCCGAAAGTGCCAGGAAAGCATGTTGATATTAGAATATCAAGAATCATATAACGACGGTCTTTCGGTCAGCGCTGTGGCGCTATACAATTGCCATAGCACAAGTTCAGCAAATAGGTCTAAATGTAGGAAGAATTCCAATATTGGTTAAGGTAAATGTTTAAAAGTCAATATCTCCGAAACAAGTCTCCAAGGAAAACTTTATGAACGATTAAAATTGAACTATAATGTTTATACACAAAACATCGTCTATAAAGAGATTTTTGAGAATTAAATAATTCATCAATCTAGATGTTGAAAAATAGTATTAAAAGTTTTCAGTTCTTTATATTCACCAATCAACTATCAAGAAATGTTCAACAAGGAATAGCACGAAATTATAACCATCATGCTAAAAATGTGACGGAGACATGAGAATGATAGCTTATTGTGAAGGTCTCGATAATAAATGACAAACTCTGTAAGTAGAATTTGTATTAAATGTACAAATGTCTGCTACAAATAGATCGAATGCAGGAGGCTTTATACAGTTTATTCCTTTTAAAAAAAAATGAGCTTAGAACATCTTTTTTCAGTCGTGTGTTTTTGAAAAATTGTATTTCAAAAAAGTGGAATGTGTTTTACTTCTGTAAATATTTCACGGGTTGCAACTAGTTAACTTGCTATTAGTAGTTGAGCTTTTCTCCACTTCATAATAACATCCATAGTTTTCATTCTAAAGCTAATGCACATCAATCTCGTTTAAAACATTTAATAAAAAAACAAACAAATAAAAACAACAACATCTTTTCTTCTTCTTAAACATAGTTATATTTCGCAGATGACGCTTTATCTGCTTCTTCAGGCTTATTGATACAAAGAATGTTCTTCATAAAAACATAAAAAACAAAGTATTTATGAATTGAATATTAACAATAGCTATGTTTAAGAAGAAGAAAAGATGTTGTTGTTTTTATTTCTAATAAAAAACAAACAAAACATCACTGCAACATCTACAAGTCAATTGATTAACTTAAGGTTTCATTATTTCCTATTGAAGTTTGGAAATTGATTATTTGGAGAATAATTATATATCACGTCGAATTTTAATGTAACATCAATAATACAAGAACAGTACTATAAGGAAAACGCCCTGATTTCGGTAGGGAAATATTCAGTAAATAAGGTAAAAAATTATTTCATAGTGTACACGGAACCAAAGCGACCCCGTACATATTTCATTTCCGGCCACTTCCTGTAAGACATGAAGTGACCGCAGACCGGAAGTCGTATTTTCCCCCCACCACTGAGTCGTAAGGGTAGCAATTAGATTCGACTCAAGTCTGTCCGACTTGTACTTTAAGAGGTGGTGACAGAGGGGACACAGTTGACGTAACAAAAAGCGTCCCCCTTTTTGCACTTTTGTGTAGGGGGCGGGGGAAATCTAGAAAGTTCAGTTATCTAATAAGAGGAAATGGGTTTTGTTCAGAGTGATTATTAATTGTAGGTTATTTTCTGTTTTGTGTAAGGATATCTTTTGCTTATACGTAGGTGGTAGTATTGAGAATAATTTCTTTCTCTAAAGCCCCTATTTGTTGCTAATTTCTCTGCATAACGTTCTTACAAAAGCAGAGCAAAATATGCCATCAATGTGTTTAGACCAGTTGAAATTAACTTCACAAAATTTTGACAAAAAAAATTGAACTTCGTTTCTGAGTGTTACATCAAATTTGGTTATGACATCCTAAGAACATCGTAATGCACGTGTGAAATTATACATTTTGTTGTGAGTTGCTACCAAGACCCAAAGGATAATGAAGTTTCATAGTAAATAAACGACTTTTCCATTTTTGTTGTAACACGGAGTTGTTTGTTTTATCGGAAAACTCTTGGTGCAGTGGTTGTTGTTTTGGTTGATGCTTAGGAGAACACTTGTGCATTTTCATGGAAAATCAGGCACCAGCAGCGGTGTTTTCTTCCGGTAGAAAACGACCTCCAAATGTTAATGGCCATCTGTTGTGTATGGCCAGATGAACCTTGTCTCTTCCAAGTTCCCGTAGATTATTTAATGGCAGACTGAAGTGCATTGTGTTCGGGTCACGCAGAATAAATTAAAACTCAAGTTGCGTCGACCACCCCCGAGAGATGGAAAATGGGTCGGCCCATCTGTTGACAAACCAACAGCTCTGACATTCAACCCTTTCAGCCCACGGCCTAACTCGTTCCTCAGCCTCGTATTGGAAAACACAGCCTCGTTTTGGTTGTGAAGAAAGAGAAGAGGATGATAAGTGATGAAGAGAAACTCTAGTGAAAGATAGGAATGTTACACTCATTAAATCCCAAGCAGCTTATTGGTTGTTTTCTTGAAAAATTCTTGACGGCTGCATTTTTTTTTTTTTTTAACACATGTTACAGAATTTTTTCCGCCGTTGGATTTAGTGCTTAAGACATTCAGGAATTAAAATGTTTAGGAACATCATTTATTTATTAAGCTGTTTTGTGTTATTTCAATTATTAAAATGAGCCTTTATTTTTAAGCATTTATCTTGAGAAATCTTTGTCTATTAAACATAACAATCACCTTGTCGAATTGTTCCCCAAAGACTTGCAAACCCATCTCAACATTACATTTTTATCGAGTTACCCTTCTTCTATTTAAAATAAATTTAAAAAAAGTCTCGCTAATCATCCAAAAATAAAAACATAAAATAACTTCCTAATAGTACGCAATAATAATATAATTTTTATTGTGAATCTCCAAAAGGTTTGCGAACCACAAGATGGGACCTAAGCTAAGCTGTTAATGACATTCCTCTGGAAATTACGGCGTTGAGACCACAAATAAGCGGAAATTGTATTAAGGTGGTTGTCATAAAGTGTAGGCATAAAAAGGATGATTGTATGAAAAAAAAAAAACTTATCTGCCTATCTGTACAATATTTAGTAGACTCCCGATCACCGGTGGGTCGCATTAACCGGAGCGGTAAAAAAAAAAAAAAAAATACCAAAAAGTTTAATAACATTTTAAAATATTAGTTAATAAAATTTCAATGAAAGGCCTGTCCTACTCGCTACGATATAACTGTCCTGCGACCTGTACAGGCCAGTAAAACTGAACTGTGGATAAAAAATTTAACGCGAAATAGAAACATTATTATCGGGGTAGAATATCGGTGGCTTTTTTTTTTTTTTTATTCAAATCAGTTTTTATTTTTATTACCTTGGATAATCGAGAATGTTCTGTACTACGTAGTAATCCTTCAAAAATATCCTTTGCGTTTCCACCAGGGAAGTAATCCTTTTGAAAATAGGTTCTATCGATTTGTGTTCGATTTTTTAATAAGATGTTGAAAGCCATTAGTAATAAAGTTTTCTAAGAATGTCTCAACTTGTTCTAATTCTGTTTCTTTCGTTGCTTTACGGTATAAAAAAAATTGTAAATATCTATTCTGTGGAGCTTGACAAGAGTTACAATGCCAAATGTACGTTTGAATGCTCAACTTACGAGAACACAAGCCTAGATAACATATGTTACTGCTCCAAAATTATTATGAATATGGGACTCGACTTAAAAGTTCTCCGAGGAATTAAAATTCTTTTATCTTATAAGTTTTCTTGTAGCTTGCTTCCTCTGGCATCAGACAACCGTATCTGAAAGTAGCGAATTGTCCAGTTCCTTACAGGTTAACGGATTAATGGAAGACGTTGGCAATTAATTTAACATTTCAGTTTTACTGAATTAGGCTCATTATTCACATCATTTCCTTCAAAGCAGTAAAAGAAATGTGTGTTTAGGTAACAGCTGGTTGTCCCTTAAATGAACTTAATTTCGGGTTGTAATTATGCTCCAGGACAATTTTTATTACACGGACGTTTCGACTCCTTGGTATGATACAATTTGAATTTGCTGCGAAACTCAAAATTTGGTCAGATTACGAGAGATTGCCCTTTGGATTTTCAAAAGTATTTCAAAGTAGGAGTGTTCTCTTCCAAAAATTGTTATAAATTTAAAGTATAATTAAAGTAAACTTGAAATTAAAACTGAAATTATCTACTATGTTTTAAAGTCATTAGCAATGGTAATTGTTTATTTGAAAGTAATTTTTAATTTTTCGATAATCGAATAATTTCTCGATGATAAAAGTAATCTAGCGAAACTGAATCACAATCTTTTGTTTGATTGTTAATGTTTTAAATTGAAATAAATTTTAGGTGTTGAGAAAAATGATAAATAAAAGCCTGAACTGCTGAGGCATCCTTATATTTTATGATAAATTCTTTGCGACAATAACGACATGAATTGTCTATTTTATTAGAATGGAAAGTTGAATAAAATTGGCAAATATCATAACTTAGCAATGATAACTTGTTCTGTAACATTGTTGAGGCTCTTCTATAGGTTATTTGGATCGAATTTGCAGACTAGTAAGCTTTTCGGAATTTTGTCCCACTTCAAATATTTTTATTGATTGATTTGCCATCAGAAATAGAAACATGGAAATCTGTAAATTAAAGAAATCAGTTACATTTTTTTTTTTGTATCTCAAAAGCATATGACGTAAATCCAAGTCTCCTATGATTTTTTTCAAAGAGGTAATTTGCTGATTTGCTTTTGATTGTGATTCGAGATGAACAGACAATTCTGAAGAGCCTTCGTGTTTACTCATATGACTATATTATATTTCGTGAAGTACTTGCAACAATTTTGTAATGCCGCAAATTTAGAGTATTACCAATTCAAACTTATAACACAGCACTTATCCGTGGATTGCAGCATCCTGAATGTTATAATTTTGATTCTGTAATCAGATGCTATAAAACTGAATGGTTTGTTTGCATCAGTCAATAAATTTCACTATGTCAATACTTTCAATATTTTTTAAAAGATAAAGAAAGAGGTAATTTGGGTTGTTATTGTTTTTCCTGCTATTGACAGGAAGAGAGATTTTAGAACAAATAAACTATTTTGACATTTAAGTTATTCTACTAAAAACAAAAAGCAAAACAACCCCTAGAGTTTTTAAAGTAACATAACAGATCAAAATTATATTTTTGATACAGTATTCTAAACAACTGAAAGGTTTGTGTACTTTCCATAAACAAAAATTTTATTTTACTAAAATCAGTAGCGATAAATGCAAGGTTAAACCCAAAAATAATTTCCTCACAATCTTTCATTGTTATAATGAGCAGTTTTTAAATACCGTGGAATTAAAGTCAAAAGAATGGACTTACACGGTTTCTTTTACAAGTAATTGCTTTTAAGAGATCCCATCTTTAAATTCAACGTCGTAAACATTCATCAGCTGCCAATTGTCTGCTCTTGAAAAGCTATTATTCTTATGTAAGCAAATACAACCCATCGGGGAAGTCAGGTTGAGAGACTATTTTCAGTACTGAATTGAAAGCCTTCTCGGTAGTGCATAATTGAGCTGTAAACAGTACAGCTATTTCGTGTTATTTCTGTTGTAATTCCAGAGAAATGAGTATAACTTAACTAAAAGAACGTAACGACGCAAAGACCAGATTGTCAAGTTTTTGTGAAACTTCCTTGAAGCTCTTGTGAAACTGCAGACTTTCGAATATGTTTAAGAATTCATTCTGTCTCAACGATATGTTAAGCGTCCTCTGCAGACGCAGTAGTTTAGGCACACTATCAGGTTTGTGCACTAAAAAGCTGAATAGTCATGAAGATTCCTTGAATGCTTGAGGAAATATTGAACAAATTGTAAACGCATTTCACAAAGAAACAAATCGTCGACTTTTTTTTTTTTGTGTGTACTTATAAAAAAAAAAAAAAAAAAAAAAAAACTTTTTCGTACGAACTGCATATTATTTTATGTGAACCACTTCTATTAATCATTTCCTTTGCACAGTTCATGGCTACTTAAGTACATGGACTAATTTTTTACTCGGATAATATATCCTGTATTATCAAGATAGCTTTGCTGCATGTCTACTCCAACAGCAAAATCTTATGATTCATCTCAAGTTCTTGAATTCACTCTCATCCATCGTCGCCTTTGCTTTTCTCTTTCTTCATTTCTTAACGCCAAAGCAAAGTCTAAGTTCTTCTTTCGGAACACATCTTAGAGCACTGCTCTTTGGAAATTGCATATAAATCCCAAAGCTTTTATTGATTCGACTACGGATTATACTTTCACGAAATTAATACCATAGTATATTTACTGTAGAAGTAACATTGCAATGAAATTCTACAATCTACAGCCAAAATACCATCCGATTTGTAATACTTCAGGGTTTGCTTTTAAATTACGTTAAATAAGTTCTTTGCAGTATGGTTGACTTCCTAAGTATATAGTCAGTGATATATAATGTACAGATTACAACAAAATAGTATGTAGTTAATAATGTAGTTAAAGTTTAATATATAGTTAGCTAAATGAATTTTGAAGGTAATCTGCAAACGAAATAGAAAATATAAATTGTTATCGAAACCGATGTCCTAATGACAAAAATAATAACAGAACTTAATGAAATAAATGACGTAACAGAACACGTTGAATTTTACGCGTTTGGTTTAGTCTAAAATTCTTTTTAAACTTCAGTTTTGTTATACAATTTTTTGAAACACACACACATACCACTCTTAAAAAAACTTAAGTGGAAAATCAAACAAGTAAAAAATAGCACGATTTTAATGAATAACATTGAAAAGCTTATTTGAATTACTTTATTAAACAAAGATTCGTATTGATTTGAAAAAAAAAAAAAGGCATAAAAATTATATCTTCATTATTCTCGTTCAGGAAGTTTGATTCTGGCAATAAAACAAAAAAAAAAGAACAGAAGAAGCTGGAAGTATATATACTTTTATAGACAAAATGTGACAGGCCAACAGATTTATTAAGTTTGTAATTAAGTGAACGTAAACTTCAGTGGGAATTGATGAAGGACAGATCAGCTACAGGGATTCTATATGTATATACGAGTATATCTTTATTGGTATGTAAGAATGAGTTTGGTAAGGTTTTGTTGGTGCCAAATTCCTGAAGGAATTAAAATTTTCGCAAGATATGTACTTAAGGTTGACGATGTACTTGGTACTCCTTAAATCTCTGTGTGAGAACGGATGCTAAGCTGCGAAAAAGGCTGCTTGTCGTCTCCGCGGAAACAGGCTGTCGACGATGGTTGGTTTTTGTGGGGGCTTCAATATCCATCTGCTGGAGGCTGATATGTGACCTGACCAGATCGTAATTACCCAGCAGTAAGTTATTTCGATGGCTTCTTAGTGGATCAAGGCGGTGCTACTGCTGTTACTCATACTAACATATGATTGTTGTTGAAGGCTACAGTAAAACAACAGTGTCAGAAGAATGTAAATCATTTAACATTGTACAGAAGGGCTTGATATGATATTACAAGAAGAATACTGGATAGCGTACCTTTACTTGAATTCCATTGATGTCGGTCTGTTTTCTTTGAAGCGATAAAGTAGGTCAATCAATTGTAGACAGAAATTTACCATTGTATATGTTACTTTTCAAATTTGAAAGAAGTAAATGTACTATTTGGATGAAGTTGATGAACTTCATGAATTCTTTCCTAAAGTCTCAATTCTTTTATCTTATCTTGAAACTTTGATTTGACACGTATTTGTCGTATGTCTCACCATTCTCTGGTCCATTCAAAAGCGCCTCAATCCAACCCAATTAAAAATACAGAACATAGGTTTGTAACATTAAGCAATTTTAATTAATTCTTCTTATTACATTTTTGTTTTGTATTAAAAAGGTAAAAAAAAAAAAAAAATTAAGCCTATCCCCTCTGGCGGATAGTTTGATTTTAATTACTTTTTTTAATTATTAATTTATGTTTATTTTCATTTATCGAGTGTGATATTAAAAAAGCAGAATTTGATCTATTGACTAGTAAATAAAGAAAGACTAATTACAGTAAAGCAGTTTATAATTTATTAAGTGTTAAATAATAAAAAGAAAAAAAATACAAATTTGCAGAATGCCATATTTAAGTTCTTATTTGTCTAATATTTTTATCAACTAAGCAAAAATGTTTGACTGAAGCAAAACAAAATTCCTGGAAAAGGATAAATAAACATTACAATTATTATTTTATACAATTGTATAAACTTTACAATATCGAGAACATTAAAAAAGAAATTGTTGATTTTTTTTTGTAAAAAAAAGTTATTTTTATTACAATAAAGTAATCAATATTTGTTTAATTAATGAAACATTTCATTTTTTAACAATTTAAGCTTGAGAACCTTATTTCAAGAGTAAGGTAAAATAAGGCTAAGTAGCAGTCTTTTTGTATTGGAGCTTCAATGGATTGAGAGCAGACAGTCTTCTCAGAAGTCTTAAACAGCTGAACGACTGATGATAAAAGTTGGTTTTATTGCTTCCATAATATCCCTTCTAAGATGCTGGTGCGTCTCCTGTCTAGCCAAGACACATCAATATTTACAAAAAGGAAAATAACTTCAGGAATTGTATTCAGTAAAATGGAGCTAAATTCTAAAATCGGTAAAACATGAATAGGGGAATTAAAGAATGTCAATTGTATCTCTGTATCTACTGATGACTTTGAAATAAATGTAATTTCAGAAATATTAGGTGTAATTCATTAATAACTAGGATATTTGTTTCCTAGCATATTATAGACATACGTTTTAGTTCTTCAAATTCTATTTGTTTCTTTCATATATCTCGTTCATCATCTTGTGTAAAGACATCATATGGTAACTAAGCCAATAAAGTTTACTGAAATCTGGTACAAGAGAACTCGATGTAATAATAGTTTTTACTAAACGATAAATTTAACGCTAAAATCTATTGATGTATTCGGCCGTTCTGACAGAATGTCATAAATATTTATTTAATATCCTCATTGCTAACAGTTTGTGTAATAAAGATCTTTAATTGCTTTAAAATCCTCTATCAAAAAGTATATAAAGATAGTTAAAAAAAAAAAAAAAAGAAAAAAAAGAATGGAAGTCTTCAATTTATTGTGTACAATTTTTACTTCAGCCGCCTCCACATGTATTACTATCTACAATCTTAGCTTTTTGGGATGAAGTTTAAAATGTAATGAATTGCCAGCATTTGATTTTGTAATTATTTAATTGTAAATATTCTTTAATTTGCCTATAATTTAAACGTAGGAATTATAAGTTATAATTATTAAAAGTTATGTTTCCAATAAATTTCAATTATCGCATCCTTAGATACCTCAATATTGTGAATTAAAAAAGAGTTAAAATCTCATAAGATTTTCTTTCCAACGCTACTCAAAATCACGAAGTCCAACCAATGTTACAGATCATTTTTAATTTCTACGTCATTGAAACTTCAAAATCACTTATCTGTAAAATTCCAAATAATTTAGCAAATTTTCAGTGATCGATGAATTATACAATACATCATTGCAAAGCTATTAATTCCACAGTCGCCCCTCCCCCCCAAAAAAAAACAAAAAACAAACAAACCCGAAGCTTTATCAAAAACTTTATATTAAAAAAATCTTCCTTATATACTAGTATTAGAAATTAATTTTAACTTATTTGGAATCTGTAACATTTTTCGGGCTTTCTTTTCTTTTTTATTTTTTTAAAGATACTATGCTTAAATAGAGCTGTAAGCAAATATTAATAAATAATCTACTGTTTTTGAATTTATTTGACGTAATTATGATGAATGTAAGTAATAATTGCTTTAGAAAAGTCTAATTTTAATGTATCTCATCTAATGAATAATAAACGAATGTTACGTAATGACTTAATCAGGCTTCGAAGTCGTCTTTTACGATTTTAAGCCGCTATAATTCTAAACTTTGGAATAAACAAATGATTCAAATGGGCTGTTTTTGGATACGTAACAGTTGTGAAGGAGATTCGCAGCAGTGTACTATTGAAATGGCTTCTTACACCCAGAAGCAACTTGAGCAGTTCGGAGTAGGCCGCTGGCTAATCAATGAATGTAGACTGAAAATTGGACCAGTTGATAACATTGAGGACCAGACAATAAAGACTAGACCTTTTCAATCCGGAACTAGAATCCTGCTGTGCGGCTCCTAATCTGAGTAGAATGGTCGGACAGTGACTGCTTCCATCAAGAATATTCCCTTCTTAGTTACGTTGGAAGGCCTAAAGGAAGTGCGTTAACTTTTTAATGCAATTTACAGCGTTTATTGAAAAATTATTTATTTTACATTTGAAAATAGAATTTTGTATCATGACTTTTAAAACCATTTTTTTTTTCATCTGTCAATCAAAATGACTGTCATCTTATTAAAAATGTGGACTTAACTTTCGAACTTCATTCATTTTAATAAAATTATATTTTCTTCGTATTTTGTATTTTATATCTTAATTTAATTATTATTTTTTTTAGAATTCTAGAGCAATGCCAATATTTCATCTCAATTTTAGTTGTTCCCAAAGGAACAAATTTCAAAATGTACAGCAAAATGCAATTGTTTAATAGTTTTTGTTGTGAGATTTTAGAAAAATGCTTGAAAGGAAATTTTTAAAATTATTGTTGCGAAGCAAAAATCAAATGAAACTAGTTTCAAAAATTTGTTTAGTTCAAGATTCTTCTCTTGAGACTTTATCTCATAAATTTTAAAAATCCATCAATGATTTGTTGAAAAAAAAAATTACTTCGTGAAGAAAAATGTTAAAAGATCGATTGACGCCTAACAGAAAGTAGCCAGTTTAAATAAATTATCTTCCCACATAACATCACTGGTTTCAAAAAGGACGCAGAGCATAAGAAGTTATTCTTCAGTCTACAAGTTGAATTAAAAAGTTTTTGTTTCTGTGATCTCGGCGAAAATATAAAGAGATAAACGTTTATTATCTTAAAGCATAGATTTTCCTAATTGAATGCTACTATTAATATGGATAATCATTTGAATTTTTACTGAATCAAAAGAAATAGTTTGATGAAAATGGATGGGAAATTATCTGGAGTCTGCGGAAGTTTCTTTATCATTTTCTGGAAATCTTCATGCAAAAGTTTAAGCAGTATAGTTAAGATAAAGAATGGTAATATGCTACCATTAACTTCATCATTAATCAGTAAATGATCACTTTGACAGCATTACCACCCTCGCATTATATCTTTCGCTGCAAATTAGATGATAACAAGGTGCTATCAGGTGCTATTAACCAAGGAGTACTACTAAAGCTCACTTGAAAACAAAGAAGAGTACAAGGAACATGAACGTGCCAAGAAACTCTGATATTGAACATCCTGACCACCGCACTGCCGATGGATGGAGTACACAGAACATTGTCGTCCTGTAACTTGAAATTATGCAGTGTCCACCCCACAGAGCTTAATTTATCAATATCTGAATGTGAATGACTGACCATTCCAAATGACAATGTTCAAGTATTGATCAATCAGTCCGGTTCAATGGATAGTCCATCATTCTGCAACCTATTCCATGTTGTAGTTGCACTAGTCAATGTCAAAGCTTGGCAAGTCTTAGATTTCACCATAACCTTTAAGCCCTTCTTGAGGTCAATCGCAACTAGCCAGTGTGTGTCTCCATGTTTGATGATGATTGTACATCCATCAAAGCTTAACGATACCGAAGTAATGCTGAGTGTTTCACACCCAGAACAGTTTTAACGCAGAAAAGGTTCCAAAATGGACTCGTCAGCAAAATCAGGGAATTTGAATGTGCAATTGTACCCAATAGCAATGTATGAGTTCCGAAATAATATATTCAATACTTATTGTAAGCTTGTTTTATTCCTAAAATCATGAGGGTTTATTATTAGAGCAGGCATCAATTTGAATGGTAATGGTCAGCCACTAATTCATTTCTCTCTTCCTATTGAAATAAATATATTGGCGTCCACACTAATTCCCACCCACCATTTCCTGTGTCACTTAAAATATTGAACTTGAAATCTGTTTGAAGGACAGCCGTCGATGGAAATGGAAACGAAACATTAATTTCATTTTTTTTAACTCAACAAAATTGAAGTTTTATTGATATTGTAGTCATAAAAGTTCGTAAAATCGTTGCTTTCGAGCTGAATAATATAAAAGCAGCAGCCACAAAAAGAGAATTTATTGAAAGCAAAACTAAAATGAACTTTTGTAAGTGATTAGATCCCGCTTGCTTTTCGTATTAAATCGATACAATAAAGTTGAATTAAAACGAAAATAATTGGATCTATGGCAGTAACACAAGAAAGAGTAAAAATCATCTAAAAACACAAATCTTGGTGTTATTGCTTTTTTTTTTCCTCAGTTAAAAGTTACGGAAGTAGATCGTATTAAAAATGCTGTCTGATTGAATTAATACGAATCAGGCAAAACTCGAGAAACTTAACCCATATTTTTTTAAAAATGATCTAGAATCGGAAAATTTAGTATTTATGCGCAGTGAGTGATTAATTTTTCCTTGTTGATTCTTTCTTGTTTATTTATTGTTATGTTTTCAAATACCAAGAAATTGGGACTAAAGCAAAATGAAATGTTGTATTTATTTTTTTTAATCAATTAAATTTTCCTATTAAAACGCACTGGCACCAATATCTTGTTTACTTTTAGCCCACTGCAAATTAAACTGTTAAACTAATCAATTTTGCTTTACGCAGCAATAAAAGACTATCTGTATCTCAACAGAGTTAGCGTGTCATCAACTTTTTTTTTGCAAATAAAAAGTATCAGTAAAAACATTTTTGATTAATAGGTAATATTGAGGTAAAGAAATTTTCCCTTGTTGATGAATTGCATCCTTTCAATGGCGCTATCGAATAGGGTGTCGAGAATTGACTTTTAGATATAGGGCATGTAAATTAAAAACAAAACAAAACAAAAACTGATTCACAGCAGTTTTGATGAATTATGTTTTTTTTTATTAAATGTTTTTGAATGGCCATGTTTTCTATTTCAGTTAAATATTTCGCGTTTGTTTGTTTGTACTCGCATCACGCTAAAACTGCTAGACGGAGTTCCTTAAAATCTTGTATGTATTTAGAGTTTCAATTTCAAATATGGGTATCTTGGTCTCTATCTCCTAGTCCTCAAAATTGACCTCTCCTTCCTTTTACCTATCCTTGCATGCGCTGCTGAATATCTGAGTGTATATCTAGTTGTAATTCTAGATAACTTTAAAAGTACAATCTAACTTTAGTATCTCCATTCGCTTGACCATATTAATCCACATTTCGATTACAGTTCAATTATTTCATTTCTGAATTGTTTTATCATTATTTGACACATGGAAACTTTTAAGAAAGTTGTTTGTAGCCACATTGATGAAGACTGGAGATCTATCGAACAAAAATGACCATATCAAGTTGGGATTTTGGATTTATAATTTAATGACGACATAATTTTATTTGGCTCTTTCTTTGTTATTTTCTATTTTTGCATTCTTTTAAAATACTTAAAACATCGACATGCTGAACTTGAGCCATGATATAAGTACCTCGTTCTATTTCTTTCCTCTTCCTAAATGTCCAGTCACTTTCACCCAGCCGCCTCTGTCCCCTTCACCACTGTTTCCTTTCCTATTTATTTTTTTTACACATTTTTTTTTTTTTTAAGGTTTCTTCTCAGACGAAGATGCAGTCGTTGTCTTCTTTTATCTCTCCTGGGAAATGCTTCGCGATCTAATGGCACAGATGTAGTCACATTTTTTTTTCACCATCTTCCCCTCCCCCTCCTGTGCTCTGCTTAATGGGTTTTTCTGGCGTGATAAATCACTTAACAGAGGCATCCGTACCCACTCCCTCCCGCCACCCTTGCCATAGGGCTTCATATACAACCAACTACCCGCTATCAGTGCTGTTGACTTTAATTAATGCCCCAACCACCACAACAACTCCCACAAAACACATTCACCACTATCACAACGCGGGAATTTCAGATCTCTCTGTAGATGACACGGTAGATGCGAGTTTTCCATATTAAATAATTATTAAAGCATTATTCAGAAATTGAGCTACGCCATGGAGATAAAAACATGATTCAACATTTTCCAATTCGGAATTCAAAACTAATTTTACCTTTACAATTTGTCTGCCAAAAATAAATAAATAAATAAATAAATAGCACATTCAAGTCAAACTAAATTTTATTGTTATTTGAAATTAAGAAAGCTGTAGTAATCTTAATATTTAACATTCCATTGCAAAATTGTGCATAGTTAAATCTAAACAATGGGCCTCGTTTCATAGACAGTCTGATAAAAAGCGGGAATTCTTTTCTTTTTTTGGAGGGGGGGGGGGTGAATTTACACAAATAAACTTTTTTGTTCATATAATGATAAACATCGCACGATGTCAGAATGTGACTTCATCAGTTTATCTTTTCGAAAGTGGCTGTAATTAAAATACATACGTAGTGTTGTAATAAAAACATAATTCAAAATTTATACCTATTTCGGATCTCGTTAGCTACATTTTCAGTATTAATGCTTATTAAATTTACAGAACTGGGAAGACATGAACTGTAGATGTTGGGAATAGGAGGAGAATTTTTTTTTTTTCGGTGTTGATTTTATTTCGCTTGCAATCTTGTACAAGCCACGTTCAAGAAAATAATAACTTCAGTTTATATCAAAAGTCGTACAGATTATATAAGTTTACACAATACAAATTGAAAGATACATTTTGATTTTGGAGCTGAGCAAAATAATAGCATTAATAGTACTTTTATTTACTTTGTTGTTTACTTTGTTTGTTTGCTTTAATATTTTAATTACTATACAGTTATTTTGATGTTACATTCTTTTGATGTTTTATAATGTAAATTAAAACTTCGTAATTTACTTGATATTGACAATAGCTTAGCGGAGTACTTTATAAACTATTTTGTAGCCCATTAAATACAGAGTTTACATTACAAACACTATATAATTTTTATTAATGACTAGATGACTAGATTATATAATTATTGTAACTCTTTTTTTATAAATGAATATTCTTTATCTGACTGCATTGTAACTTTTTCGATAAGCTTTATAATTGCTTTACTACTTAAGGACTCTTAATGTTTTGACCTTCCTGGTTCAACATTGTTCTTGCTCCGGAAAATCAAGTTAACCATCAGATCAACTACGAAATGTTTTGTTTTTTTTTTTGTTTTTTTTTCTATAAGACCCGAATGCTGTTATGAATTTCCCGCTCGCTTATTAAGGATATCGCGGGTCGTAGGTTTTGAAGGAATGACTTCCAAATTTTATTGGAAGTGCAATTGACCCAAAACCTTTAATTTTCTAGGCAGGCAAGAACTTAGCTTGAATTTCTTTCTATCTTCTCCCGCCAGTTGTTATAGATTGTTTACCTTACCTAATTCCAATAAAAAATTTATAATTACTGGCGTGATCGTAATTTCTTTTCCTGGTCAGTTGAATTTAACCTTTTTTAAGCTTAGATTTCTAAGTAGCTATACTATTAAGATACTGCTGCTATTCTATGTTCATTATCTAGAATAAGCTATGGAAAATGATTATCACGTCCTGTTTCATTCACGGTATCTACGTTAATTTTAGCATTGTTTAATTTAATAAAATTCGTTTCTTATTTTCTTTGCTTATTTTGGAGAGGACAGTGAAACCACTCATGGAATTTATTTTTATTACAAGCTTAATTTCTAACATTAGTTAGACAAGTGAATGTTGTCTTAGGAAAATGTCAGAAAGATAAAATGTATCTTCCATTGCCAATTCTTTTATTCACGATTTTGACTTAAGTCTTGCTTTGCTTTATTCCTTAATTAATTTGCTGCTGAAATTTTTAGTTAATTTTCAGTTACATCAGTTGTCAGTCTTATTTATTGTGAAACTTATCAAATCTTTCTTTGGTCGGCTTCATCAATAGTTTTTGAGATGAGGTTAGATAAGACATCTTTCTCTTTGTTAGGCTGTTTGAAATGCCAGGCACTAAAACCGATGACGGGAGAGATGGTGCAGTTTCAGTCCAGTTGAACTCGTGGATTCTGATTTGTTACACTAATTAGAAGTAGAAGTGAAGGACATTTTTAATTGTGATGATTCTTTAGAAATATTCAATCATTATAGATGATAAAATAACACCTAAAAATATTAATGGTATCAAAATATATCTCCAGATAAAATCACTACGAACCAAAACATAATACACTTCTGGTGGCTCTATTTTAATATCAAAACATTCTCTTTTACATACAAAGTAGTCTTTTTAATGAAGTTTAGATGGATAGTAATAAAGGCCAATTAAATTCTTATTAGAAAAAAAAGTCTTAAGAAATCTCATGAAGTAGCTTAAATAGATTATTCAGATTTTCATTCTTGCCAATCTAAAAAGTTTCAGTGAAATTCAGACGATTTTGTTCTGCAAAACCTTTAAAATGAATTATTTCTTAAGGACAGTGAATCAACTCTTGAAATCTTATATTACAATATATTACAAAAGTCGAAGAAAGAAAAATCGCCAAAATATTAAGAATACGTGAAATATTGCAACTTTTTTTCTTCTTAAAATTTAAAGTTACATACCAACATCGAATGATGTTTAAAGTTAGTATTGGGTACAGCGTTAGTATAGGGTGGTTAAGGTTTAATGAACAAAATGAATTTGTTTTAACTTTTCTGATTTTTAATGGATGTTTTTAACTTTACCTTCCATTAAAAAAGAAAGAAAATTGAAAAGAAAACATCTTAGTAAGAGTATCTTACATTTCTAGAGGGGTTTTTGCACCAAAGTTAAGAATTACTGCTAAAGATATGCAATTAAAGAACGAAGGGTAATTTAATTAAAGAATAGTGTATTAAATTTAGTTTTAGTCATTATCAAATACAGAACAAATAAACATGTATAGCATATAAATTATTTTTAATAGTTAAAAAAATGAACCTCGCCATTTATTGCCTTGTCATAAGTGTTGCTTCGATGGCCATTTTAAAAAAATAAATAAAAACGAACTGATTAAGAATACCATGTAAGCAAGAAGTTGTTAATAAAAAAGTGAGTTGTATTGAAGAGACCGGCTAATAGAAAAATGAGCAAAAGGTTTTTTTCTGTAAAATGCAAGTGAATTTGAAAAGAAAATTATTACGAAAATGTATGAATTTAAAAAAAAAAAAAATAGTTTATAAAATAATTATCATCCAATTTCATTTACCTCGAATCTACGGTTTGTTTTTTAAAGATACAAATTAGATTACATTCCCTAAGTGTTTTGAATGAAGACTTTTCATTGTCTACATAAAATCCATTTGGCTAATTCATGAAATTAACTTTATTCATATTTTACGTTAGTTGGCTTTATTTGAAGTAGGTTTGTGTTGTACAAGTCAAACATTTCATCGCAAAGGTCAAATTAAATTGAGGCTTCCAATTGATTTACTACAACTAGAAAACAATAATTGATGACTTCCAGTAGATATGTGTTATAATTGTTTATTCCAGCGTTAGATTCGTACTCGTGTTTTCAGTCATTGTCTTTTTAGATTAAGCCATAACGAACAGATCCTAATCCGTTTTCAATATTTGAATGAATGAAAACTCATTCTCGTCGATTCACAAATGCCAATGACAGCACTTTTCGGTTGTTGGATTTTATCTTTTAATTTAATTCCCGTCATCTGATTATTAAGTGTTTGAAATTGATTGTAGGCTAATAATAATACTAGAATAGACAACAAGCATTTTATATATATATATATACAGTCCGACCTCGATATAAGGTCACCCCGCATATAAGGTCATTTTTCTAAAGTTCCGGCTCATTGAATAAGAATTCTATGATATGGATTATCGGATATATGGTCAGGTCTTAAATACCATAATCGCATGTAAGGTCACTTTGGTCTGTGATTTCAGTGCAACACTGATTCAATTCCAAGAATTTTTTTCTTTCTTTTGCCGACAAAACTCCTACTTTAAAGAAAGAAAAATGTATAGGGGGGAAAAAAAGTAAAGAAAGACTGACAGTTTTTTTAGGAGCTAATATGGATGGGCTCTGAAAAACTGAGACCGCTAGTTATCGGAAAATTTCAAAAGCCACTTTGCATTAAAAACTTTAAGTCTTTACCTTTGGATTATGATGCAAACAAAAAAGCATGGATGAATGCTAACATATTTGAGAAAACTATACGGCGTTTCGATAGACACTTTTTGAAAAATAAAAGAAAAGTTGTTTTCGTCGCAGACATTTGCCCTGCTCATATCAACATACCTTAGTTGAAATCAATTGATCTTGTTTTCTTACCCCCAAATGTTACCATTTTTTTTGCAACCTTTGGATCAGGGAGTCATTCAAATCTGAAAATGAACTACAGAAAGCTCCTTCTGAAAGACTTGATTTTAGCAATTGATGGGAGAAAATTTTTTCACTTGTCTGTGTTAGATGCAGTTTTTTATAATTCATAAAAGTGGAGCTTGGTGTCAAACACATGTATTTCAAATAGCTTTCGACATGCTGGTTTTCAATTTTCTACAAATAGTGTGGATGAAATAACTGATGAAGATGATATTCCTTTCGCTGTATTAATACAAAATCGCAGAAATCGCGGCTGTGCTGTAGAAGGGGAAAGTGAATACGTGAGAATTGATGATGAAATTGCTACCACTTCTCAAGCTTCGATTTCTGAAATTGTTTCGCAAGTTTTAGATTCCAATGCATTAGAAAGTGAGGATAACGACAGTGATACTGAAAGTGAAGCGGTGACACAGCAGAAGCGCTCAGAGCATTAAATGTCGTAAGACATTTTTTTACGAGCCACGAGGGAGCTGAAGAACATTTTCAGAAACTACAAAACTTAGAAAACATTGTACAAAAGATGAAACCAAAATCGCGACAGTTCTGTATTATGGATTATTTTAAGTAAGGTCAGTTGTACATCAGTACTTTGCTTGAGCATACTAGTACTATTTATATACAACTTTATTCCGAATCAAAATTTTTAAAAAATAATTTCTTTCTGATTCCATTAATTTTAATTGGTTCAACTAAATTAAAAAATTTTAACGTAATAAACTGATATTTTTGTACGTATTAAATTTTACAAAGAATTACACTGTATTTATACAATGCTTATTTATTGACAAATGCGTATGAATCGGTTATAAGGTCACTTTCGCGAGGTCCCAAGGGGTGACCTTTTATCGAGGTCGACTGTATATATATATATATATATATATATATATATATATATATATGACTCTCTTTATAAAATTTATGATGTTAGGAGCTGTTATATAATTACTAAAAACTATTTTATAGTGGTAACATTGGCTTGAAGTCTCAAGAAATTACATTAGGTAATGTAGCAAAGATACGCACACAAATAAAGATCACTGAGCTGCTTTTGGGGTTTTGACGCCAGGAATCCAAGAGACTTTTTCAGGTTCTTCCATTTTCATCAGTTGATTCACCCAGTAATCTGCAGCTCAGTGAGATCAAAACGAAATATTATATAAACAAGAGACAAATAAACACAACAATGACCTTTCATATTAAAAAATATTAAAAAAAAATTAAAAAATAAAAAAGGACAAACAGTTAATCCCCTCTAGTCAACTTATTACTTATAAAAGATTTAATTATAAAGAAAACGTACACATAATGGCAAGTTTAACATGCGCAGTAACATTTAATAAAGGTATAAAAATGTTAAATGTTAAAAAATTTGAAAAGTAGCTCATTGATCTTTATTTGTGTGCGTTTTTATAGTTAAATGTTACTACTCAAGTTAAATTTGTTATAACATTAGGTAGTTGTTGCAATACCATAATATTTTTACCTAAAATTCTTCGTTAAACAATTAAAAAGCTTTTCTGGCTTCAAAATAAGTCATTTTTATTAATTTAATTAGTTTTGGAAGGATCTTCAAAAATTAAGAGGAAAATGAAAACGAAGCATTTATTATGTGCGTCTGTAGCCCTAAATATGATTGTTTTAGAATTCACTGAAGTTCATTCTTTAGAATAACTTAATCGTGTAAAAACTCGATCCCAAGGTAATGTATAAAAATCCATCTCTTTTGAACTTTGGATTTGAGGCAGACAACGATTCAAATTCACTTAATAATATATTTTGTTATAACAATGAATTCTGTATTAAAATTGAAAATATCAAATTAAATTTATTTTTAATTTGCTTGTGCTTATTCTGTGTTTCATTATTAATTGTGACACTGTCTGATTTGATTCGAACAAAATTATACAATTTAAATTGTTAGTCGAATTATTCCTGTTGATGAAATATTAACAGAGCAGTTTTACAATATGGAATTGTTTTATTTAAAATCTTGTGCCAAAATTGTTATCCGCTATCAAAATGTTCTGGTTGAGAAGTGTTTAAGAGGAGACATTATCCTTTGAAAGAGAAATCCTGAATAGATTTTACTATATTAAACACTGTGATTTAAAATTTTAATGAGCCTCAATTAATTTCTCTTGGTGTTGCTTCAGTCATTAAACATAAAAAGATAAACACATTGAAATTAGCCGGTCCTTTGCAAAGATTCTGGCTCAAGTCTCAAATTAACACTTTGTGTATAGAAACCGACGCTAAAGAAAAGAGAGGAGGAAAAAATTACGAATACGAATTAGAGGCAGTAATTCTATAATGCGGTGCTATTGTAGGAATACCGGAAGTTTTGGTTTTCGCCATCTGTAATTTTCTCTTTGTTTCGACTTGTGAAATTATTCTGTTGGAACGACTGTTCCATTTCTCTCTTTGAACTATCCCGTTCCTTGTTTGATCGAATCTCATTTTAATTTCGCATTGCAGAAGCCGATTTTGAATAAACAGTTTTATTATTGCCTTCGAAAGGGGAAGAGCCTGTAGGACTTGGGCAGGATGTGAAGATAGATGGAGGTTAGTTCCGAGCCCTATAATTATGTGAAATACAGGCAACACAACAGCCACGCCATTGCATTCGCCTCATTTCAAGGCAGCAGATTCTTCATCATCAAGTGATCCTAGTGCCATCTGTACGTCGAACCCAAACCAATCGAAATATTGAACTGATCTTCGCAACATAAATTTTGAGCCAGATCTTGAGTTGACTTTTTTTAAGTTACGTTAGGTTTTAATCAACAAATTTTCACAAAAAAACAAAAACAAACAAGACTATTACAGTCGTAAGAACAACATAGTTAAGGTAAAATATTTAAAGTTTAATCCTAATTGGCATGTAACTAGTTAATTCATTGTATTAATATCAAATTGAAAATTTAACAAAAAGTGACTTGAAACTTTTTTCTTTTTTTACTCTGATGTTTAATTTTAATAAAATGAATTTGTTTACGTATACGTTAATTCTTATTAAGTTGATGATGCAATGTTAACATTGTTAAATAGTTTTGATGAAGTTTCTAACTTTTAACCAGTAAACAACATGAGGCCCAAATTCAACATTACGTTAGTCAGATGTCTTACAATGAATGGACCATAAAATTAAAATTTGATCAACTTAAACACACACACACACACACACACACAAATGATGATCTAGAGTTGAAAGAAAGTAATTATACTAGTAATTATACTTTTTAAAACTATTAATAATTTCAATACGATCCTATGTGAATCCTTTCCTTAGCGAATTTTCATCATTGACATTTTAAAACTTAAGGAAACTAGAATGAAAACAGAAAAAAAAGAGATTATTTTTATATACATTTTTTAATAATAAGGGACAATAATTTTTATAATAAATTTTTTTGGCCTAATGGATGATAGTACAAATAAAAACATTAATTCAAATATTTTTTGTAGCATATTTACAACTTTTTTAAAGAATAGTACAGAATTGATTTTAATACCTTTTTAATGTGCATCTTACAGAAAGTGCATTATTATTATTATTATTATTATTATTCATTAGCTTTTAAAGGCTTTATTCTATGATTTTTTTATTCTTCTCATTTCAATTCTTATCAACTGGCAGATCAGCTTTCTCACTATTTCTTTATGCAAGGCAGACGAAAGGAAAAATTCTTTGTAATGGTAGTTGCCCAGTCCTTTCTAAAGAATTATTTGATAACCAAAATAAGAGCTAAATTCAAGGAAGATTGGAGAAGGCCTCTCCAGGTGATTCTTCATCCTTCAGTGGATAGTGACAAATCGCTTACATCTTAGCAGAGTTCGAATCCTATCTTTCTAGAAAACAGAGTTAACGATCCGATGGCAACTCAACCAATAAGCACATCCTAAGGAATTGAAAATATTAGGCTTTTTATTTATTTTGATTTAAGTTTGGACAGTATTTTCAGTAGCACGAGAACTAATCATCCTTGGAAGTTAATATTGGAATGATTTAGTTTTGCTATTCATTCTCAGCTTCCACCACTGATTGGATCCGTTGATAAGAATCGGGTTTCAAAAACCATTGTTTACAATTTTCACAAGATATTGAGAGAACAGTCAACTGTAATTATCTTGTTTCTGTAAAACATTGGGAACCTGAAAACATTATTTCGATTGCAATTAATAGAAAATAATGAGTTTTGAGTGGAACTCTACGAAAGTTTTTTTTTTGGTTCTTTTTTTGTTAATAATCTATTAAATATCAACAAATTTGCTTCTCAAAGTATTCATGGAATACGTGAGAAATACATTAACGTTTAGAAGAATCAAAATGCAAAAATGCTAAAAAGAAAATAAGTTATATTTTCTCATTAGAGAGATCCTGTAATTTCCATCATTTCGAATTTCAAAATAATTTACAATTTCAGTTCAGTTTATTTGTCTGCAATGCGGAGAAATTACCGATTATATTTCAAAAAGAAAAATTTTTTTTTTTTAAATAGGCGTTAGAAATTGCATCTCAATGGTTCAGTGATAGAACGAAAGGCCAAGTTAACGTCCTTTTTCAAAATCATGTATTTTTTTTTTAAAACTGCTTTTGTTTGTTACCTTTTTGTTATTCATGAGCTACTGTTTTTTGTTGTTTTTTAAAGAGGGAGGGAAAGAGCAAGGCTGATACTGTCATCTTAATTGCTGTCAGCAAAAATTAACATAGAATTTGAACAAATAAAAGTGAAATTGAAATTATCGATCTCTTGTCACAACATCCAAGCAAAATAGTTGAAAAAATAAATGAAATAGCAAACGAATAAAGAAGTATTAAAAAACAAAAAGAAATTTGAAAATACACACACACACAATAAAATAATAATAAAAATATGTTTTAATAAAAAAATAAAAAATTATGTTGAGTGGATAGTTAACAGGAGCCTTATCTTGAATCAAAAAGTTTAATTGATTTTCAAACAATAACGAAATTTTAATTTGTCTAAGGTGAAATGCGAAAACAAGAACAACGTAAATTAGTTTATCAAAGCCACTTAATTTATTCAAATGTTAATAAGAGTCATTTCCTGTTGCTAGAATACATTTTGCTACAAAAATTTGGGAATCCTGGCAATTTGTTAAAAAAATCCTCTTTTTAAATGAATTTTTTTATTGTCCTGTTATGTGGAATCCAAATAATATCCATTAGACATTGGATTCATCATTTAATATGTAGTAAAATTTTTTATTTATTTATTTTTTTCAATTTTCTTTTTTAAGTTGAAAATTGAAACGAAGTCATGTGATCAAAAATAAATTAAAATCGCCGTTTAACTCCACCCCCCTTGCTTTCCTTTGTATCCCATTAGAATTAATTTCTCCAAATGTATTTTACAGCATTCCATACATCCCGTTTCTAGCTTACTAATCTATACGTAGCATCGAATATTCCCAGCAACAGCCTCGAAATCTTCAGATCTTTTCATTCGATTGGTGAAAATAGATTTCAGTTTGTGTTACAGAAGGTAGAACGCTTTAAAAATAAATTTGTTTTTTAAACTATCTGAAGCTTCATGATATAAACAAAGTCACGATAAAGACATTCATAAAAACTCCATAAAGGTTTATGCTTTACTGCCATTGACCTAACATAGGGCGGTAAATGCCGTGGCCTTCCAAGTTACTCTAATCACAAAAAATAGTACAAGTAATCTTCATAAAATAAAGATACTAGTTAGCCTCTGTCTACTTGAGCTCTTGTGGTATTTTTTTAGAACTTGCCTCTTTAGCCTTATTACCTCCTCATTGCAACCCATTTGCCTTTCCTAGGTATCCTGAACTTAGTTGAACGTCTATTGAAGAACTAATTTATTATTTCAGTGTTTAATTCTGGAAAACAATGAAGATTTGACTCATTTATGGGAATGAGTCATAGATCGTCTTTATTGGATCCATACTTTCAGGCAAGAATTATTCCAAATAATGCTCGTATTTACATTTGCACATGAAATGTCTTCTGTGTATTCTGTATTTATTCAGCATCTGCAATGTCTGACTCTTTTGTGATTGAATTTAAGGAGTGTAAAATCGTCCTCCCACTCAGTTCGCGGGGGTTTCGAGTTGCAGTGGATTCTCTTTGGCAACATCATCTCCACTTCCTTGTTTATCCGCGGAGATATTTCTGGAAGTGGTTGTTTTTTTTTTTTGCTTTGGATTTCTTTTTCTATTTAGTTTGGTAAATATATCTTTGTTCTGCAGTGTTTTGTAATATGAAATTAAAAAAAAAAGCCACCCAAACAATCCTAAGGCTAGTTAATGTTTTTTACGCAGAGTTGTCAAGGGTGTATCGTTCTTGAATTAGAAGCTTCATATTAACAAGCAGTTCAAAACAACTTTAATTTCCTGTTCTCTTTATTGTTAGCATATTGCTTCGCTGTTTTGTCAAAATAAGGTATAGCAAACATTTAAAATGTTTATTCATGATTTATCATTAAACATGTACTTATTGCTCTAGCTGCGATTAACAAAACACTGATGTAATTAATGATGTTGAACCATTAATTGGTTAAAGCTTTTCCGTCTTCCTTTTAAAGTTTATGCCTTATAATGAAATTTATTTGGCCTTTTCTTTTTTATGTAATAGATAGTAAATATCTGTATATTTTCAGGTATTTTGCAATCTTACTTAAGTGTATCGGAGTACTTATATTTAGTATTACGTATATTTTTTTTTTTTTAATTTTTTTTATTTTTGAGAGCATTTGCAAGTACAGAGGGAAAAAAATGATTTAATTCATTTAATCTAAATAAAGCCTGCGGTTATCTATTGATTCTGTCTTTTGTGAACAAATAAAATTTCCCTAATTTTCTACCACTGATTTATAGGCATTTCCATATAAGCTCTACACTGAACCGAACTACATTTGACTACACTTCTGATCTATTTAATATCAATAAATATTCATTGTCCGTTTAAAATATCTTAGAAGTCTTATAGATTATTGCAGTAAGATAGCTCAATCTTTACTTTTTATTACGATTCCTATAATTATGAATATTGATTAATAATAATATAGAAACTGTGGAACTCTCCTTCCTTCATTTCACCAAATAATAAATAGATATACAAATTTCATTATTACAGTAAACTAACAAACTAAAGGATAACTTAATAGATTGTTTTGTTAAATGGCTAATACACATCAGCTTTTCTTCTATTAGAATAATGAATTTCTGTCTTGAGATTTCTGTGGATTATTTTAGATAGCTAGCAGTGATGGTTTTATTAGTTACACTATACTTCCATAGCACAATTCATTATGTAAAGAACCAAATACAAAGAAAGCATACTTCACTATTACTAGCCACGTAATACATATATCCGAATTAGTGTCGGGTGAATTACAACAGAGCTTCTCAATCGGTGCCGCGACAAAATTCTGAGAGTTCATTTGTAATCAACCCATTAGTTTTTTACTAGTCAAATAATCGCATACAGAATAAGATCTACATGTGAATAACCTGGAAAATATAAGCTACGTTCTGACAATTAATTAAATCACATGCAAATCGGCTTAAAAATAATAGTTCGTGTTATCTTTAAATGTTTAAATAGACTTATATTCATTTATAAATCATAGGTGTTTTTTCAAAACATTCTAGAATACGCAATGAAAGCAATGAAAAAGTTTGATGTGCCGCGGGATTTCTGCAAATGTAAAATGAAGCAACAAAAGGTTTGAGAAGCACTGAATTACAGGAAGGAGAGATTTCATTTATTGATGGTGTTAGTCAACTAACCGGCTGTATTGTTAGCCTGAAACTATAAATAGGGTTTAACTTTTTCACTGTTCAGTGAATCCAGTATTGTTCTCACAACTATCTTCTAGCATTTTTTTAAACTAATGAGTTAAAAAGAACATCAATAAAAACCCTTAGATTTATCTTACTGTGTTAAATGTCGTGGTTTTTTTTTTTTTTTTTTTTTTTTTTTTTAGCAGACCCTTTATTTAAATACCGTCACAAATCCTTCCGCCTCTAACTTTTGAATGTTCTAAGATTTCCAGTCCTATAATTGGAGGAAAAGAAATTCAAAACGTCATTATCTAAAGAGAAACAAAGAGAACAACCTTGGTATTAACTGATAGATGTAACTAAAACATTTAAGATATTGTAAATCCACGGATAACAATTCTGTTAGCTTTCAATTGGAATTATTTGTTTGCGGCTTTACACAAGTTATCAAATTCTTGCAAGTGCTTCACGAAGGAAATATCACAAACCATGAATGACATTGAGCCTTGTTGATTAGACTTAATTTCTTCACAAATCATCAGGAAATTTTATTGTCTTTTTTTTTTTTTTGTGTGTATATGTGGAGTTTCGTAAAATCTTCATGGGTGAATTGTTGTTCAGTTTTGTCGACAAGTTGGTTATCTCCTCACATTTGCGTTAAAAAAAAAAACATTATTTCAAACTTCATTACGAGTCATCGAGGCGTCTCTGAACAGTCGTAGACAGATGGAAATATTTTTTCAAGTAGTTTATGTTGAAGGTTCCCAAAACATGTTTTTACCAAAGATTTTGTGCTTGAAATAGTTTCCCGATTATTGTAATAGAAGAGGCGGTAAAATAATTCTTGTTTTAATTGCAAATAAACCCCGTTAAGATTCTCAGACATTGCAACCACTTCATCGGAAATTGCACAAGTTATAAGCAGAAATTCATGTGACTTCATTAATGTAAATTCTAACATGTTTAGTCGTTATTTTTCTTTGTGTTGTTTTCTCTTGACTGCTGTTTTTTTCTTCTTCCAATTCGACCGAGACCGAATTCCATCTGGGTTTTTCCTTAACGTAAATCTTCGCTGACACTTTAAAAGCAGCCGATAAGCAGCATAAGCCTGGTTTAATCTGCAGAATGATGAAGCATCAACAGGCCTTTAGCTCTTGAGGTTAAGACAAGGACAGAAAAAAACAAAAGATATCGCTAAAATCCCATTCGCCAATAAATACGAACAAAAGAAAGTGATCTTGCAATTGTGAAGTAATTTCTTTGTATCACGATTTCTAGACCGAATCTGATATTTTAGGATCGCGAATTATTAGATCGTTGAGGCCTTCTTTTTCATTTTCTGGACCAACAACAATTAGTGATAAAGGATTTTTTTTAACAATTAGTGATTTCAGTGTGATTTTAAATGATGAATTAATAATAGAATATAATTTCCTACTTTTTTTTGGATATATAATATTATAAAATTTACCACAGATATCTCTGTTTTCGGGTAAATTTGTACTTATTTCAGGCAAATATTATTTGAAATTATTCAATTTTACTTTATTCAGTTAAGTTAGATAGAATGTGAACAGTTTGTTAATAAGTGGCATCTAGCGACATCGAGAAAAATCCAAGCAAGAATTTTATTACTGATTATTACTACATTGTATGTTACTGAAAATGGATGGAATAATGTTATCCTATTGCTGGAACTGCGTGAAAATCAACCACTTAGTTCATTGATGGAAAGAATTACTGCACCCGCAATTGAAGCAGTCAAATTCCTTTCTTTGATGAAATATAACTAAGCATAACTTCTGCCTTTCTCTTACAGAAGAAAACATATCTTACTTCAGAATCAGATTCCAATTGATTGAAAGAAGAGGTACGAATTCTACAGCGGCGCCGAAGGAAATAACGAAATAGTGTTTTATGCAAAGAAAGACATTAGCAGTGCCAATAACAGTGATGTCATGAAGATCATTGGCATATTCGGAGAAATGATTCTGTAAAAAAAAGGGCAATCTTGTCTCTACATAAAAGCAAATGTGTGTTAACAAGATAATTCGAAAAATAGGAGATCTAAACTTAAACTTGGTCAAGCGGATCTAGAATAATCTCAGGATGTGCACTGGCTGCTTTCTTCCTCTTCTTAAATTAAAATTATTACATCGCATACAGAAACGGCGACTTCATAAATCTTCTTTCCTGTGGAAAATGGATTAAAAATTAAAAAAAAGAAAGAAAAAGAATTACAGAATTAAAAATGGTAGAATATTACTGGCTCAATTCCTGGGCTGTCATTCTTCGGTCACTCGAATAATCTCAGTCCTTCATCTGAGGAAAGACAATCCGTGGTTTGATGACAGAATTATATCCATGATTTTAAAGAAACTGTCATTTTTCTTCATTGTAAGTTGGAATGCTAGTATTTAAACATACATCACAAGCCAGTGCTTTAATATGTACTACTAGAAAATGTCTACAAGTGTTAGCCACGAGAAAAATCATGAATAAAGCATGGTTTAGTCTGTTGTTGTTGTTTTTTATTGCTGTTGAAAGCATTAATCTTGATTTCTGTCACGAGAAAAAATGGAATACATCTTTCCAGGCAGTACATGTAGAAAAGTCTGTGATATATTCTACAGAAAAAATTTATATCTAACATGGTTTTTACCTCTACCCTCATTTGAAACATTCAGGGTAAAAACAAGCCAACAAGCTTTGGTAAAAACAAGCCAAATTTGCTGAACTAACAATTTGGGAAGTTTGATATCATTAGCCTTGAAATGCATCGATATACCAGTTAATACCTCAGAAATTTTCACTAAACTAGTTTGAAAAGAAAAAAAGAATATTCATATTAATTGGTTGTTGGATTTTAATGGCTCAAAAGCATCTTTGGCTGTGCTGTACCATTAACATTAATTAATCGTTAATTAAACCGCAAATATGAATTTGATTATTTCTTTTATAAATTATTATAATTTCTTTTATTATTTATTTATGCAGATTTTCAAACTAAAGGTTAAAGATGTCTGCAATGATTCATTTGATTTTGTTTTTTTTCTCTCGCTTGTGTTAATGAATCGTTTTGTTGAAGTGTTGAAAGATGGTGTGAATTCCATTTATCCTAAATGATTTCTCAATCTTTCTTTTCCAACTGTTCTTCCTCTTACGAAAGCGTCGCGTAGGAGTGAAGATATCAAGTTGATTTAAGCGATTCTCCGCTTGATTAGTGCAGTGAGGTGTGAGAAATTTCCTTTTATTTCACGAAGGCAACGATCGTGACAAGTCTTCTTCTGAGATTAATAATTTCCTGAATCTGTTTCTTCTAAAAATTATTAATCCTGTATCATTTTTTTATCTGTAAACATTTAAGGGAAACATATAAATGTCCATTTGTGAACTGCGTCCTAATAAAATAATCGTTGAAAACGTAAATAACTGATCAGACTGATAGATTTCATTAATGTAATGCAATTTCATGTTTTTGGAGTTTGTTTTGTTTTAATTTTTTCTGAGTTTTCTTTCCATCTTTCAATAATTTTGAAATTCTTCGGATTCTATTGATAAACTTTGTATATTGAGTTTTGAGAAACAATAATAGTTTGGATAATTCATTGAATTCATTTCAGACAAAATACAGATAATTTTCGCAAATATTATAATAACATGTTCTCGGTGGAAACGGAAAGATGCTTGCGATATTTAAAGCTAAAAAGTAATTGTTATTTTATTAAATTAAAGTCTCCATTAAAATATAATTAATATTGAATATTCTTAACAATGCTTTGATTGCTAATGAAGCATCAGTAATAAATTAAAACCGTATTGGTAGTAAGTATTACCTAGAAAAGTATTACTATATTTTCATATTTTAACAATTCTGCAATTGAGACAAAAAGGAAATTGTTTTTGAATGAAGCTTTTCATCGTCTTTGGAACTTGTATTTTTTTCTTCGTTTTAATCTGTACCAAATGAAAATACATAGTTACTTAAAATCATAGGTCCGTTCGCATGAACAATTGAATCAATTTTAATTGGTTATTTTATTGGTCATTTTTTGTATAAAAATTGATAACAGAACTATTTTATTTTAATATTTTCAAGAATTTATATTTATAGAATTTTTTACTGTAGCGTTCACAAGGATTAATTGCTTGGAATTTTTTAATTAGGTTGACTAAATTATTTCATTAAATTTCAAATCAGTGATTCTTAATCTTTTCTAACTAAGTCAAATTCATCATTGTAGTTTTACGAATGAAACTGACTTGTGAGTATTTTGATGGTAGGGCCAAAGTGGACTGGAGAATGGAATTGAAGGCTTTTTGTTTGAAGACGTTTTAAAGGAAAAAACTGAGAAAAAATAGTAGATTCTTTTAATTCACTCCAATAAAACATTCTAATTCAATTAGAACTTAAGTCAATGAAATACAAAATGGAAAACGATCGCAGAAACAAAGTACTAATATCGATTTTATTTTCTTGGATTTCAACGGGGCTCGAAGGCACCTGTTTCAATTGCTTTTATCTCTTGGTAACATCTTGTCTGGTAGCTCAAAGGAGAGAGATAATGATTTACAATAGAGAGACGAGAAATAGTTGCTAAACTGATAACAAAATTTCGAAAATTAACTAAATAAACAAACAAACAAATAAAGAAGCAGACAAATAAACAAAAAAATGAAATAAAATAAAGTTGTTGAATTTGTTTTCCCGCCAACTGTGCTCCGGTATCTAAAGACGATGAATACGATAGGTTAGTGAACAACTTTCGAATACTGGCCGATGAAGAACCAAAAATAATTGATTATTTTTAAGCTCTCATCTCTCAGTTTTTAAAACTTTCCTATATATTTAAGTGTTTATTTATTATGATATCATTTCTTTACGAAACTCGAATATTGATTGGTTTTTGATCTTCTCCTAAAAGTCCAATTTATATCATAAAGCAGTAGCGGAACATTAATATTTAGTAGAGACATTCATTTACCGTTAATTTTTTGGGGCATCCACAGTAAATAGTTCGTGAATTAGCGTGATTATTGCGCTTCAACGAAAATATTTTGGCTCGTTGTATGTATATCAAAATCCTCGGAATCTTCCTTTTTATTAACTTCAACTTACCACTACAGTTTCAGCTTCTTAAGATAAATAGTTATTAAGTTGATCACAGATATATAACTATATGTGCACATAATAGGCCTGAAAATGCAATGTGTAATCTACTTGTCTAATCTTTCTTTTTCTCCCTGATGCAAATCAAGGAATTTTTACAAACCGCCAGAAAATATTGTTTAACTACTCTTGTAGTTCGTCATAAAAATGGGTAGTACTTTAATAATGGAGAATTGAATAATAAAATTTTGCTTCCAGTCTATTTATATTTTTGTTTTTGAATCTCTTTGAGATTCTTTTTAACTGATCACTGAACTTCACTGAATACCAAGCTTTTAAATTAAACCTTAGATTATTTCAGGCTGAAGAATAAGTACGTTTGAAATATGATAAGAGTACTATGTGAACTCGCTTTCCAGAGTTCAGAATTAAGATCGTGTTCTTGAATTCAGATTCACTTCTGTAATTAAACCTGTAAAACCAACGTGTTTCAATCCCTCGGCGTTTGTTTAAATCTTCGACAAAAGATGATCACAGGAATTCTGTCAAAATTTGTCAACATTAAAGTTGTCTATTGCCATTGAGGGCAAACGCCTTCAATTGGAAGCAACCTATAATTTGCGTAGGAAGATCATTGTACGTTGATATCTGGCATAGAATCAATCCATTATCATAATAATATCTCTTCATCAATAAGCAGGGTCTGATTTCCTGTGAATATTAATTCACTTAACAACTGAAGTAACAGAGAACAAAGCAACATGTATTTATTCGACTGATTTTCAATCTCTTTTTATGTTTAGTATTCTCAGCTTTATACATTTAAGATTTGGGAAATGATAAAGTAGAGTTGCGCTTGAGTTAACACCAAAAGTTAAAACATATCCCAAATCAATTTGCGGAGATGACGACTGACGGAAAAAAAGTGTTAGCGACGAGTCTGCAACATGACGAGTAGAGTCGGCGAAATGTTTGACTTCCTACAAAGGATTTTTTTCTTTTCATTTTTACAGTCCCCTTTATCTAACATAGATTGTTCTGAATGGCGGCAGGCGCTTTTGTAAAACTGTTATTAAGAAAGGATTGCAAATCGTTAGAAAGCCTAAACCTCAGAAACTAATTCTCTCTCCCAACGAAACTAGATGAACCAATACTGGAAAATTTAACTGAATCAAATCACTGAACCTCGAAAAAATTAATAAAAGAACGATTTAATTTTTCCATATTAAGCCAAAAGATCCTATCTTATATTTTATTGTTCCAAATGAATAACAGAAATGCTAAATAACTGAAATCTATGTTATCCTTCAATAACCTTGGCTTTCATTTCCCGCCAGTTTTCTGTAAACGACCTAACCACAAACCAAGTATTTCAGTAACAAATCCTTTAGAAAAAAAAAGGAAACGTTAAACTTAATTGACAGCGTCACCGGAAATCGTTGTTTTCCATCTGATGTTGTTGGTTGAAATCATATTATAACGTAAAACATTAATTCCGTTTCTTTTTCACAAACAAACCGCGAACCTCAAACGAAATTACATTGCTCTTTTTCTTTTCTTTTTTTTTTTTTTTTGTTCCTCGTAGAAAATCACAGCATGATTCAGCACAAAGAATTTTTTTCCCTTGTTTGAGGATAAACTCTCTTAGAAGCTTCCAACAGAAAAGATTGGTTTTTACAACAACGTAATAAACTGCGGTGCGGTGAATATCTGATTAAAATGTATAACATATATATGTGTTTATGTATGTCTATATAAATGTATAACATCCTTCATACTATATTAACCCGAACTACTTATAATTTCTTTTTTAATTAATACATTGCAATTTGTTCTATTAAGGAGAGTTAGAACAGAATAACAAAAAAAACTAGGTTAAAATAGCAGGCGTAGATTCTTAATTAAAAAAAAAAAGTTTTATGGAAATTCAGTATTTTAATTTTAATAGTATATTCATCGAAGTTTACTAATTAAATTTAAAAATACTGAATTTAAAACCTCGGAAACGTTATTAAAATGAAACTGAACTATTGAATGTAGTTAATCAAGCACCCATTATCTATAATCCTTTTTCAATTCTTGAATACCACTATTAAGTTGACGACATTTGATATGATTACTGTTTTCTTTCTATTAAATCCCCGTATTAAAGATTTAAAATACGTATTAAAGATTTCATTATTATTAATCTAAAAAAAAAGAGAAAGAAAGTGTACATAAATATTATTGTTGCCATTCTAAAGTGGTGTACAGAAATGTATACCATATACTGTGGATGCAATTAGGACGTCCGACGTAAAAAATAATGATTACCAAACAGGAAACCAAACATTCGAATTGTGTCTGCCGATGGAAGCCACAATATTTCCTTTTTTTTTTTTTTACCCGATTAAACCTACTAGATACTGGTTTATGTGATCAAGATAGTCAAGCCTGATCTAGCTAGATTAATCATAATTGTAACATTAATAGCAGAAGATATGTTGTCAAAAACTTGTAAAAGTATACTATTTAGCAATAAAAGAAAGCTGGAAAATCTTTTGTAAAGTAGCAGAAATCGAACAGAATGATAAGGAAAAGATTAAACTTTTTTTCCAACATATGTAAATGTACTTGTATGTACATATATATTCTCAACATATGTTATGTTTGCTTTAAAAAAACGTATATTTATTACGTCGAAAATTGAACTTAGTATTTATCTATTCTACAATATAATTTCCTAAACTAACCTTTATTATAAGGGATAAAGAAGAATTGAAATGTCTTACTAATTTGAAAGTACCTTAATAAGAAACAAAAAAGTGGCAATTGAATCTGTAACTAACAAATTTACAAGATATTTACCTTTTTATAACTTTTAAACAATTGTTATTACACCATAACAGTAAAATGGGGATACTTTGACTAGTGGATATACTTTGATCGAAATCTCGATAAAGTATAAAACTCCATCCAGAGCACAACCCATGCAGTTTTTCCACAAACAGCATATATGGTTTTAGTTCAAAATTGTCTCACTAAATGTCAGTTGCAGTAACAATTTCATTCGGATTCGCCATTTTGACATATAGTCAAAATATATGTGACATGTAATTATGTGTTTAGAAAAACGCGCACAAAATCTTATTGAACCTGTAATTTCTAATGTCTTAACTGAGGTAAATCAGGGTGGTTAAGTGATGGGAATTTGATGGATTTCACACATAGATATTTCTTTTGTAATTATCTTACATTGAAAAAAGTTTTAGGAAACAAAGAAAAAGTGTATTTTGAGTTCGTCAAAGTAACCCCATCGTATTATAGAGGATATTTTATAGAGAGTAATATTTTATTGGATAAAAACTTTTTCTGTTTCATATGTCTTCTAACTATTCTGTATTTTTAATAGATTTCATATCAGCCCATCTTATTCATTACGTTCTTTTTTTTTAATCTATAAGAATAACGTAAGGATTATAAGTAAAAGAATATGAAAAACTGTTAAAGTATACCCACTTTAAGGTATTTATTTTGTGTTCGACTATTTTCTAAGTTGTTGTGGAACCACAAAAAATATTCAAAACAATGAAATTCCACAATGCTGAGCAACTTTTCCTTTTTACTTTCCTTCCTAAGTTTGAATTATTTGTTTGTTTGTTTATTTGTTTCTTTAAAGCTAGACAGACTTTATCTTTTTCTTTCTGGTGAAAATAAATAGTAGTAAGTGATCTAAGAGGATTACAAAAAAATAGCGATTCAGTTAAAGATTAATATTGTGAGTTTATCAGTTTATCAGTTTTTCACATTAATGCTTACTTGTTAAAAAAAAAAAAAACTTCAGTTATTCTATATAAATAAATTATAATTTTATTTACGTTAAGATAATGTTCACTATTATCAGTTCGAAAGTGCTTTAAGTCTTTCTTTGGAAGACATTGATGATCAAGATAAAACGTTGCAATTTATGGAGGCATTTGTAATCTGCAATGTACTACAGTCAGACACTGTATTGGAAAGTCTGTCGAACATTAATTAAACAAGTAGATGACATAATGGAACAGTACTGAGGTTTGATCGGACAACGCATCTATAAACCACAACATCAGAAGTAAGTTTTCTATCTTAATCAAAATCATGCTGTGTAAATATGGCTAACCAGTCTTGCAAATCTGTTGAATAAACGAAATTTATTTTGTAATTAGCATGCTTATTATTTCAAAATTGAAGATTTACGAAACTGATTATTATCTGTAAATATCTACATAAAGTAATTTTATTGTAGTTGTTTTATTAGTAAACAATAGGTCAGTAAGGTTTGATAAGATTAAAAGATTAATCTTTGGAAAACTCTGGAATCCAAAAGTTTTCTTGAAATTTACCTAAGAGCAGTCAATGCGAACACTGAAACTACTGCACCTTTTTCAATAAAACTGTGTAATTTATCTACTTTCTGTATAATTTTATAGAGTTGAATGGGAAATGTAGAGAAAGATTTGTTTATCTATTAAATTCATGTGAATCATTTTTGATTAGGTATTTCTTTTGTATTGGCTGCTGGAAAATATTGGAAAAACAAAACAGATATTACATCAATAATGTCAGTGTTTGGTTCTTGAGGTGATCTTATTGTAGAAGTTTTCGCCTTTGGAAAAAGCCTGTGCTTTAGCTCCGTTTCCATGAAAAATTCATAAGATGTTGATTCTCTTCGGTTCTGTGAAATCACACATGATAATTTCAAGGATATCTATTTGTATTATACAATTGGTCCAAAACTTGTTTCCCGAAAACACTATTAGTCTTCACGGTTATTGAGCGTTTTCGTGTCTAGAAGAAGATTTCCCAAATTTCCATCAGAGGTCGGAATTTAGAAGATCTCATTTCCTTAGACCATGCCTGGATTTATTACAGTTTATTATTACTTCCTTTTATTTATTTTTTTCATTTATTTTTTTTTTTTAAAGTTTGAAATTCTAATTTCAAGGACAACTTGCAGGAACGAATACTTCGCTGATCCAGTTTAAGTTAGAAGTATCAACATAAAATTTGAATAAAAGTAATTTATTTCCCAAACCTCATGGTAAATATTTTTTTTGTTGTTGAATTTTTTTTTTTTTTATTAGAAATATTTTGTGGCGGCTAATAATTTCGAAAACTTCGGTTCAAACCGATGTACAGCTGTTGTTTTCAGTTGTGGTAGATGTTGACGTGAGGTTTTTTTTTCACTGTAGGAAAGTTCTCGAAAACGACGGGTGAATCCTGAAAGCTTAATTAAAGATACATCTAAACAAGTACCGCACTTGACATATGAGGCCCTTATTAAATTTCGGCAACAGCATTATAATGCCTGAAGATATATTTATATTGTATTTGTACAGAGACGGTTTTAAAATAAGAAAAATTAAAGATTCAAAGTCTAGAATGTTGATTAAGTAAAAAAAAAAACAAATTAAATTGATTCTTTATGAACGAAATATATAATTCTCAAATAACTTTTTTGGGTGATTTAATGCAGAATTGGTAAGCTTCCAGAAAGATATCGTATTATTCCTTGGAAATGTTGAAAATAATATGGAGGAAAAAGTATTAGTAGCAATCAATTTGCTGTAATTGTAAAATACTCAAGTCAAATTCAGAATTTTCTGTTAAATAATATGAAATTAAGTAGGTATGTAAGGTAGGAGTGGAGAGAATAACAAATTGTTCCTATCTTAGCATCTGTTATCCCCCACCTCTACAATTCAGAAGTCTATAAAACTGGTGAATTGATCTTTATAAAATGTAAAATGATTGAAATTTATAAAATTAAAAATAAAAATTGAGTCATTTTTTGTTAAAGATATATCCACTATCCAACTTCATCATAATCAATCCACAGTTGGACTTGGATTCATTGAGAGAGAGGAACCCAAACATGTGATCATTTTGTTGTTTTCATTTTTAAGTTACCATCGTGTATTATCGAAACTTGATTGGAAACAAACAAAAAACAATCAATTTAACTAAATTAGAATTGTTGTTATTTCACTTTATAAAGAATTGTCACAACTACAAAAGAATGAAAACTGATAATTAAAGTGAATGTTGTCAGTGTAAGATCAACTACAACTTTAAATAAATAAACTCACAAAGAGAAACTGGCAATAAAAATCTTCGCCTATGGGATTTCTAACACCCTCTCTACACTAAATAGACGAAAAGTTTGAGACCAACAGCAAAATTATTGAACATCTGGTAAATTTTATTTTTGAAAAGAGCTGGTCGGTTTCCTGTAATTATATATTTTCCTGTAAATACGGATGTCCGATCTAAAGCTTTTATTGCAAATAGTACATTTCTATGGATTTTTTTTTTAATGAAATAACTTTGACGTCCTATATGGTATTTTCACTTTCTTCTTTATTAACTCAGCAGTTATAATTTATATATGGACAACAGCTGCAGACAAAAGATTTTAGAAAATTGTTCAGAATAAGATGGATTGATATAATGACAAGTGTAAAAGTTTTCTGAAGGTTTAAGAGAAAACTTAAAGAGACTATGGAATGTCTTTAAGAAATAAAATATAAAATGACTGGATGCATTAGTATTCTTTAACAAGAAAAGGGAAAAGAAGAAAGGAATAGAGATTTTGTTAGCCAAGCTTTGTTAAGAGATTTAAAATTTTCAATTATAGGAAGAACTATAGAAATTTTGTCTCCCCCAGTCCCACAGTCTTTACATTTTAGGAGTCACCCAATTTTATAGCCAGTCGGATGATGGACCCTAACGGGCCCGAAACTTGTTACTTGTTTTTTTTTTTTAAACTTTGTTTCTATTTTACTTTAGTCATTTTGTGTGTTTTTCCAGACGTTTTTAGATAAAGACATGTCAGCTTAGCAGCAATTTTCCGTGTGAATTTTATGCTGCCACTAAAAGACTTTTTTTTTTGCTTGTTTTTTAATGATTCTAAAGTTTATTTACTTATTCTGATGCTTCACAAAGTGCTTTCAAGCCCAAGAAATTGGGCTAAAGCAAAGGAAAGTGAATATTTTGTTGGTTAATTAATATTTTCTGATTTAAACTCAGAGCACCAATGTCGTCTTTAAAAAAAACATTGAGTTTGGCATAATTCGGTTGTTTTGTTTGATCGTTTTGACTAGGCTTTTTTTTTTTTTTTTTAAAGATAGCTTCCGAAATTTGTATTATATAGCACATATGCTATGCATTTACGATAAAAGGTTACTTTGTAATAAATTATTGTCTTCGTATAAGAAGGTTAAAAAAAAATAAATAATCTTTTCATCTTTTTTTTTATATTTCAACTGTACAGTAGCCGTGCCGGCATGGCCGAGCGGTCTAGACGGCGGTATGCCGTTGCGGCCAGTGTGCCGGTACCCGGGTTCGAATCCCGGTCGTGGCATGGATATTTCTTTCTTCTTCTGTTTCTCCTTCTGTCCGTTCCTGAGGTTGCCACTTGATGCTGCCTCCTATGGCGTACCCTGGGCAACGATTCGTCGGTTAAAGGCATCATAATATATCGCCTTTTGTTGTTGGCTTAAAGAAAGATGATCAATCTACAAGCCCGGGCATTTGTAAATATATATATATATTTCAACTGTCTGGTAGAGTTGTACAATAATTGTGATTCTAAATAAATAAATCGAGATTTTAATGTAATGGAAATCCATGTTTTAGACAATTCAGAACTGAAAATTGTCTTTGGAAGTTCTTCAAATAAACCTCAAGATCCGTGCTACGATGTGAAAAAATTACCTGAAACTGAATAGAAGCTAAAATGTTGTCTGTTACTTTGAAAGGATAAATATGATCAAAAAATGATAGTAGATGTCAGTAATGTATAACTACGACTGTTGAATTATTACGATTTTGTTATTGCTGTTTTGTTGTTATTTAAGATATACAGATTGTAAACAAAAAAATCCAGCAAGTACACATCATTGCTTCAACAAGCCCAGTGGTCATATTGGATTAAAAAAATTAGTAAAATGTTTCTGAAATAATGCTAACAGTATAAATCAGAATTAAATTTATAATTATAGCTTCTTTTTTTTGTAAAAGCTTGATTTGTGGATACAAAATCAATTCTTTAAGCCTACATAATAATTGTCGAACATTGAGAAAGTTATCGACATTGTCTAATGACAATTTATTGTTACCGTATGTTGGTACGTTGTACTTTTCCAAAGAAAATATTTTGGCAAGAGTTTTTTTTTTTTTTTTTTTCCGATTAATCAGAATGAGATGTCTGTCTATAAAATAGGACAGTCTCTGCTTTATTTTGTACTTTGTACTCGGATTTAAGTCTCGGATTTATATGAAATCTTACTCATGCACAAAGATTAGTTTTTTTTTCCTTTTTTAAATTTAGAATTATATAGGTCATTGAGCACAAATCATAAAAAAAAACGTATACCAACGAATAAAAATAAAATAAGAAAAAATTACTGTCTGGTTATCGTGTTTTTCATTTTTTATTCTATTACTAGATTTTTTGTGTGTATAAGTGTGTGTGTTATCTATAAAATTCATCTACATAATAAAATAACGCTTTAACATGTGGACTGTGAATTTAATACTGTAGTTTACGAGTAGTGTAGTGGAAATAGATGAAGCTCATCTAAATAACAAGAAAAATGAAAAATTATGCTGAGGTGAAATGAAATTTGTGTTTCCAATTACGAAGGAGTTTCAGCAGAAACAGCACTTAAAGGAACCTGAATCGAAGACTTTTCTAGTGAAACCAGTCACTTGTTCGAGATTCAGCCAAGTTCTTAGTCGTTGTCATAAAGTTACGAATTGTAATGTTGGCATTTGAATACAAAGTGAAATAAACGGCAAATTGTTACTTGAAATTCTCTGTCTATATTTCGAAATAACTTCAATAATACTTTTATTATTTCTTTAAGTTTAGTGAAACGTTCTCTTCTCGCTTTCCCATCTTTATCTTTTTTATAATTTTTTTTTACTTCTTCTTCTTTGGAAATATCGTTTTCTTTCTATTCATTTTTTACCTGTTTTTCATTCATCTGTCTTTGCCTTTTAAATTTTCTTGATCTTTATGAATAAGCTTTATAAAAGCTTAAATATTGAATTATCAATGTTATAGACGTCATGAAATTTTTTTTGACAAACTCGTGATTTTTATACAAGATTGGAAAGAACGATTCTACTGAGCAGCTACAACGCTTCAACTTCAAATCATTCCTTCACCAGATTACTTTGAGTTTTGACGCTGAAAATAGTCCGAAATTCAGAGCTTCTGATATTTTATAATGAGGTCTTATCTTTTCTTTATAGTTAATGGGTAATTGAAAAGGAAGATGAGTTCTTTCGTCACCTAATACAAATAAAGGAAATGGAGTTTCAAAAGTATTATAATGTGATCTACACGGTCTACGTTACGTAACACTAGTTGTTTTTAAAAAAATGAAAATGAATTAATAATTCAAGATTCTATTAATTTTTTATGTTAACTATTTCAATCTGTTTCTTTAGTTTCCTATTCAAATATATTTCTTTTAATTCGTGTATTATTAAAGATACGATTAGAATATTCGTTCTCAACTTGTTCACACGTACAGACGAAGGGACGGATGGACAGACAAACAATAGCAGTAGGTGCTTTTACACTGTCAATGCGTAATATGCCAAAAACAAGTTGAAATTAACAGATAATAGAACAAACTGTAAGCACCATTCTTAATTTTATAAAATTAAGTTAATAAATAATGTAGAGGAACAACAAAAAAGACCGTATGATGCTCAGGGAACTATGATCTATTTCTTAACTCGAAACCCCCAAACTTGTATATATTCTTCTCAACAAAATGTAAAATGTATCCTTTGGATTTTTCCTAACCTTAGTTCTTGATAAAAAGAAAAATTGTAGTTATTGATAAAAAGAAAATTATTCACTTTATTTGGAGATATTTATATAATTATTATAAAGAACTGAACTAAACAAAAAATGAACAAAGTTTTGTAAGAACTTAAACATATAATCTCATATATACACACAAACATACACACATAGGCCTATATATTTACATATATATATATGATTTTGGGTTGAAATCCTACAATTAGACTTCATTACCTATCCATGATACCAATAAAGGCTTGAAAAGTAGCTTGACTACTTTTCGAATAAAAAACTAGCAGGAATTCCTTTTTGCTCCCCCACTTCTATTGCATACGAATTCCCCCTTGGTGCTCCACTGAATATCTCTGTTCGACTCCCATCTTTCAATTTAAACGACAACAGTTCATTTCTAGAAAATTAAATGTCTTCAAGACTATTTCTAAAATTCGAAATTGTGTTGCTTCTTGTAAATTCCTTTCGAAAGCTTTCGAGACTCAGTGAATTAAAGTTGCCCTGAAAACGGAGAGACATCCATTCTTATGTAAAATCAAGAGTTTTGTATCTCGAAGTTCTATCGTAAGCGCAAACTAATCAAACTGGGAGTAAAGCCGAGTAGAACTATATGGAAGCAGTTTTCTGAAGCATCGAAGTCGCACGGCTCGCTGTGAATGCCGGGGTCAGTGGGGATCAACGCCACATCCACCGGACAGTGGCAATGGTCAGTAGCGGTCAAGTTCCCGTCCGAAACACAAGAAGACTGCAGAAGGGTGAAAAGATCATGTCTCTGCCGATTGGACCAAGAATTCCCGCCGATTTTGAATCGTCGTCGCCTTTGTGTTTTCCTGGCACCTCCGTCTCGGTTGATATAACCCAACATTCATTTGGTCAAGCGTAGCACCGGACGCTTTGATCCTCCTTCTTTTTTAATTCTTTTCTTTTCCTCTCTTACCCTTCGCCTTTAATTTTATTTACCTTATTCCCTTTGCTGTCTGCCTATTTATCTATGGGGAGTTGCTTGGGCATCGGTCATCAGCACAAGAATGCAGACAGATGAAATATGATGGGGTCAGTAGACGAGACGTCGGGGGCCCCAGGCCCAGGGTAGGGGCATCTCTTTATGGTCATCTGTGGCCACTGCTGCTACCCTTTGGGTCCACGACGGTTCCCAGGCCTCTTCCTGCCCGACTCCAGCGAGAGCGAGGCTTAACCCTTTCAGAACTAAACAAAACGCTTTCAGTGCAGGGGAAAGGACCTGCCGCTTTCACTTTTCAAACCCCTTTCTCCTGCTGTCTGCCCTCCCCCTTGCCGATCAGCCATTTCACCTATGTTCTTTTCAGAGAGGGAGGGAGGAAGGGTTAGGGCATTTGCATATACGCTGGATAGTAACAGGATTACATTGCGATGCATCCGATCAAAGCCATACATCAACACAAGCAATCACTTACCAGAAACATTCTTTTCTTATGTAGCACTTTTGAAGAAGCCACCTATAAATCTTAAAATGTCATTTATTTGAACTTCAGACATCTCCACGACACATTATTGTGTATTATAAATAAAGAGTTCTGCTATTTACCCAACGCTTAAATTTAGGAGTGGCCTTAAGCCACATTCTTTTTGTTTACAGATACATGAAATATGTGATATTAAATCGAATCATTTTTATTTGCTATACTTAATGATTAAGAAAATGAAGTCATTGTAGCATCAACTACCAGTAACAGGGCTTGTTGAAATACTCAAATTACGATTTAAAAAGAAGAAAAATGAAAAACTCACGAAGGTTGTTTACACGAATACGAATGGAAATTTTGTCATTTCTGATGGCTACTGTAAGCAACCAAAAAAAAAAATAATAATTATTCATTTAATAGATTCGCATTAATTAAGTTTGTTTAAATAGTAGATAATGCAAGTAAAGTTTAATTAGAAATAAAACATTTTATATTAACAGTTCTTAGTCATTCATAACTGTTTAACATGAAACATTTATTAAATTTGTTTCATTGTAAAGATATATATAAAATGTATTTTCTACAAGATCACATTAAGTTTCGAATCTTCAACAATAAGTAGTGTTACTTAATAAGTTCGTAGTGTTACTTAATAGCAATAAACTTTATGGGTAATCTATATAATGACTTACGCTGACGGTAGAAATAACTTACATCAACTTATCTGTAGTTACAGGATTAACAGGAGGAAAGGAATAGACATGTGTAACATTCAAAATAACATGTTGTAATTTATGTATAAAGCTGCCTTTTTTTCCTGCATGGGCGTGAATTTAGGCATTAGAAATCTCAGTATTGAATAATTGTAGAAAAGTGTCGTTAACACTTTATACTGCAATAGTACAGGAATTATATAAATAAATAACAACATACTTGACTTCATCGTATAATTTTGCTATTGTTGCAAGTGGTAGAGTATTCACTTTTGAAATAAATTAAGAATTATGTGAATCCTCTTGTTTTTTGTTTTTAGTTTTTATTTTATGTAAAAGAAAATAAATGTTGAAAATGTGTATAGATATCAAGCGCTGAAGGCGTAATTCCTGGTCTTGTTATTAGGACTTTTTTGTGCGTCTACTCACTTGTCCTTTTCATCGTCTAGGTAGCCACGACTCGGTCATGGAATGTCACCTGCGCATTCAAGGCACTTCTTTTGTTAGATAATTACATGAATAAATTAGGTCTGTATCGGTCTTAAATAATATCACGAGTTTCTCTGTGAAGGTGGAAAGAAATTAAAAATAAGGGATTCGGCTTATTTAAGTTGAAATACTACCGGTTCACTTACATAAACGTGGCTAAAATTAAGGGTAATTTTAATTTACTTTGTTATTAATAGTCGTTTTAATTCCTTATTTAATAATAACTTCATTATTTTGAAAATCAGGTAATTGGAACTGTTTACAAATTTATTTTTATAGTTTTCAGTTTTTCGTTCGAGAGATATGCTTTTTTATTATGCTAATTTATGACGCTACGTAAATAGATGCTTGCAAATTGTATTTCACAGAAATGAGATTATTCTACGAATTACATTACAATAGCATAATACATATACCTACCATAGTGTACTAAAGGGTAATATATGCAACCTAAAGGAAAGGTATTAGACCAACCGCCGCAAAAATACCGTTAAAACATTGTAAATGCAGTAACCACGATATCCCAAAAGTTACTTTTACTAGAAAGCTGAAAATTTTAATGCGCTCTTTCGACCATAAGATCTTTCGATTCTTAGTTCAAATTGGCCCCTGAATGGGGATCTTCCGCCGCGAAAACATCTAAAAGATCAAGTTAATAATATTTTTTTAGGAAATATGGCTACTTAGTGTAAATTTTGTTATTGAATAACATCTAGTTCAAATGTAGCAAATAAATTGCAGATTAAGCACTGTTATTAATATGAGTACAACATGCATTTATTAAAACTAAATGTAAACTCAGTTGATGAAAGAAATTATGAAAAAAAAAAACAAAAGAAAAAGAAAAAAGAATGTATCCATAAGTAATAAATAACCATTATTCTTTAAAATTATTGAAAATTTTCTCAATGTGCAGACCGATTAATTATGAAGAAAACTGTAAGAAGTGATTTTCAACTTGGATATGTATTGCTGAAGTTGAAACGGTAGCTACACCTACGATAAGGAAGTAAGAAAAGGATTGGTTGTTGCTGCGTTGTCTTAATCACAGATGTGCATGTACTTTAAGCAAAATGGTTTTCCAAAAAAATTTTGGTTCTTATCGCCCCCCCCCCCCTTTCTTTATTCACGTTGATGTAAATTAAGGCGCTTTCAAACAGTAGACGAATTATCCACAAATAAAGCCACTTCTTGCGTCTTGAAATGTAGAAACTGGTTTGTAAATAAATATTCATTATGATACCATTTCTAATGTGATTATCTGATTTATTGTTCTATTATATTAATGATGTTCTTGGATTGCTTCGTCATCCAAATTTGAAAGCCTATTCTTCTATACAAAAACAACAGCGTTAAAACAATATTTTCGTTTATTAGGTTTTATGATACTGGTACTGATAAAACATTTCTCTTAATCTTAGTTTATGATTGTTTTATGGTTATTTCCGGCAATTGGTTTCGGTCATCCAATACATTGAGAAAGAACTCCTAAATGAAGGTTTTTTTTTATTTCTTTTTTAAGAAGCGAAATTTGTCTGAGGAGGTTGACTACGTTTAGTAACTTAAATCAATGAGCCGTCAAGACAAACTAACTTGCTTGACTCATTTTTATTTTAATACCGTAGTTCTTGTGGTTTATGGGCTATTATGTAATCTACGTATATAACAACCTAACAGTGAAGGTCATACATTGACAATAATTGAAACAAACTGTTAATTTCAAGAAAGTAACGGATTTAAAAAGATAAAAAGACTACAGTAGAGCCCCGATTATCCGCGAAAATTTTTTTTAATTACGAACCTCAAAAAAACCAATTTTAATCCAAGCCAATAACAGGGAAAATAACAATAGGCCCTACAGTGCGAAAGTCGAAAATTACTGACAGGTTTATTGTGCATCGTGATCCTATAGGCCTTCTCGGAATTTGTGGATGCAAACGTAGAGCAAAGGTTTCTGCTTTACTGTATATATTTTAGAAGTTTTACGTATTATGTTTTTTGTACAATAAAACGTAGTTTTTAATGGCGAAATAGTTTTTTTTTTCGTGTTTCCACCTCATTTTTAGTCTTTTTTCGGGTTATCCTCGATTTTCGTTATCCGCGAAGCCCTTGCCACCCAATTCCGCGGATAAATCGGGGCTCTACTGTATATAATTCCTGATCGAAGAACTTATTCCAAAGTTGAGATAATTTGAAGAAAATATTTTAATTTTAAACAAACTTGTAACTAAGTAAGTAAAAAGTTATTTTCTTTAGTCCTTCACATTTCGTAGTATTTTTTTTTAGAAAGAAACAAAACAAACTCTCCCCCCCCCCCCCCTTCCCGTCAAAGAAAAAGTAACTTATGGTCTCAAATCAGACAGTTGTAGAAACTAATATTTGCTTGGGTTGGATTTCTTGGGCATATTCTGGTTTTGTCAGTTTCAGAACAAGATGTAAAAATTATTAATATTTTATATTTTATATGAATGCGTTTGTTTTTAAAGAAATGTCGCTTCTGCATGGCTTTTATTTGATGCAACAAATGATTGAAAAGAAAAAAAAATACATTTAATTTTTCTTCCAAATTAGGAAAGGAAGAACGCAGATTTCACTGTCAGATCTTTGGCTAATTTAACCTAACGTATAATGGAAGTACCGGTATTTATTATGGTTGCCATCTGTCCCGTATTTACCGTTAAAATGATATATCCCGTTTTGTAAGTCTGTTGTCCCATATAATCATAATATTTAACGAAAATGGAAGAAAAGGCAAGAAATAATAAATAAATTATTATTCTTTAAAACAAATTTTATTTAGTAATTTAAATCAGTTAAAGTAAATGAGTTACTGCCAATTCCTTTTTCAGCCAAAAATATCGCTATTTAAATTATACATAAAAAAAATAAACAACCCGACCTGGGATGCAACATAAATCACAACCGGACATTAATTTGCTTTTCATTGAACTTGTTTGTGTGTGTGTGTGTGTTTGGTTTTTTGTTTTCTTTTGTTTTGTTTTGTTTTTTGTTTTACTTTAACCTTTCGTTCGAACAAAGTTAGATTATATTTCCTAGTCAGTTTCTAGCTAATTATTTTTCTCAGCTTTCATCTAATGGGAAAAGACTGAAACAATCGATTATCGCTTAATTATTCAAGTTTTCTGTCAAATGACAGAAAAAATTTCTATCTCTGATTATTTATGTATTTATTTATTCATTTGATTTATTTTTGTATTTGATTTATTTTTGTAAATCAAAAGACATCCTGAAAAAATACTGAAAAAATTATACTATGAAAACGCATCTTTTCCGAGTGCATATTCTGGCCAAGTGCCTTTCCGTGACATCTTTCTTGAGTAAAGGATACTGAAACCATGATATTGAAGTATAGTTAGATTTCGTATCATAACCATTGTGTAAATACCCAGCTTCCTTTTCTTTCTTCCGAAATTTTCTTCTTTGTCTTCACTTGCTTTTATTTGATAATTGCTTGATAAATAAACGAAAGAAACTTCATAGTAGTAAAATTTCAATGGTCAAAATTAGAATGAGTAATTTTAACACTGTTCTCTCTCAAAACCAAATCGTAAATACGCCATTGGTTATCAATCTTGGCCTTCTTTTTAATGCGGAAGTGGATTTATTTGAGTTGTAGTTGGAGAAAAATTGAATGTTTCGCACGGATAACTTTCAGTTTCCTTTAAAACTCCAGAAAGAAATTATTTGTGGAAGTTATTTTTCTTGAGTGATATTTTACTTTAGACAATCGTAAATTTACAAGCAAAATCGATTTGAATGAAGGAAAGCTGTTATGTTTATCCCAACGACGATTTACGATGCTTAATAAAAAAATAAAAAAACAAATGATTAAGTTGGACCGATGTTACATATTTTGGGGAGGAAAAAAAAAATGTTCTCAAGTAATTACAGATATAAAGAGAATGTGGAAACAATTTCCGCTTATCGGGGTCTCCCACGCGGCAAAATGGAACTACCACATGAATGAGTTCGTTCAGAATGGCAGTGGTCTTCAAGATGATGGATATCCTGGAGAGAAAAAAAGGAGTTTTCAAAAAATTATTTTATTTAGTCAGAATCGAAAACATGATTACGTAATTTTAAAACCATTGAACGGAAATTCGTTTATCTTTCGTTTTTTAAGTTTAATGCAGTACATTGGTGGACAAAACTTTCATTCGACATAAATGATCTTGGTTCTTCCAGAGCAGACATTTAATTGACCGCAGGAGAATCGTAGGAGAAATGTCTTTATAATAATGAACAATTATAGTAAAATTAATAAAATGTCCTATTAGTTTTATTGCTAAATCTTTTCATTGATCTAAAGATAATATTATTATTTTATTATTATTTTTTTAATTGTACGCTATTACAAATGTTGTAATTTCATTATTCGATAGCTGAAACAGTTACAAATTTTTACTGATTATTTAATATTTTAACTTGTTAGAATCTTAAACTTGGTTTCCTTCTTATATAAAATTTAACGTGTGTGAAACGGATGAAGTTAAAAAAAACAACAACAACACACAAATTATAAAATTAAAATCCATTTAACACATTAAAATACTACATGTTTCGTCCAGTCTTTAGTTGGGCTTTTACAAGTGAGCTGGAAAACTTGTAAAAGTCCAGCTAAAGACTATGCGAAACATGTAGTATTATAATGTGTTAAATGTTTTTAATCTTATAATTAGAGTGTTGGGTTTTTATTTTAACTGCATCCGTTACACACACGTTAAATTTTATCTAAGAATATTTTATATTTTAAAATTATTCTTCGTTTGTGTCGTTGTGAAGTTTAGTATTGCTATTGGTTGGACAGATTCAAACTTTACCCGTCCATTATTTCCTGTCTGCAAACAAGCGAGATATAAAACCTAAAACTTTTCCTTAAATTGACTTATGGGTTGTATTTAAAAAAATATCACCTTTAAATTGTATAATTTATGATATAATTTAAATATCTAATTATCTTATACTGGTATATCAGCAACATTGGTTTTGACGAATTCAAGCGAACTTCCGAGATAGCCATTAGGTTTATTTGTAATTAAGGTATTTATTTTCCATAACGGAATTTATATTTTTAAACCCTGTTAAGCTAATTCTAACTGTTAAAATCAATTTATCTTGATTTTGCGTTTTCAGTGAATGAAAAGATATGACTGGCATCTAGTTTCCAAATTAGACACTATAAGTACGGTACCGGTATGTAAGAGCATTTGCGAAAATTGAAAGTATTTTTACTTGCAAATATCACGGAAATAAAACAGAGGTATAACCTTTATGTCTCATCTTTAGTTTTCAATTTGACAAATACAGCGGAATTTACACATCTGTACAATATATATAGCAAGGTGGGCAAAATAAAACAGGCCCGGAAACAATTGAAGTAAACTAAACAATTGAAGTAATTGTTGTGCTGGGCAGTTCTCCTGTTCATTAACAAGGGTCAGTCCTATTGTCAATAGTTGAAATATATCTGGAAATTTAGTTTCCGGGCCAGTTTTATTTTGCCCTACATAAGAGTGACATCAAGCCTATAAATTAACCTTGATTTTATAATCTTTTAACGTTAAGTTTGACATTTTTGAGTTGTATTATTATTATTATTATTATTATTATTATAATAACATAAAAGTTTCTATTCTTGGGTTTCCCCAGCTAAGACAACCTGGCGGGTCAAGGACCAAAGCACATTTTGCCAAGTGTAAAAATATTATTATTTTTATTATTTTGATAAAGACCAGTGTAGATTTAGCTCACAAAATAAAAAAAAAAATTGTTAAAATTTTAAAATTTTAAAAAAGCTAAAATAAAAAGAAATGTAAAATAAAATTTTACATTTTTCTTTTTTTTTTCTTGATTTTTTATTCTTTATTTTTAAAGAAATAAAGAAAAAAAAATATAGAAAAAAACGATAATAATTATATATGAGATTACTTACATTTTAAGCCATTACTTTATGGCTTAAAATATAAGTAATCTCATACATAATTATTATCGTATTTTTCTGTATTTAATTTCGTATAAAATTATTAAATTATTTTTCTTTTTTTACTTTATCAATTGATAGCACTTAAGAAAACCGCTTTCATATTGAAATGTAAGATTACAAGGAGATGAAGAATCCATGATCATTTCAGCAACCGTGGTTACACTCAGCCAATTCAATGTAAAATTTCATTCCCTAAATCGTCCGATGATCACCAACAGATTTGGCAAAAATTCAAGGAAACTTAGGCATCTTGAGATCCGCTTCATTTATTGCCGTGTATCATCGATTTCACGCCATGATAAGAATACTAATCAGAAGCGAAACGAAAATATGTGCACGTGAATTTACCTTTTTTTCCTGTTTTTCAAACGTGCGTTTTTCTGTTGACTTTCTCCCGAAACGAGGAAAAGTGTGATCGTGTCTCTGTCCGCCTTCCAGTTACCAATTTGTCGATGATAATCTTCGTATCGTTGAACTATCTTTTCGTCTTAGAAAAACGTGAAATGGTTTTCAGGAGAATTTATCTCATTCAAATAAAGAGTCCGACTTTTTCTCCATTCCATTGGTTTCATCCATTATTGTACGCATCAGCTCCGTTTCTCCAGCAACTCGTAGATTTCAAATGTAGGGAAGAGGACTTTTTTTTTTTTTTTAAGTTAATCTAATTGTATTAGATTGTTTAAGACTTAAAATTATAAAAGATCAACAAGAACGATACCGACATCATTTAAAGCTATTTATTTTTCGACAAATGATTATTTCTCATATTCTGTTGTCGTATTTTATTCTTTTTCTTTTATTCTTTTTTTTTTTTAATTTTTTTAATTTTACAATAGCATTTGGTCCTGTCTGTCCCGATAGTCGAAGCTTAGAGTTACATACAAGGCAAGAGATAGACCTAATCCATGCAGGTTTCTTTTGTATCCCAGAAACGGTTGAACGCATCTTTAAACAAAACTAAATGGGCCTCGTAAATTTATGTATTTATAAAATATTGCATTTGTTATTAAGTGAAAATAGAACTTGCCTCCTCAAGAGAAGTAATTGATACGTTTCAAACTAAGTTGATATCTTTAAAAATCGTGCACTTTGTCGTTCCTCAGTTTTGACAGACATATTTGTAAATAAATCCTGACATATATTACTAAGCAGCTGCTAAAGCATGAAAATAGCTCTTTGTTATCTTCTGTTTGAATTTCAGACATTTTATCTTAAAGTGTTTCCGATCGCAAACAATACAATCAGAATAGAATTTATCTTTGAATACTTTTCTTTTTTTTTTTTTATTTTTTTTTAATTTTGCAACTCTTTATAAAACAAAACAAAAAACGATAGACCACAGAAGTTCTTCTCATATTAAAAATTCAAAGAAAGCCTACTTAAAGTCTGTATATAATCTGTTTTTAATCGTTTACGGTAGATAAGCCGGACAGGTTGGATTCAGATTTCAGTTTTAAATGCAGTTTTAATGTACATTTAAAAAATTAGATAAGATGCTGTCTTTTGTTATTATTAAGGCAAATGCATCAATGAATTTTATGAAGCAAATTTTTTTTTTACTATTATGTAAAAAAAAAAAAAATGGAAAGCTTGTCCAAACGAGTAGAAATATTAAATATTTCTTTATTTATAAGAATTATTATTATTTAAACCCACATTAATGTTTGAAAGAAAAACGTTGATGATACGTTATTCTGAAAAATTACCTCAGAAAAATTCATTATATTGTTGGCAAATCGTATTTCGATTATTTTATAGTTATGGTTTATATATTTTCTGTTCCATTAAAAAATTACACATCTGCAGCATTACACAACGTTACAGAACTCCTACAATACGGATGTAAACAACATCCTTAGTGTTATATTTTATTTATCGCTATTCAGTAATTATGAAAACAATGTAGATTTCCTTCTGTTATTCAGTATTTCTGTTTACGACAAATTGTTAAAAAAAAAAATATAAATACAAAACATCAACCGATTAACCAATGCTCGTTATTAATCAAGAATGTATTACTTCAAATACATCGTCGATGAAGAATAAACGTCTAAGTTTTCTTTAAACATTAAATATAAACAGCAAAAACCTTCACAACTATTTAAAATGCAAAGAGACCAAAATCTCGTCCATGATCCCGACGAATTACTTCTTTGACTTCACGCATATTTCTGCATCTTCATCTGTAATTGCTCTAAAATCTCGTATAATTGTCGGGGAAAAAAAAATATCGAATTTTCGTAAGAACAAAGAAAAAATAGACTGACTTTCATCGAGTTGTATAAATATATTAAAATAATAATACATTATTAATATTTAACGCTATAAATCCATGAAAAACTTTGAATTGGGATTGATTTGTTTGTGGGATTACACAAGATAGCAAATTCCTATAAGTTGTTCGCGAAACAAAATATATGAAAACTCTTGCAAGCGCAAATAGTCAGAGATAAAAGGATTATTAATTAGAAGAATTAAAGCTAAATATTATTAGAATGGATTCATATTAAATAATTAATATTTGTAAATAATTAATATTAAGAATTAAAGTCTTCAAACGAAATATAGCTTTGTATGACTCTCGTGGAATAAGTTCTATCGTGATTAGCTACAATAAACATAATAGAACATCATTACATTGCTAAAGCTCTGATTTTGTTTTGTTTTGTTTTTTTTAATAAAAAGAAACGTATTGGCAGTGTTGCATTAATTTTTGAATTCGACATTCCTATCACACGTTCTAACCAACATTCTGGATATTAGATACATTTTATTCTATTTCTTGCTATTTTTAAATGGGTTTAAAATGAAATAACTGTCAGGAATTGTAAACCACTTTTTCTTTAAAATAAAAAACTTATTGAAATTTTTATTCTACCGCCGTCAATAGATCTTCAAATATTACTTTTCCTTTCCTTTCTGCTTTCCAGTTTCGATTTCGCTAATGGTGCTGCCATCTTGTGCTAACTTCAACAATTACTTTTCCTTTTTTTTTTAAACTTCTACTTTGATAAGACCTTTGTTTAATGCTTGTTCTTTATTTTTATTTTTTTTTTTTCTATTAAAATTTTTTTTATTATATTCTTGAATAAAATATCTTTTCGCTAATGTTTTGTTTGAAGGGTGTTTATTTGAAGATACTATCAAGCGTCATTCGTGTAAAATTGAAATAATAATAAAAAAAAAGGATATGAATTATTAAAAAAATCTTAGAAAGATAAAAAGACTAAAGCGTTTTTTAATCAAAAATTTGTAATGAGTTGAGAAAAGTCAATATTTTTATAAAAAAACAAAACAAAAAAAACCCAACTATTATTGTTATACATCTTATTTCATTCTTTTTTAATTTCCATGATTTTCATTATGACTACACGTTGTTTACCTCTATCTTGCCTGGGATCTTTTCATTTGATATTGCATTAGAAGGTAAATTGTCTGCAAAAATATAAGCTTTCGAAATCGCAAGGCGATGAAGAATAATAGTAATCAGAAATAGAAAACGTAATTACATTGAAGAAATATCTTGACGTCAAGTTATCTTTATTTTTTTTATTTATTTTCTTCAAATTTTGAATTCAGTTAAATATATTCGAGGTAAAATGCGCAGAATGGCCGGAAACAAACTTCGCCTTGATTTTAACTATTGCCCAAAATCCACGCTAAACGAAAGTCGTTATGTGATGATTTTATCCTTCCAGCATTGATTTGTCAGCCAGAATTATTAACCTACAGTTTTTAGAGGTTTTCATTTTAATGTTTGATTTTTTTTTTAAACAACTTTGTAAAGCAACTAAAACTATTTTTGTTTATTTTCTGTTGTCTACTTTTTTAAAAAGAAAATTGATTTTAACATTTACTTTGATATTATTTCTTTATAAATGTATTCTGCAAGACAAAATATAACTTTTTTTATGAATGTTTTTATGTTTACCCATTTTGCTATAATTCCGGTTTTTGAACGCACAAGCTTTTTAACTGACTTCGAAAATCAGTAGTTAGACAAATAAGAAGTTCAGAGTTCTTTTTTGAGAATTTGAAACACGTGGGTAACGGTGAACTTCATACAAAAGTCTTTCGAAGCATCGTTTGATGCAATAAGAGCAGCTTTAACTGAATCCTGTTTTTTTTTCTTTTAACATTTGAAGTCGGAATTCCTTTCTGTTGGTACAGGAACTCGTTACTGTGTCTGATTCGCAACATATGGCCTCTGAAACAGAAAAAGTTTCGTAGACGCACTCGAAGAAGAAGAAAAAAAACAGAGCAGCGACGTTTCGGATGGATGGGGGTGGATTATGAGAAAAAGAAAGAAGTATGATTTGTGCCTGTGAAAGAAAGAAATGGAGGAAGGGCATGAAAAAAATGGAATAGGAAGTGTCCGCGATCGGATTTCTATGTTAAATACTTCCTTTGAATGTGTTAAAGCTGTTGACGTCACGTAAATGCGGTTGGCTAATGCTCGTCCACCTTGTGTTAATGTATATTACGGGGATTTCATTATATGAAAATTGGTGTGCAAGCGAAATGCGCTAAAGATCATTAAATCATATTTGGATTACGTAATTACATTGAGTTGGGTTGCGGCCGACTTGTGACGATTACGGATCGGCCAAGGGATCAATAGCAAAATGGGTAAATATTGAGAAGTGGATCCATTAATTAATAAATTATTGATAATTTTGTTTGTTTCAGGTGCGACTATAGTCTCCTGGCGAGTAAACAACCAGGAGCAGCTCTTTGTGAGGTGAGTAGCTGCAGCATTAACCCTTTGATACCACATTGCAGATGTTGGAACCGACCAAATTGGCCGCTCCAACAGGGGTGGTGGGTTGGAAACGGGTTGGCGGGGAAAGAGGGAGGAAGGGAAATTAAACTCCAAAAAATGGAATCTGTCGTGTCTATCTGTGCCGATTGCCTACTTTCCCACTGCCCAAAGAGTTTTCCCGCTCTTTTTCTTTTCAAAGAAGGAAAAAAAAAACTATAAAAGAGAAGTAGATGTCTTCCACATTCTTAGGTTTTGAATTATGACTTTCTCTACTCAAATTAATTAACGTTTAATTTGTTACTAATGCATTAGTTTAAATCATCCATATAATGAACAAAAATTGCCGTGAACAACTTTAAAAAAAAAAAAAAAGTGGAAAAAAAAAAATGTTTTGAAAATGTTTGACAATGACTCTTTTATTATAATTCTAAATGGAATCATTCTTTGTATTTTAATCTTCACCATAAAATAGATCATCATTAATCTTAATATAATTTCACGACGTCTCCCAGATGCCCCTCTTCAGGTGTTCTTGTAGTAATGTAGGAATTGTAACTTCTTTTTCGACGTGATTGATGATATGTCTAAAAGTATTTGATAGTAAAATAATTAAACGACGAGGAAACAATACGTTTGACAATGTGAATACATAATAAAAACAGACTTTTACTTTGAAATCATTTATCTTGATATCCTTAATGAATAATGCACACAATTTACTTCATTACGTTTAAGCAGGGAAATATATATATATATATATATATATATATATAAACATTAAAAGTTAAGAATAATTTGACTAATTTAATTTCTGGCCAGAGCACGTGCATCGGTTGCTCAGTACAAATTTTCATTAAGTTTATGGCTTTCAAGAAAAGAAAAAAAAATTGTAACCTTCCTACTCCCATAGGAAGTCTAATATGTAATTAAAAGCAACTTCTTATAAATGATTCAGAAAAAAAGAAAAGGACATAGACTCATATCAGCGAGAACAGAGTAAAAGTTAGGTCAATTTCAGTGTGAACTGAGAGTGTAGGGGCTTAGCCCTCTAAAAAAAAAAAAGAGAGAAAGGTAAGCATATAAATTTCATCATATTACTTTTTTCAAAAAAAAAAAAACCTCCGGAATGTCCATGCCATGAAATGTTTATTACATGCAGGCCCGTAGGGAGGACTCATTGTTTCGGATAGGGCTCATTCCCAGAAAGTATGCCGTATGGTGGTCGGCCATAGTAAGAATATCACCAATTCCTATCTATCCGTAGATGTCATAAGAGGCGGCAATTTTACATTGATATGACTACTTCCTTTGATTTTTCTTTTGTTTAGATTTCGGGAGAGGCTTTTAGCTCCTGAAGCCTCCCTTTCTACGTGTATCCCTAATTTTATTACCATGCAAAGACAAAAATAAAATTCATTACAGCTACATAAAATTAAAAAAAAAAAAAATGCTTCCTTTGTAATTCTTTTAATTCTAGATGTTAAGCCAATCTGAGTAGATAAAATTGACACGTTTTTGAAAATCGAACCTAAACTTGTCAATACTAACAAGAAGCAAAAAGTGTCATAAAATCTTACAAATTAGGTTGATGACAAAGTTTGGTTCAGTAGAATCGTTTTCCTTGTTTGTCTGCAACCGCTCAGAAGACTTACATCAATAGAACTTGCCAGAAAGGAATGGAACAATTGCAAATATACAAGGATACTTTCGATACACTGCCACTAGGTATTACCGCAATTGGTGCCGTGAACAGTTTGAGAGAACATAGAAATGCTTTGCATGTTTCTACATTGGTACCTCTGACTGACGAGTACGTGGTATGGTATAATGAAGAGGACAAGTTAGAATATCATGAAGGAACATTATAAATGAAATAATGTAGATTGCTTAAGACCAATCTTAAAAACCAACATTAACACTATTACAAACTTCATGACTTTTAATCTTGGACGTATGATGCCTTACATAAGCTATTACACATTTTGTCCAAGGGAGTTAATAGTGGAGACTGCTATTTGCAGTAGAAATATTTCAATTTCCCGGCATTGTATTGTTAATAGATGAGACATTTATACAAAAACAAAAAACAAAAACCGCATTCATGATAATAAAAAGATAGTATTAACATGATTTTCATATGTGGACTTTGAAGATAAACCGACAGCCTCCTAAAATCTCATATCTCCTGGATTTAATGTCGATATCCTGGAGTTGTCACTACTTGACTTCATGGGCCGATGCCAGAAAACCCGTAATTCCTTCATAATACAAGCGAAGTGATAAAAATAGCCTAATAGAATACAAGTATAATTCGATGAGATGAGCTTTGGACTGGACCTATCCTTGTGAAATGAATAGAGTAAGATAAGAACGACCAAGGGCGAATATAAGGGGGGGGGGGCTGAGGCCCCCCCCCCGAAATAATGAATATAAAGAAAAAAATAAGTACCGTAATCGGAATTATTTTAATAAATCATGCAGTTTTGCAATAATGAATTCAGCATTCAGGGCATTCAGTGCAAATTACCCTCTGAATATGAGCAGCAAAATGATATAAAGTATCATGGGGTGTCTACTTAAAATTACTTAACCTAACCTTACATTAATCTTGCCCCCCCCCCCCCCCCCCAAAAAAAAGTATATTCTATATTCGCCACTGAGAACGACTGACCATCTGTCTTCAATTCTACCTATTCTTTGATTTCTTTTCTGAAGAACGTGGTTAAAGCTTAATGACAAAATACAATTACCAACGAAATCCAATTGCTGCTGCTTCAAATTGCAGAGGCTCACCGGTTTCTTGATTGTCTATATATGAAAAAGGTAGAATGATGACAGTTACGATCAGCTTCCGAATAATTTTACATGTATGAAATAAATTGGACTTAAACATTGATGTTCGTTGCAATTTGTTTTTTGGAAAATTATGCCAGATAAGAAAAGAGAAACATGTTTGTTTGTTTTATTGCAAGCTCAATGAGTAATTGTCGATATATGTAACATATCGACAAAGATGATCCATGTTAAAATTAATCAGTACTGCTGGGAAATGTTAGGCGTGCGTAAAAACTTCCTTAGAGTAAAAAAGAAATTCAAAGCTTTTAAATTAATTACTCCCGCTTAAATTCAAACTCTGAGATCGCATAAGTTAAAAGTTGTTAGTTTAAAGTTTTGTTTATTTTTGATAAGGATGCCATTTTTAACAGCTTTAATAAATTCCATAATAAACTGAAGCCTCTGCGGGTTGTCGTATTTTTCCTGTATATGTTACTTATTCCCATTGATCCACTTGACCCAGATAATAGAGGTCTACAGAATTAACAGTCGATGTAACCGTAGTTTCCACATAATGCGGTTTGATATATTGGATATTATACATTGACGCATGTTTCAATATTGTCTATCACAGCTCTTCCCAGAATTTTGTTTTTCTTCTGTTTTTGGAAACTCGCAGCCAAATAAAAAAAGGATCATGTAATATTACGAATGTTCTTCGTCGTCTCTTTATAGAGAACTGCAGTTTTCCGAGTATTAATTTTTATTTACGTTAATTTTAATAATTTCAGGAAGTTCTTGTGTTCAAATTATTGCTGTATCATTGGGATTAATGTCGTTGATCAAACAAATGATCAATTTTGAAATATATTTCTGTCGTATCAATCGAATTTTAAGAGATTCAATAAAATCTTATTTAAAGTTTAGCTCACTGAACAAAATTCCAAACGCCAATTGTCAAACGACAGTAAATTCAGTATTTACAAAAGTATTGCTCAAATACAATGTGTAGATCAAGTATAGTAAAACCTCTCAAATTTTACTATATACTATATATCTGGCGCCCAGTAGGCCGGATTACAGAAAAGCCGGACTACCGAGAGTGTTCTAAAATAACTCAGTAGCTCAATTTTTGTGAAGACATAATGCCAGGTTTAATTAACTTAACCCCATTTTTATAATTTTGCACTAAACTGTTTATAAAAACAATACAAATGTGCTTTTTCCGACATCAAGCTCTAGTGATATTTGTTTTGCAGATTCCCCTGCATCCAATCTCCTTAACGCATTATATAAGCTTCTGTTCCATTGTGACAAAGTTTTTCTTTCTTTTTTCACTCATAATGAATACGCGCGGATAGAGAAACAAAATAGGGAAACGAATTTAGTTATTAAAAAAGAAAAAAAATTTACTCGGGGCCAGGCCGGATTTGAGAGGTTTTACTGTACATGTAATTATTAACAATAACATTGCACAATAAATAGATTTGTTAAATTTATTTACTTCAATCAATTACATAAAGTGAACTAAATTATTTGTATCTATTTAATGGAATTGTGAGAAAATAATTTTATAGAAAACTTAAAATTCCGTTTATTAGTTATTGAATATTCGATTGAACATTGAAGATACCTTTTTCATGCCCTTTTCTTAATTTAAAATGAACGAATCCAATATGCATAATTAAATTAAAGTTATTTCTTAGCTTCTATTGTTGTACCGGTTCTTAGTCAAGTGAACTTTTTGAAGTGGATTCAGATCTTCAAGAACTGCTAACAAGATTCAGTAGATAACTACTGTACTACGAAAAATCATTTTCAAATATTATCTTAATAAGAAGCTCTTAGATATTCTTGAAGAGGTTAATTTTTAAGTTTCTTTTAAAGTTAAGCTCGATTCTCTTATCTTTTAAGTATTTTTTTTTCTTAATATTATACGTTCCCTTATTCTTTTTAGTTATTTTTTTTTTTTTTTTAAATTTCAGAAACATTTATTAATCCATTTTAATGTCATACTATTCTTATTTATGATCGTCTCAGAGACAATTTTAGGCCTAGCAGTGTTAAGTTTTTGCGTAAGGATCTCTCCCGAAGATATCAGTGGTTTTTTTTTTTTTTTGGTTGGATGATGGGAGGTCGAAGCCAAATTAGCTAAAGAATCAAGGATTCGTACAACTTACAGTGTGGATCGCTTGATGATTCGAAGTTTTAACTATAGTTCATAATTAAAAAATTGGGATATTCATTAATCCGAATAATTTAATTTGATTAAAAAAAAAATGCTTTTGCAATTGATCGTTTCAAAAATATGCTGAAAAAACGAATTTTAAAACCGACCCTAAATCTGAGGAAAATTTACTTTAGCTTATTATGATCTTCGGCCACTGAATCGATATGGTTCAGTCAAATCTGATTCTGAATTGATTTAGTAGAAGGTTTTTGTAACGTAAAGGGATTATAAGCTTAAATTGACCGCGATTGAAGTAACAGTGGCATTCAGATACAATCTATTCATCAGAAAAGATAAGTTAAAGATTGAGGCGCTAATATGTTAAATTATTAATGAAATTCTGTAAAAAAAAAAAAAAATTGTATCTGTCCATTGATTTTGAAGTTCAGAAACTTCCACGACACTTGTTGTTCATTGATGAAAGATAATATGAAACCAAAATAAAAGTAATATAATTTGCGGGTCTTGCTAAGTTTAAAAGCATCCGTAAGGTACTGTAGCTGTTTTTTATTCACTGGGTGATGGGCTGAATTCGGTGATGGGCCTAGCAATATTAAGCTGAATAAGCTGTCAAGCGTTCGCCTTTGCATCAAGAATTGCAGATGGCTTTGAGAATAATAAAAATTATCTTGGATTCGCTATTAGACAAATTAATTTGGATGTAAATTGTGAAGATTTTAGCAAAACCGCATGTAAGATAGTAACTGAAGTCGCAGCAATATTCAAAGAAAGATGCCATCAAATACAAAAAGAAAGAAAAAGTATAAGGAATTGATTGATTAAATCATCATCGACATTTTAAAAGTAATTGGAAAAGAAAAGGGGAAAATTCTGGCAAAACTTTTCATTGTTGGAGCTTTAGGTAGGTTCCAGTAGATCAAGAAAATGCAGTGGTTATATTTCATTTAAAAATGGGAGAAAAAAATAAGAGTTACTGGAATTACGGCCTACCAATATTTTTCCAATTTTTATGCAAATTATTTCGAAATTTTTAGTAAGCGAATGCAGAAGGGAGCTCTTAACAGACAATACCGACTCATTCATTCATCAAGAGAAATCATTGAGAGAATCGGTGTCTACCAACGCCACTCTTTATTGAATTTTATTGACAATCTAGGTTTTCATTTACCGTCTCCGGTTGCGTAATTACGATATTGACACAAATTGCATAGAGCTAAGTAAACATAATTAAGAGAATGCGACGGTAATACTTCGCTTTTCCAAAGAGACAGAGAAAAAAAAATCGAGATAGGTTTGAGATAAAGAAATAGCGTCTCTTTAAATATTTAAGTAGTTTTCAGAAAATTAGATTGAGAAAAAAGATGCATCAGTGGTAATGGAAACCTTTGAAATTGCGTCGGTTTTGTTAAAAATGAAGTTACCGTTATTAAAGATGCTACGAAACTATATTTTTAACAACTTGCCATTGAAACATTAAAGTTATACTAGAACACATTTCAAGAAAAGATGAATTACATTTTCATTGGATTTAATAATAAGCAACCTAGTTGAAGTCCACTAATGAACAATTGGAGTAAGTTGGCAGCTCTGTTTATCGTGAACAATACATTATTATGGAATTGAGGAATTAGGTTGGAAATGAATTACATGGAATACCATTGGTTGACACAAAAATAATTTTAAAAATGCAATGCCATCATGATTTTAAACAAAAATCATTTACTGATGCATAACAGCTACTTTCCGCTTATGGAAAAACAAGAAGCATTTCAGAGATTATAAACTACACAAGAATAGAATAGAAAGAGTCGTGTTAGGAATTACACGAGACTGGAAGAAAATAAAAAGATGTAGCAGAGAACAAATCAAAGTGAATGAAGTAGTAATCCTCAACACCTAAGAAATTAAAGTGAAATTCTAGAGTGAAAGGAGGCTGAGGAAATATATTTGGAGATGTTAGGCGAATTTTTCAATTTTTGAGATCAGACTAGAACAAATTTGATAAGAACTGAAAAAAATTAGCCTTCAGTAGGTTGAAATTGATTAATGTAATATTGATTATATAAATATTTTTACTGTTATTTTAATCCCCTTATTATTAACAAAAATTACAGTGTAACGCTTTGTTTCGTAATGCCACAGAAATACTGTTCTTTTAAATGATTGTGCTGTCAATTTAGATTTTGTTTTCGTTACAGTAACTCAAAAGGAAGTTACATTTGAGGAAATCACAAGCTACTGTATTTGATTTTCAAAATTTGTGTTTTTAATTATGTCAAGTCTCCCCCCCCCCCTTTCCAGGACTATACATGAAATGATGCAGTGCACTATAGTTAATTTGAAGAAAGAAAAGAAAGATATATCATTTTAACAAAATTAAAAAAAAAAAGAACTTTGAAAGTGAATATTTATTTATTTATTTATTTTTTGAGGTAACAGAATGTCTTTGCATGGATCTGAAATTGCATTTTTTTTTTTTTCATTTATTAAAAATAAGTGGCAGAATTTAAGTAAACCCGTTTTTTCTTTAGTATATTTCTTCAGATATTTCAAAATAGATTAATTGAAATAAACTTTAACACTAAAATCCTCAGTACGGTTTATGCAGGGGTATCCACGTGGGGGAGTCATGGCGCAGAGTGCGCCATTGAATTTGGGGTGGGTGGGTCAAAAAGAGTGTAAAAGTCGTTTTTTTTTTGGTTGTCGATTTGGAGAATCTGTTTTTCGGAGGGTAGGGGAGGCGCCAAAAAGATATTGTGCCCCGGGCGCCAGTTATGCTCACTACGTCACTGAATGAAATGGAACTAAGCAATTTCAGCGCTCTCAGCCAGTGGCGTAACTAGAAATTTTGGGCCCTAATGCAAATGTGGGCTGAGCTGTCCCTCCCGCCCCCCTCCGTCAGATCTTTGAGGGGGGGTGAGCCATAAGGTCTAGGGGGGGCACCTCTGGATTATGACACAAACTTTCAAAATTATTTAAGAAGTTTATAACATTTTTGCTGAGTTAGTAACATGGGCTTACAAACTTAGTTGTGCTTATATCAAAATTCTTTTCCAGTTCATCTGTTCTAAAATAATTGTGTTATTATAAGTTAAGTGTCAATGAAGATGATGCATATCATGCCATTTTGATGTGCATTGTATTAATAACTTGGACACGGGGGAAGTTTATTCATTGGAGTGAGTTAAGGAGATATGAACTTTAGATACTCATAAAGATTTTCTCATTAAAACATTAACTGTAAACGAATGAATCCTAAGAACCTAACGTAAATCTGTTATGATTTTCTTTACTTTTATGATCACTTCAAAGAGAATTAATGAGAATGATATTTCAAACTCATTTAGAAGTACTTAAAGTAATTGAAATTTGCCTTACAAGTATGTTGCGCTTGGAACCTGCATTTATTTATTTATTTATTTAACCATTGTCTTGGTTTAATGTTACCTTGCTCTTAGCATTCCTGCAAATTTTTTCAAGGGACTATTTCGAATATGCAGTGTTCGTAGTCGTAAAGCTTTGTTCTTTTTAAAAGACATATGAATGTCAATGACCAAGTTGTTCATTAAGTGACATCCTAGCGGCCATGGACGGATTTACGGGGGTGCTAGGGGGTGCGCCGCACCCCCAGATTTTTGGGATGATAATTTTTTTTACAGATAAATAAAAATGTTTTCTATTATAATAATTTTATTAATTATTAATTTAGGCCTAAAAGCGGAACATTTAAATTGGGTTTTGGTGTTTGAATTTGGTATACAAATACCTCATAGCTTCCGGTGAGCTCGCACCCCCAGATATCAAGACCTAAATCCCCCCATGCTAGCGGCCTGTAGTGGATGAATTTTTAGGATCCCATTTGGGAATTATTGTAATAACGACCAAAATCGATAGCTATTGCGTTTGTCCTGTCCGTCCGTCCGTGTCTGTCCACCCCTAACAACTCCCGAACGGAAGGTCGGATCGACAAACGGACTTCACCATCGTATTCAGAGGCCCAAACAACGTAAGTATAGAGTATTTTCAGGGACCAACGCTCCTCCCCATGTTCGAATATTTTGCATTGTTTTCATTGAATTTCCGGTATTAGCTTAAATGCTAGAAATGCAATCATCTCATTTTAGTTGTTAGCTGTAGCATGATGCTTAAAGTCTCGGACTCATATACTGAAGGTTGTCGCTTCGAATCCGTATATCACTCTCTTTTTTTTCTCCTAATCTTTTTTTCTTAATGTCCGAGTGGTTTTTTTTTTTTTTTTTTTTTCTTATTTTCCTGACTTTTTTTTGTTTTTTCTTACGTTAATGTACTTCCTTTTTTTATATTATTATTTTTGTTTATTATTATGGGTCGCCCTTAAATTTATGCTTTAGCACAAAATTATATTCACTTGTTATTTTAGCATAAAATTTCAAATCTCTTCAACTGCAAGATTTTTGGGTTTAAGTCCAAGCAAATTTGTATTTACAATGTGCTTCAAGATTCAGTTATTAATTGAGGTTTATTAGATCCATATTCGAAATTTCAGTAAGTCCCTTCAGCTATAAGTCTAAAGTTTGTTGTACTCCCTCGGTAGAGATAACATTAGTAATTATGTCCCTAAAGATCATCAATAAATTCAATCTAGAACCAAATCCCTTAGGTTCATATCATTCAAGTGATGTCAGTCAAGAGATATGGTCAATACATTATGGATTCCTCAGTGCCAGGGGCCTCTTCCGCTTACATTTCAGAAAATTCTTCAGTGTTTAGACTTGTAATATAATTTGATAAATATTTTGAAAAAAAGTAGATTTCTGAATGGATTAACATAATTGCTTATCTGAAAAAGCCAGTAGATGGATTTGATAAGTTTCTAAAACTAGAGGCTGATCCAAAAATGTCAACAACTTCGTCTTCCCCCCCCCCTCCCCCACTCCCAGGGATGTAGCTAAGATTTTGTTAAGGAGGGGCGTACATTAAATTTTTATAAATGATTAAATTTTCCTTTAAAGAAAGCAAAAGTAAAATGATGTTAATACTAAAACCTATAGTGAGAAGGCTTTTTGAATTTCATCATTTACACATACACACTTTTTTTTTTTCTATTTTTCTTCCCTGAAGTGAACGGGGAGGGGGGGGGGGCAAATCCCCTCCCCTAAAAAGATGCAAAAGAATATTCAAATTTTCATTCATGTTGGCTTAAATTTTTAATAAGAATGATAAATTAGATGTCTTAGTTTATACATTTAGAGTTGCTTTGTAAAGTACTTAATTTACAAAGCTCTAATCTGTGTCCAATCATCCTTTTTGAAATCGTCATTTCTTATTGGATTTCTTATCTAATGTTTAATGTTTATAGGGATGAATGAAGACAAAAATTTGACTTACTGGTCTCCTTCAACATATTCTTCCTTGTATCAGATTTCTGTTGGTTAGATCAGGGCTGCACAACCTTGTGAAGTTTGCAGGCCAATATTTTTATACAATTTCTGATGAAGGCTGCAGCATCACATCCTCCAACACTAATATATATATATATATATATATAATAATAATAATTATTGTTATCAATGACATTATCAAATCATTAATAATGATATATATATTAGTAATTTTTAATGATTTGATGTCATTTATAATAATAATTATTAATAATAAATTAAATTTACATAAATTTCTACTAATTACTGATTTAACAGTGCCATTTTTAATAACAATTTATAATAAATATAATTTACATAAACTTCAAATTGTCATATATTTATAACAATATGGCACAGTTTAATGAAACTTGGCACTGATTAATTTTTGTTAACTTTTCAGTAATCTTGCACTTTTTGGTTGAAACCATGATCACCAAGCTGTCACTTTCACTTTAATCACTTATTAGTTATTACAATACAGACAACAACTGAAAACCACCTTCTATAAATCCAAAATTAATATTAATATTAATTATTAATGGATAATATAATAATTAATATTATGCATATTAATATTATGCATATCAAAAATCAAGCTAGTTTTCTTCAGCAGCAGTTCAGTTATTTAAACTATAGCACTTCAATTGGATTTGCAATCTTCCTATTGTGTTGGTTAAGAATTTCATTATTGTTAAGTAATTTTTTTTGTATTTATTAAAATATAGCATCTATGACCATAAAATAATATTTTATGTACTATATTACATAAAATTTGCCTGCGACTCATACAATGAAAATCACTATTTTAATCTCCTTTTCAATGGTTTACTATCTGAACTCTTTCACATGACGTATCAAAATGATCAAGCAAAGACAGCTTCTAATATGAATGAAGAGTAGGCAGTAGGATTTTCAGGCTTATCCTACACAGTATTCTCCACAACTTATGTCACTTCGATGTAATCTTTCTCAATAGGTTTTTTATCTCCTTAGACTGTTGTTTAAATGGGAATATGTTTGGGCAGGATGCTGTGGACAGATACTCTTAAAAAATGGTTGTACTGACGAGTTAGAATAAACAAACTACTGTCATTAGAGTTAGTAAACATTACAAATTATGTTGGATTCCAATTTCTTATTTCCTTTTTTTTTTAATATCTAAATTGTAAAATGTTTTCTCCATTATACTTGTACTTTTGAATTAATACTTCAATTGTTTTTATTTGAATATTTAATTAATATTTTTAATTCATGATAATTGATCAATATTAATGAAATACTTATGACAAGTTAGCTATTAACATTTATTAACATATTTTGATATTTTTTCTTAATATTATTAGCAAGCAAGCTGTATTTGATTGCAAAAAGCCAATACGTGGTGGTATTCCATTTGTGTTTCGTAAGTAAACTGACTTCATTTCTTCATTATTTTTTATAATGAATAATGAATAATAAATGATTTAATTTAAAAGATATACTTCTAGAATTTTTATTATATAAGCTTATTAATATTTTTTTGTTGGTAATTAAAATGCTCATTAAACTTATAAAAAGTGAGTAGTTCAATGTTATTTTCCTTACTGTTGTTCTTTCTTCTCTGCAGCTCAGTTTGGTCATTGGAATGTTGGACCACAACATGGATTTGCCAGGATCAGCAGATGGGCACTGGAAAAACCACCTACACGAGTAAGCTTTTGTTTTGAATTCCACTGATATGAATGTAAGACAAAGTAACAAAGTACATACATTATCCTGAAAAAATGTCTTATGATATGTATAGCTTCCCAAGCAATAGATAATAAATTATAATTATATTATGGTTGCAAGAAGAGCTCTATAAGATTAATAATTAAGCATAAAATCATAACATTGTTACAATTAATTGAATATTGCAGTTATTACAATACAATTGCATTTTGTCTTGAAATATGTAAATGGAGGCTGAAGAGTTTCCAAGAATAGTTCCATAAGTTTCCAAAAGCATTTAAATTCAAACACCCACATGTATAAAGTCAATTAATGCCAATTCTGACATGAAAATATTTCCAAGGTCTTTTTGACTTTTTGCACAGAAACTTTATTACATTTGAGCATACTGAAAACTATTATACAAGATTTTCAGACTTATATGGAAGGTTGTTCTGAATCTCCGGAATCCATTTGCATAAGCAGTTACTGGCCTGTGATGCATGTGACATGTACATGTTTAACACTAGTGATTCAGACATTAACAAGCTGTTCAGTGTGGAAATCTCACTTGGCAACAATGATGCCGAAGAAAATCAAACTGTTTTGGGAAGGCTATATTACTGCTCTTTCCGACTCAAAGTGTAGCTACTCTGCGATCATAAAGGCATGGATGTAATGTATCAAAGAAGGGAATCTCTTGTGTGGTAAACAACACAGGACATATGAGAATGGGACTAATTGTAGAAGGTTAAAAAAGCATCTTTTAATTGTCTGCTATCAGTTGTCCTCCAGACGTGATTAGGAATAAGAAAGTGAAGTTTCTTGTAGCGGGAAGCAATCCGTTAACCTAGAGGGTTATTGCAATGAATATAGGAACATATTTAACAACTGTGAACACCATAATCAATCAGGATTTGAATTTTAAAAAGTCTTAAGAACTGAGTTCATAAGCTGCTGCAACACATTTCAGAGCACCGAACAAACAGTAGAAAACTGTATGAGGGCCACCTATCAGAAGAAAATGGAAATTCATAGTTATGTTTATAGCATGCATCAAATACTATAAAGTGAGCAATTCTTGTAAATTTTATCTTGCAAATGGGTCTAAAGGATTTTGATGAAGTGTGGTTGATGATGATGTCTAAGTTGTCAATATATTCTCGGTCAATAAACTATTAATTGTTATCATTCCCTAAATTACACATTGAGCAGATGGACATACCAATACATAACCTGACATGTTATTACATTATATCTTACAGGTTTTAGATACTTCAAGGACACAGCCAATTTCTTGACATACAGATTGTTCACAATCACATCACACTTGTTCATGAATGACTATTAGCACATTCTCTCCATAATAACAGTTAATAGCAAACTACAACCATGGCACCAAGAAACAGATCTAAATTCTAGTGAACTTTCTTACAGATGAAGCTAAGGAAACAGTGGCTAGTTCACTAACTCATTCTGACAACCACTATTAATAGCACTCTCGGCATTGGGTAAGATGACACTATGTGCAAATGTTGGATGACCAGAAGAGTTATCTGTTCAATGAATGAAGGTTTTAGCTCCAAAAAAGTTGATTGATACTTGCATTCAGTGCTGCATGGATGAATAATAAGACTGTACAATAAGACGGTAAAATAAAATGATTGTCAAAAGATGGTATGATGAAATCTCTGAGTCATCATAAGGTGCTCTCACACCTGAATCTAACGAGGTATTATTTTAGACCAGATGTTGCTTACATGATTATAAGATGATTCTGTAGTCAGTAGTATTGCTCTTTGCCTACTACGTATTTCTCTGTCTGTGTGAGAATGGTTCATGGATTATGTCCTATCATTTCACATGCTCCCTACCTGTCAAATTCCACTTGCTAGAATCCCATCGAATGTTGTGGAATATTTAATATTCACAGGTTAAATGGAGTTTGAGACACTGATTGAAAACAGTTGTTAGGAAAAGACAGTTCAATACGTTTAAGCCAATGATCATAATGTTATCTCAACATTATCTTCTTTAGTGTGATGAGAATAGTTCATAATTTTTTCAGATTTCTTGAGGCTTTAACTAATTTTCACAACAGCTAAGTAATAAAAATTAGTAAGTCAGTCAGAGGAAAACATTTAAATAAAAGGTTTCTGAAACAGCTTGAGCTCCTCAAACAACAACCAATATAAATTGCTCTCATCTGAATAGAAAGGTTGAACTATGGACCCAGAAGGAACTACATGGATGTCATCTTAATGATCTTAACCAACCATATGTGGATAAAATTGTGTCTAACAAATGGCTGTCATTGGGTGAGGTCTATGGTGAAACAATAGGGTTCATGATAGCTATACAGGATCAGGTTATCCATACTATAAACTATGCAAAATACATATTAAAGGACAGCAGCTTAACAGACAATAAATGCAGAAGATGTTTTCAGGCTTCAGAAACAATTCACCATATCATATCTGGCTGCAAGATGTTGGCCAACACAGAATACCTTAATAGACGTAATCAAGTCACAAAGATCATTCACCAAAAACTAGCCCATCAACACAAGTTAATAGATAATTACGCACCATATTATAAATACAATCCAGAAACTAAATGAAGTCTCATACAAACTTTATTATGATTTGACGATTCAAACAGACAAAACCACTCCCAATAACAGACCAGATATAATTCTAACTAATAAGCAAAATAAACATGTTATTTGATGGATATTGCAGTACCACTTTCCCATAATGTCAAGAGAACAATTGAAGAAAAAGTCACCAAATATCAAGAGTTAACAATGGAAATAAAGAGAATTTGGAGTATGGAACAGGTTTACATAGTGCCCATTGTTATTTCAGCTACTGGAGTAGTTCCGAAACAAATTCAAAACAGTCTTAAAATACTCCATTTGAATCCAAACACATGTATTAAGTTACAAAAGGCGATAATAATCTGAACTTGCCACATCACAAGAAAATTCCTCAACTTCCTTCAATAGTAGAGTTACTTTGGCTAAAACCCGTACTCTACTTAAAACTCAGTTAACACTGAAGAAAAGAGAAGAAAATAATAATAATTAATAATAATAATAATAATAATCATTCTTGCACTTGTCTTTACACTTGGCAATATGTGCTTTGGTCCTTGACCCGCCATATTGTTTTTGCTGGGGAAACCCAAGGTGTTTGAAACATACAAACAACAATAATAATAATAATTTAATTATACTAGTAATGTAAATAAATCAGTTCAGCTAATCAACAAATTAAGCATAAACACTAAATAAATTTATTGATACAAAAACAAAACGAAAAATAAAATAAAATGCTAATAAATAAATGCTGAAACATAAAGAAAATGCTAATTGTATACAAAATTTCGATTCGAGGTTTTTAGTTGCAGTAATTAATAATTATAATTTTATTTCTTTTAGTTGGAAACTGGAGATATTGAAGCTGTTTTCTCACTAACAGATAATGAAGCAACACGATCAATCTGGAATCATGGGTAATTTTTTTTTTTTTTCTTATTTAGTCTTTTTTTCATAAGAACTTTACTTTTTCATTTTCTTATTTTAAATTTAAAAAGTACTTTTAAGCTAGATAATGCTCAATAATGTGTTTTAAAAAAGTAGAAATTTTAATTTAATGAATCTTATGTAAAAACATTTTTAAATTTAATAATTTTTTTAAATTCAGTTTGGAATGAAATCATTATTAAAAAGTTCAAGTCATTTTAAAAGTGAAATAATGAATAAAATCAGAATGTAAGCTAAATATGAGTAAAAATTCTGAAAAAATTGTATTGAGTATTCTTTATGAAATATTAAAGATTGTTGTACTGCTATTGAATTTATATCAGAAAAGATGCTACAATGCTTCCTTTTATCAAATAACTGACTGACTAACAATGAAAAATTGTAATGTAATTTTATTTCAAAATCATATTAATCTTATTTGTATATTTATTTATATAAGTAATTTCATTACGTAATCAAATGTTTTTAGTTTTTTTCTCTCTCTTAATAATGTAAGATTTAATGCATTGCTAATTGTCATAAAGTTACTTGGTAAATACGGAAAATTTAAAAAAATAATAATAATAACTAAAGAAGATGGAAATAAATTATTCATTTCAGGATATAGTATTTCTGAAGATTATCTGGTTTTTGCAAAGCTTTACCTCCAGAAGAAATTTCTGACTAAAAGGAATTGCAGTCATTTGTAGCCTCTTGAAACAAGATGACATAGAAAAAAAAAAAACAAATGGCTTAATTAGTTCTGTAACTGTCAGTAAGTCATAGAAGAATTCTAGCTTACAAGAGCCACAATTTTCATTACAGAAGAAAGAATAGATTCCTTGGGATGTTTGAAATGTATTAAAAAGATGGTTTGTTACTTTTAGGGTTACTTCAAAAAAAAACTTCTTTTAAGAGATAACAAAATTGTTTGTTTGTTAGCAAAATTAGGATAAAAGAATAACTGAGCAAATTATAAAAAAATCTAAGTTCTTATCTAAGGAAAGGAGGTAAAGATATCTAATAAGGAAAGATTCTCAATTCCATCAACCTAATTCCCTTTTGATATTGCTGTTATTCTGCATTCATTTGGAAGCATTAAGTATATCTCTATAGATCTGTTTGTGTATAGAGAATTCAAAGATAATTTCTTACAGATACCTTACATCTCTTGACTTATCTATTTAGCTCATAAGTCTTTGTATCAGTTCAGTTACATTTGTTATTTATTTATTATGTTTTCTATAGAGTTATGGTTTCCTATTCAGTATGGAATCTTCTCATATCTGATAAGCAGTAACTAATCATTTAAGAGCATTATCTTGCTGAATTTCTAGATTATTAGTATGAAATTTATTTCTAAATGATAATTAAATAAGATAATTTGTCAGACATTGAAACTGAGATGGAACAAGGTTACCCAGGTGAAGGTATTATTATTATTATTTGTGGGCCCAGTAGCCGAAAGGTCAGGGCGCTTGGCTGCGGGTTGGAGGTGGCGGGTTCGATTCCCGGCCTCGGCGGAGGGCGGGGATTTTTCCACGCTCCTTTCACCTCCAAATATTAATAGAAAAATTTGAAGATTAAATTTTAGGTTATACTGTATTTATATTACTTGTTTTTTTTATTTAACTTATCAATTTATTTTTCAGATTTAAGCTCACATATCGATTACTGTTACGTGAAAAAGAGCTTCATTTAAACATTGGTGTGATCAATACAGGTAAATTAGAGCAAAGTTTTGAATAGTTTGTACATTTTCATCAAAATACTATTGTTGTTTTTTAGAACTACGGTATCTAGTTAACGAGTTATAAATAGTAAGAAACTCTGAAACTTCCAATAACATTTTATTAAACATGAATCATCATATTAAAATAGTATACATTTAATTTGTGAATGACTTTACCAAAATAAAACTGCAATAACAATAACATATATATATTTTACAATTCACTGTTCCACCAGCATTTACATTTTATACATACCATACAATAGTCATTGCTTCCTAATTATGTTAAAATACCTTAACAGAACCAATACAGGAATTTCTTTATTCATATAAATGTAAATTTCAAAGGCTTCCATGTATACTGTTTAGCTTACTACTTCTGATATATTATGATTATAAAGGCTACATTAACTTTTTAGCAAGCAAATCACTTTCACAATTATTTTAATCTGAAGATTTAGTAATCATTGCAAGATAGTGATTAAAAATATTTTACGTGTGCATATTTTGATAATAATTTACACAGAACAGTAAACATATGACTAGGAATAAAAAGCACTTATACAGTTTAAAAATGCATGGCACAACTGGTTTCACTCTAATGAGAGCTTTGTCAAGTGAACTTCAAGTAGACTTGAAAAAGATCTGATTAGAGTGAAACCCATTGTGCCATGTATTTTTAAAGTGTATAAATGTTTTTTTATCCTAGTCATGTGTGTTTACTGTTCTGTTTAAATTTTTATTCCAAGATAGTGTTTTACCAGTCCTGAATTACAGTATTAGTCACTTTTCCTGAAATAATATTTTGGGATCCTCTAAAAGATTGAAACAGCACCTACCATCTTTATTATAAAACTTTGCAAGTCTTCACAGCTTGCTTTGTAAATTAGTGCTTTCTATATTAATCTCATTTGATTTAGTGTCACTGCAATTGTATCCCTAGTTGCCAGTTTGTTAGCTCCACGTCCTATAGATATACTTGATACGTATTCCTTATAAAACAGGACTGTGAAATATATTCCAAATGAATTTTTAGTTGGTAGATAAAGTTGAAGTGGGACTAGTAGCTTATGTGACTGAGAGTTGGAGGAGCCAGTTTCAGTGGTCAGAGATTTTTTTCCTTTAGTTTTTTCTTCTCCAGATGGGCCCTAAAGTGTCAAATGGGTACTCAAATTGGTATATTCTCCTGTGTCAAATGGGTACTAGGTTTCAATCCCAGAGTTAAAGCTGAGAGGATGTTTGACTAATCCCCCGACCTTAACTTAATGCCGTTGGTCACAAATGTGGGTGCCTTACTCTCCATGTCTCCAAGGGTCATTTAGTGAGATCTTTAATTCAGTAAAGTTAATCTTTATTTTTAAGAAAAAATAAATTCAAAAGGAACAGTTTATTTTTAATTATCTGATCTGTTCTGCAAGAGACATTCAAGAGACATTTGTGTGTAAAACAAGAAAAAGTAAAAAAAATAAATGAATAAAATGAAATAAGCAAGATCATCAGAATGATATAACTGTAATAAATTATTAAAGTAATCCCCATTGAGAATTATTAATATCCTTCAAGTTTTGAGATTTTTTAAATCTAATCAGTAAGACAGAAATGGTGACATAATCGGAAATTCCTTAAGTAGTGGTATTCATTTTACTACACTTACTGTTGTTTTTGTAAGCAGGAAATGTTTATCAATTTTCCTGCAAACTGAACAGTGGAACTGCTTTCCTGAGATACAGCAAAAGTTTGTTCGTTTTTATATTTTACAATGTCGGAAGTCCTTAAAAGTTCCCAGTGGAAATAAGTTATATATGGACACATACAACTCCAGATTCTACTCAGCTGTCATTAGAGGAAAGATTAGAAGCCATTTCTTAGTGATTAACACTGATCATAAAGTTCCTCATCCTAATATCTGTGGATTAGAAATGGAGGACTTGTTTATTTAATGAAATCATTAATCTGAAAATTGTCCATGAAGATGATGCTTTTGATTTGTTGTTTAATGGATCTTTTCTGAAAATAAGCATATTTGTTTACATATAACACTATAAACATATTTCTTTGCAAAATAATATATAATAAATGTGAAATTATGTAGAATTTATAGCCAGCCATAACTTTGATTTTTGTTTGGTCATTGTTGATGAAACTGAAATGCAAACAGGGAGGAAAAGTTGGTATTTGAGGTTGGACAAAGTCAAAAATTTATTTATTTATTTATTTATTTATTTATTTATTTATTTATTTATTTATTTATTTATTTATTT
>JAFIDM010012231.1:123949003-123989663 GCA_023159025.1 Thereuonema tuberculata | reverse complement strand
TGTTGCGAGCATTGATATCATTTTGTTTTTTTTATTGTTAATTATTGTTAATGTGCGAGGCAACGGGACACGAGATGGCGTTCTCGTTGCGATTGTTGTAAAAGTCTGAACTGTAATAAGAATACCGAATAAGGCGGACATGTTGGATGGAGATGAAAGGAATTGTGTCTATTTTCTAGTTGATATCAGTAAACGTTTTATATTAGTTATTTTAAAGATAAGTTGTTCGTATTTTTATTTGGAATGAGCTTTAGTTAACGTTAGAATTGGATTTCTTCAAAGTTAAGATGCCTTCGCCAAAAGTCTTCCCCGATGATGGTATCTGCTGAGGGTAACATTCTTTAACTGTTACCATACCACTGTTGTTAAAAAGTTAAGTTAAAGGATCGCCACGACAGGCTATGCAGGTCCAAGGGCTCGCGGGAGATAAGGCTGTCGTGGCGATCCTTTAACTTAACTTTTTATACAGATTGTTGGAGATATGTAGCTGACTAAGTGCTTTTGACCATTGATTATTGTGAATAGTGTCTTCCAACATCCACATGACCAAATAACATGGAAATAGAACCAAATTACCACTCCTATGTGTCACAGGTTACCATGCACAGAAACCTTCTCTTCATGGCCATCAAAACAGACACCCATTATCCTTGTTGATTGACACCCATTGCTAAGAGTGCCTTGCATTTGCGCAGGAACTTTGACTGACTGTGAAAGATTGGCAGAAGGTTGCATTCATGGATGAGTCATGGTTTCAGCTATTCCGGGTGGATTGGTGGTGCAGGATCAGACATAATTCCACAAAATTGAATTCTGTTGGTCATCAGTCTCACACAGTCTGGGGATGTTCTCATGAGAGTTTAGGACTCCTAATATGGGTGGAGGATACTGTTGATGCAATTGGCTATTTGTCCATTGTTCCAGATCGACTTCACCCCTTATGACAACATTGTAAATTAAGAGGAGCTAATGATGTGTTTCATCATGCCTCCCTGAATACGATTTCTGGCTTTTAAATATATATAATTATATTTATTACATCAAGATAATGAATATGTACTTATAAATTCCACTTTTATGTTGATGAAATAAAATAGCTTGCAAGTAAATTTTCACCATATTTTAATTATTTATCTCAGAGTTGTCATACCAAATACCATAATTGATAATATGTGACCTCATCGATTAACAGCGGGGACAAAATTGCGCAGCGATCCTAGCGGCATGGCCTAAAAGCACGAAACCTTGTATCTGCATATCCAACAATTATATAATAGAAATACGTTAATCTACAAAATTTTTGATAATATTTATATTAATTATAAATATCAAACTATAGAAAATAAAAATATGAAATAAATATGAAATTGTAAATATTGAAGAAAAGTTTATGTGTAAGACTATTGTAAGTAATTTCGATAAATCTCATTTTCTTTAATTTTTTTTATAATTACAATAGTTTATCAAGATTTGGTTTGCTACAAGCATTTGATTTTTAAAAAATTAAAAATAATTTTGGTTTAAGAACAAATGAATTTCCTTATTCAAAACTTTTTCGTCAGATGAAATGGGAAAACTATGATAGCAATAGCATTAAAGTAATAAAAAAATCAATTGATTTCTTAATTACCTTTTAATTATCTTTTCATGAGATGGCTTATACGAGATTGTGTAGAAATAATTTTGGATGTAATTATCTTTTCGCGAGGCAGCTTAAACAAGATTGTGTTTAAATTTTTTTTTTTTTTTTTTTAGAAAATATTTATATTATACGACGAAATATTATATTTATACTTCTTATTTTTGTTCATTTACTAAATTCCTATTCCTCTTGTTCTTTCTAGATCAATATTTATAAATATGAACTTTTTTATTTACTATTTATCAGCGTGCATATATATTGAAATTTGATGTTTCTAGACCAAACCACTAGGTTCGCTGCTGTCAAATTGGCTCCCAGGTTAACAATGGTTTAATCCCAGAGTGTCGCATATTGCCATTTATGGTATTTGGTCGTAATACGACAAATAACAAAGTTTGATAATTCAAATATTGTGAAAAGTTTGTTTCAATTTATATAATTATTATTTAACAGTTATAATGTTATCATAAATATTATTTTTTTACAATTAAATGTAATTTCTACTAATTACATACTGACAGTAGAAAAAAATATTGTTCTTGAGATATACTATAAAATGTCTATGCAATGTACTGCTGTTTTTAGCGTACATGGAAATTTAGGTTAATATTGGCTTAAGGATCAAATGAACCAAATAAGAGATAATATTTCATGAATGTAATTTATGAGCATTTAAAGTGAACTTTCTGACATTGGCTATCAGCATCTGTCTGACAAAGAGAAATGAATGTTAGTGACATGATTAATTAGAGAATAGAGCACTCAAGCTTAGCATCGACAAAAAAAAAAAAAAAAAAGCAACCTTGGTGTTTAGAACTGCAAAATCAGTTTGTAATTTATCGCAATTTACAATTGGGATGAGATTTATATACTCAGGGCCCTTCAGAGACAACAGGCTGTCAGTCATTTTCTTTTGAACAACTGCCATTTTTTTGTAATATCTTGTTAGGATATCGTACTGAGCTATGTATTCTGGTCTGGCAAAGCATACATAACAATAAAAGTAGATTTTGAAAGACTGTACTGAGCTCAACATATTGGGATAGTGTGACCACTGATTCTATATTACTCCAACTGCATATCTCTCTGGATATGGGGTTTTAACTATATCCTTTATTCTTCATTTTTTCCGGTATGTTGACAATTCCTCACAAAATAGATTCTTTTCTATTTAGACATCCTTACTGTTCACCAGTAGCCTGCATACTTGCCAGACTTTTTGCCCATACAATAAAGTTTCGAACTATGTGAAATGTAAATATCCTGAACAGAAAATGACATTGTTACAATGTTCTTTATGACATTGTAAAAGAATAGTTCCTTTAAGAAGATTTTTTGGAATGTCATAAATGAGAATTGCCGATAATAGCAGCTTTCTGTGCTTTGTGTATTTTTCCACAAGTGGCTTAATACATTAGGAGATTGAAAGAAATGTCAGAGTTCTTACAGTTGCATTACCTTGTATCTGTTACTCTAAGCTTTGTATATCAGGTGTGTTTTGAAGAGAATATTTTTATGCTGAAAGCTAAAAAGCTTTCAATGACACTGAAATATGTTAAATAAATACTAAAAATTATTAACAAAAGTAAACAATATGAACAATTTAACAAAAATATTTTAAATCATTTATCTTCTAATGAATGTAAATATTCTAATATTTGCTATTGACAGTTGATTAACTGATCTCAAGATGCTGCAATTTAAGATCAAAGATTCAATAGATTCAGTTCAGAATGACAAAAATAAAAATAATAAAAAAATCTTTGTAATGCATTCCTTAAATTTTACAATAGTAACCTTATAAATAATAAATATTTTGTGTATATTTTAATAGGCAAGAGAAGGCGCTGTTTATCAGGAGACCCGAGAAGCTGTCAATATTCTTGAATTCACTGATAGGTGAAATAATTTTATATTACTTTATAATTTTAATAGTGAAATAGAACGATCTAGCAGTATTAATTTGCTTTAAGTATGAAGGAGTGATATCATAATAAATAATATGTTCAGTGTTGTTTCTAAAATTTCATTTCTTTGTTTCAGGATTTATCAGAACACTCCTGATGAGCATATTGTCAGCAATGTTGTTGGTGGCCGTAAAATGAGAATTCACAAGTATAATCTTCCTGACACAGGTATGTTTAATCCAATGTAAAGGTCTTTATTTTAAATGTGCTGTGAAGTAAAAATTCAAAGTAAAAATTTGATTAAAATGTGTGTGAATAGATTAAAGCAAGCATTCATATATGTAGAAGCTATTCAAAAGTTCAGATTAGTAATACTGACTTGCAATGCTAGTCTTCTTCTGTGTCAATTCCTTGTATCTTCGGATGTTGGGGCCTCGTCAATCCACTTTCTAAAATTTACATGGTCCATGGCTAGACTTCTCTAATATTTTTCTTTTTTTCTTTTCAGTTTTCATTATATTTTCTATCCACATCCTTCTTGGTCTATCTTTTTTCTTCTTCCTTCTATTTTTGCCTTTAGTATCTTTTTAGGTGGTCTGTTGTTTCCCATCCTTATAACACGTGCACACCCTCTTAGTTGCTTATTTATTCCATTAATGTTTTTTATTTAGATCTTCTCTTATCTTTGTGATTTTTATTCTATCTCTTCTTTACTTTCCAATGGCCCTTTTCAAATATTTCATTTCTGCTGCCTGTATTTGCTTATGATGTTAAGTGGTTATTGTCCTGTTATCAGCTTCAGTAGTCAAACATTGACTTATCGACTCATTGATAAATTTGTAATTTAGTTTAGTTGCTACTTCTGTCTTGTTTATAATAACACTATTTATCTTAAAATAGATTTTATTTGGCTTATTTACTCTATTTAGGATTTCTTGATCAATTATTCTTGATTATTGTTCCTAAATACTTACATTGATCTATCCACTCCAGCTCTATATCAATACATACAATTTTTGTTCTTCTGTCAAATAAAAATGAAGTTATTCTTCCATTTCTTCCTTTTTATTTATACACATTACTTTGCAATATTTTTATTTATAATCATTTAATTTTGCTCAAATTCTTCTTTTCAAATGTTTATTGCATTTTGTAATTTTTTTATTGTCTTCTATAGTGATACCATCATCTGCAAATTCCAAGTTAAGAATATATTCTGGTTGCATTTGCCAATTTTCTATTTTCGTTTTTTGGTTGTCTGCTCTTGCAGTTTTTTATCATTCAATCCATAAGTATTATGAATAGCAGTGGGTCTAGTGAATCTCTTGTTTGATTCATTTTCATATCAAATCTTTTCGATTGTTGATCTTGTATTCTTATTTTTTCCTTTAACATTTTTATAGAAACTGTTTCTGACATTCATCAGTTTATTTGGGAGGCAGAGATTTGCCAAGGCTGTCTATAAATTCTGCTTAAGCACAGTGTTAAAAAGCTACAGTTAAGTCTAAAAATGTGAAATACTTGTCACTATTTTTAAGGCTTTTTCAATTACGGCTTGTACTGAGAAAATATGGTCTTGGGTTTGTTAATTTGGTCTGTTCTACTAAGGTCTCTCTCTCTCTACTTTTTTCTAATCCTTCTTTCAATGATCATTGAAAATAATAATAATAAGTGCTACCACTAATAACAAAGATATCGTCTGATAGTTATCGTATTCAATTGAGTTATACCTATCTCAAAGGTAGGTTTTAAAACGGTAGAATCAGATTATTTTTCCATTCCTTTGGCATTTTTGCCCCTTTAGGCTTGTTTGAAGATATCTCTTAACTATTCCTTCACTTTTGATCCATCAAATTTTATAAATTCTGGATGTACATCATCTCTTCCTGTGGCTTTCCCCAGTCTCATTTTCTTTAAAGCTGCTTTAAATCTCATCCTCTCCTTTACTATATTGATTTCCTTCTTTTCATTGTTGATGCTCTAAGTCTGTCTTTTCAATTAATTCTTCACCATCTTCTGCTTTAAATTCGTCTTTGTAGTATCAGTTCCATATCTCTAGAATATCTGATAGTGTGGTATTTAATTTGTTGTTTCTATCCTGAATTATTCTAAATTTCTTTCCATATTTTCATTTTTAAGATTTTTAATTAAGCCAGAATTTCTTTTTTTTTTTTTTTTTGTGGGATAGTTTTCCTCTATTTTTATACCAAATTTCTCCCTAGTTCTCTTTTTCTTCTCTTCATGCTTCAATTTTTCTGTTGTTTTCATTTTTTATTCTGATGAATTTTTTTCAATCCTTATTTTTTTTTTCTGTTTCTCTTTTTCTTTAATTAACTCATTCCACATTTAGTTCTTTTGTTTCTCCCTTCTAATTTCTTCTTTCCATACATTTCTATAGCTATGTAAAACATACTGCTTGAGCTCTTTCCATTGTTCGTCACTTATACATTCTGCCTTGCCATCTTGTTCTCTACATTCTTGTTCTTTCTTCATATTCTTCTGTTGTATCTGGTTCTTCTGTTATATCTGAAAATTTCAATGGCTGATTTAAATTTTCTCATATATCTTTAGTTTTTCATATTTTCTTTTGATAGAAATGTCTGCCCATAACTAGAAGCTGAAGATCTGTGTTTAGTTGTGCACTTCTAATATCTGTAACTGATACAGATGTTAAACTGAAACATACTTTGTTTGTCTTGTGTATGTCATATAATCAATCACACTCTTTGCATTTCTACCATCTGCTTCATATGTTATTTTAAATACCTTCTTGTGATTGAGAAGGTATTGCAATGAGCAATTTTATAGAATGACAAAATTCTGTCATTCTATTTACATTTTCATTCTGTATTTCTTACCTGCATACTATCCCATACAGCTATGTCCTCTTCTTGAATCCACACCAATTCAAGCATTCCAGTCTCCCACTGTAATTACCTGCCGGCTTCTGTCTGTTGCTCTATTAAACATTCTTTTCAAGTCTATATAGCACTTTTGTTTTTCAATAGTTTCAACATCTTTGATAGCTATATCTGCATAATTGTTATAGTTTCCTTAATTGAAGGTCCACTTCTACTATTCTTGAACTTACTCCTTCTCACCTTATGCATTTTTCATTCTTTTGACCTGCCAGAATAATTACTATATCTTCTTTAGCTTTACAAATGGCACTGCTGAGAATTTCATCACATACCCCTTTTATAGTTGTATCTTACCATACCCCCTTCTTTTTTACTTCACTCAGACATAATATTGACATACAGTATTATACCTTTCTATTTTCCCAATTAGCTCAATTTCCTTTGCAGATGCACTTCTCACTTCCATATTCTGAATTGTTTTCTTGTTACATTCCTCTCTTTGTCTTCCACAACCAATCCAATTTCCGAGGCTAAATACAATTCTCAGAATCCAAACGATCCATGATCAGATGATTAATCCAATGATGAATTCACTAGAGCCCTGTAAGACAGAAATTTTTTTTTTCCTGTCACAGTCACTGTATCAACCATAGAAACAATGGTCTCACTATACCTCACCCTAACAGGTGCTCCCCAACTCTCCCATTTCTCCCTCCCATGACTAAGACAAAGGGTTGGACATTTGGAAGGACTAGATTAGTAAAAATATATATTTGGTAAAACGGGGTATCGTGTAGCAAGCAAAACATGCACATAGTTTTATTTCATGAGAGTTTTTAGGATGTGGGTTCATTCACACAATACAATCAACTGGAATGGAGTATTAGAAGAAGCAGTCAATTTGTATCAAGTTTTGCTTAGTACTTGGTACACTTAAGGGATTCATGAAAAGCTTAAGTCGAGATGCTATTAGCATAATCCAGACTTTTAACTTGTTCTTGTGCTTGAAACATGGAGTAACAGTGGTCACAGATTGTGCATGTTCTGTTGGTTTTTTTTTTTTTTTTAAAAACAGTTAATAAAAGTGTGGAAAAAGCATGGAAAACCAGTGTGGTCATTTAGGAAGACAGTTGGTGAAATATCAACAGCATTTAATTAGTGAACTGTCAAATAGGACATGCAAGTGTATTCTCTCATTTGATTAAAATTATGATAAAGACAGTGTTAAATACTATCCTATTTATAGTTTTATAGAATTTGGGGTGGGTGGGATGTAATATATATTTTTTTTTTAATTTTTAGAGATATTCCAGTCAGTTTTGATGATTATTCCTTAGTGCACCTTCTAATTTTGTAGCTGTTTCTCTGACTTTGTTTCAAGTTCTATCAATGTAAATGAATGATAATGGGAAGATTAACTTTCTTAATTAGCAACAGAACAGTCAGCAACAACATTCCGTTATTTGGAAATAATACCTTCTGTTTTCTAAACTAACTATTCATAGTATATGGTATACTAGTTTGTTTGTTTTCCTTTAAACTTCGGTACTTCTTTTTTCTTTCTAAAATTAATCTGTTATAGTGCAATTAAAAAGAAAGGATTCAAACATTTTTTTTTCCTCACTTGTAGTAACCACATAGAAAAAGAAAATTCTTCTTTACTGATATTGTTCTATATAAAGTCCTATTGCTAATTTAAAATCATAATAATTTTGAAGTTATATTATTTTGCAGAAATTAGTTTAGAATTGAAGAGCTAGGGGAAGCAAACAAACAAACAACCATTGTTTTGATTAATATAGTTAAACAAGTTTAAAAAATCATTTAACAGAGATCAGTAATGCTTTTACTTCTTGAAGGTTCCACATTTGACCTCAATATAGACAAGAAATCTATTTTCAAAGACATTATTATGTTTAAAGTTTAAATTTAACTTTCAATTTCATGAATTTATCCATTATGAATTTAAAATTTAAATTCAATAATTAATTAATTTTATAACAGATTATAATTGGTCAATGTCAGGTAATATATGATCTTGACAAATTGAATAGTTTTATAAATTATAAGAGATTTTAATGTCTGAAATAAGCATGGTTTCTTTCATTGTCATTTATGAGCTTAATATTTTTCACTTGATCTTAAATTACTGTTAAAATATTTAAAGAAATATTTCTTTTACATTTGTGTGTTTTTGTGTTTTAGTCATGTGGAATCCATGGGTGGAGAGAGCTCAAGAAATGCCTGACTTTGGTAGCGATGAATATCCCAATATGGTCTGCATTGAAGCTGGCCGTGTAAGTACTCCAATTCATTTACCACCAGGAGCCCTCTTTGAAGCATCCGAAGTATTGCAAGTAATGTAAATACTTTGATGATGTAATATGTGATCTTTAGGAGTGTGGACAGCTCAACTGCCATAAAAAAAGTTGATCTCACCTATGATTTCAGCCAGAGTATCCACGGCCGATTACAATCCCACAAACTGTGCACTTCTAATTCACATACATTAGTTTAATTTGTTATTTTGTGCGAAGCTTTTAAATATATATATATATAATATACACATTATATCAAATCTGCATTAGTAACTTTTACTCCACAATTCTGTGTTATTTAATTCCATGTTTGCCAGATTGCTATGTTTATCCATGTGACAATAGTCTTTGAGGTGAAATGAAGAACGCAGTGAAACGACTTTGCTTCGTTACTCTTCGTAATTTGCCTGCCAATCTATAGCTACCATTTAGTCAATTTCTTCTACTTTTTTTTCTGAATTTGGAGATATTTTGGCAATTGGTTTTGTTGAGCAATATCTTTATCTCTTTGTTTAACGTTTAGTTACAATGACATGACATAAAGATTCATCCATTTTGTCACAGATTTTTACTTTCCATTTCAGACTGTGATAAAGATGCTTCATCAATGCAGTTGTAGAACATGTCATTTGTTGTTGAATTTCTGAGTAGAACAAGGTTATGTAAATGACCACTGAAAGGAAAAGAAGCACAAACTTAAAAGAGTACCTTGCCAAATCCAGTATACGAGAAAAAAAAAAAATATATTGTACCTAAATGATAGTTTTTAAACAACTTCTCGAAAAAAAAAAAAAAAAAAAAAAGCTGTACGAGTGATACTTATTGTCTCACTATTTTTGCTTCATTTCACCTCCTATTTGTAGGAAATGTCTTCATAAATAACAAGTGGATATTTAAATTATTCTCTGCTGATCTGATCAGTTGGAAGGCTTTAGCTGTGATCTCCTGCAGCAGTTTTGAATATTGGAACGCACAAAACTGACCAATGAGCAAGCAATAGCTGTGTTATAACTATATTCATATAGGAAAAAAAAAATCTCTTAATACCTTTTTTTGTTTTCTTATAAAGCAAAATACTATTCCAATTGTCGAAAGGAATTCGTTTTTCTGTCCTGCGTATTTGAGTAGCTTGCTGTCTTTGTCTACAATTTTGAATTTCTCAGTATTACACACAGAAATCGAAGATGGGATTCAGTGGCTGGACATCTGGATCCTAACTTTAAATTCGCTCAATCTTTCTTGTTTATTCCATTTTATGTCAGTGACATAAATCTGAATCTTAGATTTACACATTACATTTTAATAGTTATAGTTTTATGTAGGAAATTAGCATGACAGAATTAAAAAGTTCAAAACGATAAAGTAAACATATATTGGCAATTTTATGAAAGAAGTTACAGTTGTTGTTATTGTTGTCTTGGAACAATAATTCCACCTTCAATCAAATATTCCAATTTTAGATTAAATTTTTAAGCCTGTTGTTTGAAACTCTGTATGCTGTTTTCAATTGCAATGTCAAATGCAGTATTTTCATAGAAACTGTTAGATCAAAGGAAATTATAATTGCCATTTTTCTTTATTTCTCTTCATTTCTTCTTTGTCATCAGTCAAACGATAACTTTCACAATTTGTTTTTCCATTGTTGTAACTTATTAAATTTTTCAGTGGTTTTTGAAGTATTTTAAACAGTATTTATACCAGTTATAATTCTAGTATTAAAGTGAACTTTATATTTCTTTATTTTCATTTGTAATAAACGACAGAAAATGCATGATAAAAACAAAAACAAAATACAAGCTGCAATTGTGTATAATTAAAAAAAAAGAAAAAGGTACCTGGACTTTCTTCCATTACCATGAATGTTTTAAGATAATTTTACAAGTTCCCTTCATATTCTACGATAAAGGAAACTTGATGAAGAAAACTTTATTGGGACCAAAGCCAGAGTTACAGAAGGATTCAATATCATTCAAAATAATTCCATAGTCGACCAGTATTATCCTTCAAATATGCCAAAGTTTTAACTGAAATTTTTAGATGAAAAAGTCAAGTACGTACGTATTCTCTTTTAGCATATAAACTTCATTCTCTTAAAAATCAAACTAATCCAACACAAATTACTATAACTCACAGCTTCAACATATAGGTAAATCATAATGCATCAAACATTACTAAGGAATAATAATCAATCAACAAATAAAAATCATGCATAAAAAAAATAATGACATTATTTGCCTTGAAAATATAGCTTCAGTATTTTTATTCTTTCTTTTTTTTTTTTGGCAAATGTTATTTCAGTTTTTTTTTTTTGCTTGCTTAGAAGAAAAAAATTATTTAAATACTCGATCTTTTTTTTTCTTTTTTTTTAATATATATATAATATCATTTTATTTCAAAAGCTAACTTTTAAGAAAAAAAAAATAAAATATAAAAAACGCAAAAAAAAAGAAAAAAAGAAAAAAAAAAAATCTTTTTTCATCCATATAAGACAGTTTAAGGATCTAGTGCCTTACTGCGCTACCAGGTGGCTTTTCTTATTGGCACTAATTAACAGCATTTGTCAGACAAATTCGAGTGTGAGGATGAAAAAAGATTAAACATTTTATTTTTAAGATTTTTTTTTCATTATTTTATAGGATTTTTTTGTTTTTAGATAACTTTATTTAAATTGTAATAATGTGTAGTGTAGCTGTGCAGTAGTAAACACAGATTTAATGCTTTTGACTTGTAGTTGTATGTGTTATTATTTGATAATGTTAAAACTATCCTGTGATTGTAATCTTTTTTCATTTACCATTTACTTTAGAATCATTTATGCATTTAGACATTTACACACACATTAACTTTGTAAATCTCGTTGCACAGTTGTTTTTAGTAATTTTTTATTATTATTCATTTTTATCTTCACATATTTGTGTATTTTCTAACCAAAAAAAAAATATTTAAATTTGCCTTTTTATAATGTGTATTGTCTTGCGTATCACCTGTTTTCTTTATCTATGTTATAATTAGATGAGATGGAAAAGGAAATAAAAGCTTACTCTTGAAAAATAATAAACGTTTTAATTGGATATATTGAAGAAAACACCAATTTTGTTAATGCCCATTTCACAGGTCATCAAAAAAAAATATTAAGCTATTTTCTTTTCTTAATTTTAAATAAAACTGTAATAAAAAATAAAATTTCCCAAAAAAAAAAAAAAAGAAACTAATTAAATTTTATTTGAAAAATGGAAAGCTTCATAGAAGCTTCCTATATTCCCATTCCCTCTGATTGTAATGAGAACAAACTTAGAATTCTAAATTCTTATTTATTTAATTTTTTTTTTATTTTTATAATTCAGTGAAATTTTTATTGTGATGTAAAATTGAAGCTTTCATGTTTTTTGCTATCAAAACTGAATAAGCTCTAATGCCTAAACTTTGCAATTTAAAAAATTGCCTTTAAAAATCACAGATTGAAAATTTACGGAACAAAAAAAATATTAGTAAATATTCATCTTTTATGTAAAAACTTAGAAAGTGAATTTCCAAATTACTGCCCCAAAATGTGATTCCCATGTCAGAAATGTGATTTCTGATCCCTGAAAGGCTATCAGATATGGTTTTCAAAATTTTGTAGCTCTGTTACAATTACCGTGCCATTTATTTTTTTTACTTATCATTAAAGCTAAACAAGAAGCCTATTTTTATAGTATTCAGTTGAGTCAGTGTTTCATGTCTTTCAAAATTTTATGTTTTACAAAAAGATTTATAAAATGTGATAATTAGCAATATTCTGTAAAATGGTATTTTGGAAAAAAAAAAAATGTGATTAAACAGTAATAGCATGAAATATTTGTATATTTTCATTTCATTAAGAGAAAATGTTAAAAATGCAAAAGAAATTGTAGAATTTGGTTTCTTTGTTATTAGTATATCTATTTATTGTTGGTGCCATTTTTGAAAAGTTATGTTAAAGGAAAAACGATTGTAAATTTGTTAAGAATGACAGCTGTCAATTGAAATTATGTTTTAATTTAAAAGCAAATGGAAAAATCACTTAGTGATTTAAGTTGGATGTCTTTGTTTTGTTACTGTACTTCATTTTTATTTTTTAATCACTTTGTATGTTATATTTGGTGCAATAAAGTTGATCTGCTTTGGGTAGAATTAGGCTGTAATTGTTCCATTATTTCTTTATTTACTAACCTGCTATAAATTAGCAGTTAAGTGGCATACATAAATTTTTCTTGCTTCCTTTTTTTAAAATGGATTGAAAAAAAAAATAGATAATGATGTTACTAAATGTGTGGGACTTCAGGAATTCTTGAAGTATTTTAGTTCTAGATCTTCATCCATGAAGTGTAGGGGAAGGTAGGGTAAGATGACGAACTTATGCTTCAGAGATTGTCCCTCTGCTTAGTAAGTGGTTTAAAAACCTGAAATTTGAAAGGACACTTCTTGTAACCTTTATGTTAAATAAAAAAATATGAAACGCTGTTTTACCCTCTCGAATTATAAAAAATATTTCACCAAAAAAAAAAAAATTTCGTCATCTTACCTCACCTAAGGGGTAAGATGACGAACAGATAAAAGTAATACATTAAGATAGAAACATTTTATTTTAAAAATGCAGAGAAACAACTTCACTTACTAACGTGTGGCATGAAGTAAAAAAGTCAAAGATGAAACACTTAAAATACAATAACAGATTGCTCGTAATGAAACAAAACTTTGAAGAATTAGGTACAACAAAAATTTAGAAGAACATTATTGTTGGCTCTGGCACGTTATGTTTCTTTGCTGCAGCATTTACACTTGAAGTTTTATCTTTTACTTCAGCAATAGCTGCATTCATTGTCGCCTTATCCCACTTTCCCCCGTCACTTTTCCTCGTATAATTTCGTGGCATGTTGTTTCTAATACCTAAAACATTCATAGATAAACAGTCATACATGAGCATTTAAAATAAAAGAAAAAAACAACTGCAACTAAAATTCAGTTTCAAAACCAATTTTTAAAATGGGACAAAAGCTATAAAACAAGTACTCAAAAACATGTTGGGTAAGATGACAAACTAAGCAAACTTGTCGTCATCCTGCCATTCATCATCTTACCCCAGGCCGCCAATTTGGTTTAGAACTTATTTATCATTACCAAAGAATTCTCCTGAACAGAATGAAAACTAAGTGCGAAAGATTGTTAGGTGAAGAACAACATGGGTTCCGGCCAGGGAGAAGTACAATCGATTTGATTTTTTCAGTGAGACAGATGGTGGAAAAGAAGTGGGAATTTGGGAAGAAAGTGTATATGGTGTTCATCGACATAAAAAAGGCCTACGATATGGTGAACAGGAAATACATATGGCAAAGTCTAGAGGAACTGGGAGTGGATCCATACATAGTGAACTGGATAAGAGAAATATATAGGGTGAACCGATGTAGAGTAAGAACCACAGAAGGGCCAACTGGTTGGTTTGAAATCCAGAGAGGATTAAAGCAGGGGAGTGTTTTGTCGCCAATGCTGTTCAATATAATAATGGAATGGGTAGGAAGAAAGGTTAAGGAAAACTTACAAAAACAGAGTAAAGACACAAAGCATATGATCTTCGCAGATGACATTGTAATATGGGGTGAGAAAATTGTTGACGTACAGAGGGAATTGGATGAATGGACTCTACAACTGAAACTAGTGGATCTTGAAGTTAGCGAAGAGAAAAGTGAAGTGATGGTGGTGGGACGGGACAAAAACCTGGAAAGGGATATCTGCATAAACAACAGGGCATTGAAGATCACAGATAGTTTTACTTACCTAGGGACCGAAATAACAAGTGATGGTAGAGTGGAGCATGAAATTACAAGAAGGTTGGAGAAAGGGGGAAAGCTATACCAGGGAGTGAGACACCTGATATGGGATAAGAAAGTCCCAAGGAAGGCAAAAGAAATAATCTATAAAATGTATTACGTGCCTATAGTCACCTATGCAGCGGAGACATGGGTGATGAATGCTAGAGACTGGAGTAGACTTCAAGCTGGGGAGATGAAGTTTCTTAGAGGTATAGTAGGGAAGACTCGATTAGATAGAATGAGAAATGAGGATATCCGGGAGGAGCTGGGGGTAAAAAGTTTGAGGAAAAAGGTGGAAGAGGGAAGGCTGAGGTGGTTCGGGCACGTGAAAAGAATGGAAGATGGTAGGACTCCTAAGGTTTGGCATGAGTTAAAAGAAGAAGGGAAGAGACCAAGAGGGAGACCGCGTAAGCGGTGGCTAGATGATGTGAAGCACAGCCTAGAAGAGAGAGGCATCTCATGGGAAAGAATATGTAGAGAAGAGGCTTGGAAGAACAGGGAGAGGTGGAGAGGCTTAGTTCATTCCTAGACCCACAGTTGGTGGAACGGGAAAGGATATGTATGTATGTATGTATGTTATCATTACCGTATGTTATTTTAAACAACAATACACGACACATGGTTCTTTACATTATGAGTTGTATTTTGAGACTATTTTATGAAAGAGCAAAAACAACTTAACATACTCGAATAATTCCTTATGCTGTGAAGTCCAAAAATTACAAACGCACGGCAAACAAACACATCTTAGTCACTACTGCTCGCAAAACAATCTTGCCCGACATCCCTTGCACTGAACTTCGTTACTAATCACCTGAGTCTCAGAAAGTGCTTGGACAGCTGCTCCTATCTGTGAATGCGTCGGAGAAATACAGAGTTCGTCATCTTACCCGACTTTCCCCTACTACCAATATTTCCTATTTGAAGACCTACCAAATGAAGTACAGACTAATTCTTCGAATCTCTGAATATTACATATCTGCATAAATTCATTATACAGCCCTAGTTAAATGAAAAGGATTTCTTGAATTGATTACATATTTGGCTTAAACTTAAAATCAATCTTGATTTTTACCATTAAATTGCATTAACTCAATAAAACAGAGGTTTCAGCTAAAATAAATATGAATGAGATAGATTTGTTGTAAGGTTTTAAATAGGCTTCATAAATTCTCCAGGCTTTAGCAATATTGTATTTCTTCTTATTATATTTATTTATTTTTAAAGTAGAAACTATAGTTACAATTTGTAGAATTAAAGTATAAGGGTCATTCACATGAAAACGAGCCAAAGGGCTTCTCAGTAAGACATGTTTCATTTCCTGCAATGAGTCTGTCGATAAAACAGCAACCTTCCTTTTGATATTGGAGCAAAAGTTCCAAGGAAAGACCAATATGAATATCTTTCTGCACAGAAACCAAGTTGTGTGGCTCAGTATTTGCAGTACTGAGTGCAAATCTTCCAGTATTGCAGACTTTCCTTGGTAATGGTCCCAACACTTATTCCAACTTTGTTGGCAAGTGCTTCCACTGTGACTCTTCTGTCTTCCTGAATAAGATTTATCAACTTCTGCTATGGAAGCATCCTTGATCACATGGTGTGTACAATCTGGCCTAAAATCATCAGTCAACAATGACTGCCCCTCTCGTTGCTGATTACTCTATTCTTAACATGTGAAAAAGACATGCATTTTAGTTACACATTACTCATACTCCACCTTCTGCAGCAACGGATAACAAATTGCTGTTCAACATTCGTTGCTTCAATCATGACTATTTGGACAGTATACTAGCATTATGTCCTGAACAAAAGCAGACTGCTACTCTGGTCATGTGATTGCGTCATAACACTACAGTGGCACCATCTACGCTCATTGTTGAAAATCCCACAGTAAGCTCATTTTGCATTTTACTATATCCTTTGGCTCATTTTAATTTGATTAACCCTTATATACTAACTTTCAAGTAGATGGTATTTTAACACTTAAAAATAACTATATTAGCAACTATATAAACTGAATTCTATTGGAAGACTAGTGAATCGCAATAAATCAGAGAGAAGTGTCCAGCTCGAGACTTTACATAGACTTGGGTTGTCATTTCAACAGTGAGCATGTACTAAGCTTCAAAAGAAAATAGACACACTGGTAAGTCAAATCACTGAGAAAGAGTTAATGGAAGAATAATTAAAATTGTAGAAAGGAACACGAGATGGCAATACTGTCAGTATCATCTCATTTACCTACAGCTGTGATTGGTTGTTGAGTTATGTAAACCCACTGTATCCACTTAATCGATTACTTGGTCAATGACTTGCAGGCAAGTCGAAACGTTGTTTCTTTTTATATTTTTAAAAACTTTTTTAAACCATTTGTGTGTTTGGCTTAAATTTTAATTATTCTTAATGAATTTACACACATTAAATAACTATAAAAAGTTAATGAAAGAGTTAAGTATTTTTTTATTGTACCTTGAGTTTTATAGAAATATCTTATAGAATATACCACTATACCACTTCAAAAAGTGGTAAATGCAATAAGGATAAAGAGGGGGCGGTAATAAGCTAGAATCTTATTAAAAATAGATTTATTAACAGTTCATGAATCAGATGAAGTATATTTGAAATCATGCTTTATTATTCTGTTAAGTTCCTGTAAAATGTATCAGACTTAAAAATTAGGCAAAACTCACTAAAGCTCTATTTTTGCTTGACATTTAAGCAAACCACTAAATTTTTCTCATTAAAATTTACTTTTGAAGGTAGAAATAATTAAGGAGAAGTAATATTTTCTCAATTTAAAAATATTAAGAATATTATTTCAGTCTTAAAAGGACAAGATGCAGAACAATTATTGGATTACAATAATGAAAGAATAATTTTTCCAATCATGCATTTAGCTTGGATTAAGAAAGCTCTGGGCTTAAACTTTTTGAAATGGGAATTCTCTTAAATAACAAAACAATACTTCAGTTGAATAAAACTGATCCTTATCGATAATAGATGATGATGATCTAATTGTGCTATTTCCAAACTCCAGGAAATGGAGCTAATTGGAAGGTTGCATTAATTCACCCACTTCATAAGAAAGGGAATAAAACAGACATTAATAATTAGAGGAATCTCATTATTACCTGTAGAATACAAAATCTTATCCAAAGCTTTTTTGGACATACTAAATCCTCAACTGGATAAACATATTGGAGAATATCAAGCTGGGTTTAGGAGTAGTAGATCCTGTCCAGAACAAATTCTAAACCTTAAACAAATAATTAGATACTTGAAAATATCAAATAAGAAGATAGTGGTAATATTTGTTGATTTTAAAAAGGCCTATGATTCGATTGACAGAGATTCTCTTTTTAAAACCCTAAAAGAATTTTCAGTAGATAAGAAAACTCTGGAATTAATTAAACAAACTTTGACAAACACGGTGTCTAAAGTTAAATTCCATGGAACAATTTCTAGTCCTTTCCAAATTGAATCAGGAGTCAGACAAGGAGATGGTTTGTCCCCACTCCTATTTAATTGCGTGTTGGAAAAAGTTACAAGAGAATGGATAAGTGAGGAAGAAAAACTAAAACTTAATAAATACATTATGTTGGGTAGATCTAAAGTATCAATCAACTGCTTGGCCTTCGCGGATGATCTAGTAATATTAGATGGAAACATAGAAAATGCAAAAAGAAGACTGGAACTCCTAAAGGAGACAGCAGAAAAAGTGGGTTTACAAATATCTTTCGAAAAAACAAAATACATGACCAATGAAGGCAATTCACCACGAATTCTTAAAACTAAGTATGGCAACATTGATAAAATGGATAACTTTAAATATTTGGGTGAAAATATAAATCTTAAAAGTGAAAAAGAAGCAATTAAAATTAGAATTGAAAAAATGAAAAGAGCATACATGAAAGTAAGAAATTTGTATAATAAAAAATGTTTATCTAAAGCCGTTAAATTGAGACATTATAATACAGTTGTAAAACCTGAAGTGCTTTATGGGTCAGAAACACTATTACTAACTGGATGCAAAATGGCACTAGAAGATTTGGAAAAGAAAGAAAGAAGAATCTTGCGAAAAATATTAGGTCCAATCAAGAATAAAGATGGCGATTGGGTTTTGAGACCAAATAGAGAAATTTACTTGCAATGCCCTAAAATAACGGATGAGATCAGGAAAAGACGTGTTACCCTTTATGGGCACTTAGAGAGAATGAATGAAGATAGATTAACAAAGAAAATCCATACTTTCTTCCAAAACAGGAAAACAGACAAAACAAATGGGTGGAGTGGCAAAGCAATAAAGGACTTAGCAGAAATGCAGATTGATCGGGAGACCCTACTCAGCAGAGACAAATTCAGACTAAAAGTTAAGAAGTTCAAAGGTTTTCAGGAAGACGCAGGGAAAAGGAAAACAACTGGAGCCAAATGGTCGGATGAAAGGAAAAGAGTCCATTCGGAAAGGATGAAGGAGTTTTGAGAAAGAGGAAGGAAGAGAGAAGAAAATAGTTATCTTAATGTGGTCCTTAGTTGGCCTGAAACGATTATAAAAAAAACAAAAAAAAAACTAGAATGCATTGTAACTGAGATGCAGGGGTCATTAATATTCACTTCAGAATTCTTTCATTTACTAAGCTTAGTTAAATCAAAAGAATTTTATTGAAGAAAAAAAAGCATTAGGTTTCACCGAGCGCTTTCTTCTCCCTTCAGTTGCTATAAGATATTATTACTTAAAGCTTTTTTTTTTTCTTTTTGAGGGTTGAGGAAAGATCCAGACCAAAATGGGATAATAATATTACATATGCTTGTTAATTACTTCAATCTTGAAACTCCCAAAATAACTAGTTTTTAAAGTGATTTAAATGAAATCACAATTGTCTTAATAACTTCAACATGGAATGTTGTGATGAGTGCAAAGTAAAAAAAAAAATAGTTCTTTTAAGCTAATGAATTCCTATGTCTTTTGTTAGCTGTGATTAATATTTATTATTTTAAAAAGCAAAATGAATAATGAATTAATAAAATTAATAAATAGATGGCTTTCAATTTCATAATAATAATAGCAGTCTTTTAATTTCCATTATGGAGATGATCATTTTCAATTTTTATAAATTCAATTTTTTTCCTCTCAATTAATTCGTTCTACTTAGAAATAACACAATGAGAATGAATTCACACACTTTCTATGATGCAAACTTGAGAAATGCTGATCTACAGGAAGCAAGGAAACTGTGAAATAAAAGAAACAAAAATTGTCAACAAAGCGTCTGTCAACAATAAAAGGCTTTGTTATTTGCCAGTTATGAATTAAAAAAGTAAGTGACTACAATATATCTGAAAATAATATATTTATAGATTTATTTCATTTTTTATACAAAAGAAAACTCACTTTGATTTACACTTTTTTTATTTATTAAAATAAATTACAATTTTAATTTTACTCCTGACATATTTGCTTTTTTCTTTTTCTTTCGTTCAAGTGCTTTCTTTGCATGAACCTGATTTGTAACTTCATCTTGTAATTTTGCAAAGAAATTCTTTGAGGATGTCAAACCCGTTTTACCATATTTGAATGAGGAATCCTGAAAAATAACAAAATCAGATATAAATAATAATGGCATTAAATTTAATTCTACAATTATTTTAGAGCAAATAATAATTTGAAGGGATCAACAAAAACATTAAAGTATCACCCCTCTTCTTTTTTTCTTTTTTTTTCAAAAATAAAGATGGAGACCTAATCTACTCTGTTGATAATGTTGAATATTAGGTTTACATGGGAATAGTATAAAAAAGAAATCATTAATAAAGAATTTTTAATACAATTTTTTTTTTTTTATTTGAACTTAATAAAATTCAAAATCTTGTTAGAGATTTTAAAAGTCTCCATCAACAGAGAGCTTAAAAAATTATTTTCAGAATTAATAAAATAAGAAAATTGTTAAGTAGAATGCATCAGAAAAAAAAAGCTACATATCAAACTGTAAAAACAAAGAAAAAACTATAATTGAAATATTATTATCTTTGAAACAAAAATAAAAAGTTACAATTCAATGAATTATTATTAAGTAAATAAAATAAAAGGTTATTAATTTAATCAGTGTTTTCTGTAATCTATTTAAATAATGCCTTTTAACCCTTTTTATCTTTTCATTGTTATTTACTATTCTATCATTCATTAATCTGTTGAATGAATTTTCTAAAATAAAATTTGTGTTCTTTTCCCATAACTGTTATTAATTTATGATATTTTAATAAAATATCTGTATTATTTCTTAAATTATTTGTATAACTACAAATGTATATTTTAAGCGACCCATTTGAGAGCTGTTATGATGGCAACAAAAATCGGTAGCTATTGCTTTTGTCCTGTCCATCCATCCCTAATAACTCCCGAATGGAAGGTCGGATCGACAAACGGATTTCACTATTGTGTTCAGAGGCCAAAACAGAAATAGGGTATTTTTCAGGTGTCCACTAATTTCCCATTAGTAAGCAACAAATCTACTTTGAGGTTGATAATTTTTCCTAAATTTCTATTGCAATCTTCCTACTTTGATTTGTAAGAATATTTCTAGTGGAATGATAATTTATCCTAAGTATAATGCTTAGTGCAAATCTTTGCAATGTGCATTCTAAGTTGGAGTTTTTCCTCTAACCAATGTGACCCACTCTGCTAATAAAGAAGAAGAAAAAAAAAAAAAAAGAAAGAAAAGGGAAATCACTCATTATGCACCAACAAAAACAGAAACAAAACAAATTCATGCCAAGAACTTGTCAACGAAGTGGAGTATGATACGGCCGTTTTATCATTGTTGTGAATCCTGATCCACACTTACCACTTCGATGGCAAGCTTCGAAGGCATGAAGAATATGTATAACTCGTCCCCGTTTGTGGGTTCCGACACAAACAAACAAGAAAAGTACCTGTTGTTTAACAGGATTTTAAGAAATTTAAGTTTTGAGAAAGTTAAGTTTTGTTATTATCTGCAAATTATCGTGCTTCCAATGTCTATTCTCTATCTTTTATATTTATTAATTTCTGCTTGGAGTTAAGATTGTTTCAAATTATAACTAGCTAAAATCATTTCAAATTATATTTTTTTTACTGATGCAAATAGAAATAAAAAATTTGCAATGTGAAAGTGTTAAATATATAGCAATTATAATTCCTTATTATTATTTGTCCATGATTATTGAAATTCATTTTACTGAATTTCAAAAACAGTCAATATTTCAAGATACAATCATAAAAGCTATGTAATTAAAAACCGTTAAAAAAGAAATAAAAAAACCACTGCTAAATGAAGTGTTGTTATATAAAGAACCTGTTGAACTTAATAAAAACAAAATCCTCCTGATTGTCTAGGGAAAAAAAAAATCATTTATTGGACTGTTTAAGTAATTTACAGTTTTTAGGTTTGAAAAATTAAATGTTTAAACTCTAAAATCTAGACATAATCTCCCAATGATTAAGAAATCTACTTAAAATGTTATGATCTGGGGATTTTTTTTTATTATTATTATTGCCTTTAACAATGCCAAACATGATTGTGTCTTGAAACATTAATTTCCTTGAAATTAAAGAAAGTATAAGTTCTTAATTATGGATAAATAATAATAAGGAATTGTATTTGATCAATATTCAATGCTTTTAAATTTCAGATTTTATCTGTATTAGTAAAAAATATAGAATGATTTGAAATGATCTTGACTCCAGTCACCTTAAGTCAAACTAAGCCATAGATAATAAATAAAGCTGTAACTTTCTTAGTAACTTTGCAAGTTATCCTTCATTCTCCTGAAAAGCAATCAATATTAAACAAAACATATTTGAAAAATCATGGGATAAGTTGAGGCTAACCTTGTCGATGTTTATGTCCACATTTCCTTTGTCTAATATTTTGAGTGCAGCTTCTTTACTGAATTTCCTACCAAGTTCTGGCCCAAGTTTCTTCATCAATTTCTCCTTCTTCTCTTTGTTTTTAAATTTATCCCTCTGCTGAAGCTTCTTTAACCGCCTTTCCCTCTTTCTATCTGTTTTCTCTTTCTCTGTGGTTCCTTTGACCTCTCGCCGTGGTTTAGTCTGAAACAAAGTTTAACAAATAATTTAATCAATTGCTGCTATTGATCTAAAAATATACTTAATAAAAATGAAATTCTTTCAATAGTTTTTTTTTGTTTTATTTTAATTAAAAAAAAAAAAAAGCTAAAATATATTTTTTTTTAAACAAACTACTTGTAAAATTGTGTTTCTTAAAAGGCCTTGTATAGAATTATTACATGTTACTTTTTTTTACCTCTTTTCTCTCCAAATGGATAAAAAAAAAACCAATTAATTGACTCTAACCAGCTGTTATTGAACAATTACTTCTAAAACTTAAAAAAAAAAAAATAATCTAGATTTAAAGGCAGTTGCCAAAATCTTAAATAGGTATATAGAATAAGCTTATTTTACTTTAAAGAAGTACTTGTGTGGGTGGAAGAAAATCAGCATCTGATAAAATAACAATAACATGACAATGACATGATTTCTAATATCTGCTGCAAAGCAATAGACAAGAATAACTATCAGTATATTAAGATTGGGTAAATAGAATTGTGGTGGACTCCAACACTACAATATACAGAATACAGTTTTAGTCTTCTGATAAGATCAGTAGACTTATATTCCCGTTTTGTCTGTCACGAAGATTAGAATCATTAAAATCTCATTAAGCACAACAATCACAGTAAATGCAATAATTGCGCATTTTGCATTTGCAACCATCACAATTATAATAATAAGGAATTTAAAGCAGTATCAATGATATTTTCTTATCAGAAGACGTTTGAAAACATTGTGATTGGTTTTCTAATCGCTTTCCCTCCCTTGTTTAATAATAATAAAAAAATTATAGTCCACTTCTACTTGAATGTTCACTGTCAAATAATAAAAAAAATATAAGATATTATAATGAACGCTATTTGCACCAAGATTTAAAAGCAATGTTGGTTCAAAAAGCAAAAACACCAAATAACTATTATCTCAATGAAAACCTAAGTCCTTTTTTCCTTCTTTGTTTTCTATGGATAAAAGATAAAGAAAAAGAAAGATGCACTTATCCTTGTGTAAGAAATTAGTTCAAGGTGTGAATATAAGACTTCAACACCATGAATATAGTTAAGGAAAGTATCAGAACCAATTAAAAAAAATGAAGATAAGGAGCAGGGAAAATAAAAAATCCTGGTGAAAAAAGAAAATTACAAAATTTTTGCTCTTTCATGTAAGTTGGAATCTGAACGTAAGAACTTTATCTACCTAAACTTCCGACAAAATCAAAGGATGGCTAGAAAGCAGATGAAATTATATTACATTCAGATAAAAATGTAAATAAGATGAAAACTTAACACTTTGAATTCTGTAAACTAAAATATAACTGAACCAATATTTTTGTTCTCTAAGTTGTCATCATCTGCATGAAAGTATATAGTATTACTCACATTCTTAAAGAAGATGGCCACAGAGAACATCTTAAAGAAATACAAAAGAAAATGACAGTAAAGATCATTTTCATTTGGATAATCTACTGATGAAGTAATTAATGAAAAAGAGACAATGGAATGCATTTAATCTCAAAATAAAAGTGGAGGAAAATATATTAAACTGATAGGTTAATAAATGGTATTAGGATTGGAAGAAAATATAGTTTGTGAGTTGAGTGAAGAATGGAATGAAGATGTTAAAAAACAAAAGGAAGACTTCTGATTGCTTCAAGTCTATGAGGCTAATACTGAAGCAACTACATGCAAATGATAAGAATTAAGAAGCCATCTGTCGGGTGGTCAAAGTTTAAAAACATACTACTTCCACCGAAATAATGAGGGCAAACATCTTCCCAATTTACACCAAGGATCACATGTTTTCACCTGAAAAGTGAAAAGGTGAAGGCTTTAACTGCTTGACACATTGAAACAAATCGTTTAGCTCAAATGGAATGTCAACACCAGTTGTTGTTTGGGCCATTTCTGTCTCTAAATAGAATGATATGAATCACACAATCAATCTTTAGTTCTTTCCATGAAAATGATCACGAGAGATGATGGTCAACACTTCACTAATGACTGACATTCACACAGTAGGTCAGATGAAAACCAGGCTTAAGAGCATCTGATTGTAATCTTATTCAAGCCTTCAAAATATCATTCTATATGTAAGATTTCAGGAAAAGTGAAAGATAAGCCAATCATATGAGTATAAACAATATAGGCAGATGAAATGAAAAAAATGAAAAAAAAAAAAAAAAAAGCAATTTTGACTTAAATAATCAAGATCAGTACAAGAACTTCCAATCATAAGTATTATTATAAATAAATGTTTAAAACTGTTATAAGGCTTTTTCTGTTACAATTTGGTGTTAATAACAAATAAAAGTTATTAACTAAATCAACTAAGAAATATGCTAACTGCATCAAAAACGATCTCATTTCTGATTCTGCAATTAATCAATCATTTGATTTCTATTTTATAGAAGCATTTCTATTTTAAAAAGTATTTTGCTTTTTTTTTTTTTTTTTGTCAGTTTGTTTGTTTGTTTGTTTTTTCCCCCCTAAGTTTTTAATATTTGTGGCATATCAAATATGGATCAATTGATATGAACTGCTAAAGAGTTGTTTTTTTGTTTGTTTTTGTTTCTAAGTTACTCTATCCCTTTGATGAAAGAAATTAAATACGATGAATTTGTATAAATTTATTTTGTAAATTTAAAACCAATAATTATATTGCGCGGTCATTTTTATTATTTTGGAGAAATTTAAACAATATACTTATACATATATTTTGTTTTAGTAAAAAACAAAAGCTACAAAACATGCAGTTTTCAAAGACAGTTAATTTTTCAGTAAATTAATACTGTTTTAAAATGGTATCTGTCCAACTTCACCAAACAGATTACTAGTTATTCCTGTTTTTCAAAATGTGCTGCAGTCTTCAGGTTCAATGTTGTAAGAAACATTCTTCCTTTTTTTTTTTTTTTTTTTTAAGCCGATGGATATCTTCAGTACTAACTACAGTAACAATTTAATATGTTTGATGTCTTCATGTTGTTCAAACTTATCCACATAAAAATTGGACAAGTTTGAAAACAAAACAAAAATCCTGGGATATTTACAGCAGATATTAGACTAGTTATTTTGCAGTTACAACTCTTTGAACTCTATGTTTATTCCTTAAGTAAATTCCAATCTTTATACAGGGTGTTTCCAAACTTGTGTTACAGAACAATTTGATAGATAGAGGGTATGAAAACAAACAGTTTTTATTAAGTAATGTGTGTCCGGTCCTGCACCGATATCGTGCTACAGTCGTTTTAGTGTTGTGGCTGTTGGTCATATGCATGATTGTCTGCTGTAAACTGCATAAATAGTCATTCAAAGCGCAGTCATCAGAGAGTCAACATTTGAACAGATAATGGAGCAATACAATTTGACGGAACTCATGGACATGCATTTGATGTACAGTGTTGCAAATCAACCTGGGCGAATAGCTGCAAAGATGTACGTGGAGTGGTTTTCCCAAAGCAGACATCCCACTCACACACGTTTCAGTGGCTCGACCATCAACTTAGTGAGAAAGATTCATTGCGCCCAAACATGTCCGAAACAGGCCGATCTTGTCCTGTGACACCTGATATAGAGGAAGACATTCTTCAGGCAGTGGCAGATGAACCTTCCATCAGCACACATGCAATTACACGTCGTTTCCCATTTAGTCATAGCTCTGTATGGCAGATTTTTCATGAACAACAGCTGTACCCTTTTCACCTGCAACATATTCAGTATCTTACCCCAGTGGGTTATCCACAAAGATGCCAGTTTTGGGAGTGTTTTTTACAACAAAGTGCAGTGATACCCCAGTTCACAAGTTGTGTGTTGTTCACTGATGAAACAATGTTTACACAGGATAATTTTTTTTAACATACACAACCAGCATATTTGGGCAGGGGAAAATCCATGTTCCATTGCAGTTCGCTCTCATCAGGTGCAATTTAGTGTCAATGTGTGGTGTGGAATCAAATTGCAAAATTGTGTGACGGGGAATCTGTACTGGGACTTCCTGACAAACATCCTACCAGTTCTGTTCGAAGACATAGCACACACTGTACTCACCAGGATGTGTTCCAGCATGACGGAGCACCAGTACACTCCAGTCTCATGATACGACGACACCTGATCGAAACATTTGGTGAAAAATGGATCAGTAATCGAGGTCCCATCCCATGGTTTCCATGATCTTAATCTGATCTTAATCCAACTGACTTTTTCTGTTGAGGCCAGGTAAAGAGCCTCGTGTACATCACACCTGTCGATACAGTCAATGAACTGCATCAACGAATTGTCAAAGCCTGCAACATAGTCTGTGCTACACCTGGCATTTTTTAACGAGTGCAGCAGTCAATGCTTTGACAAAACCACTATTGTGTAGAACAAGAGGGGGGTCACTTTTGAATATCTTCTCTAATGCAAACACTCCAAATAGGCAAGTGACAATGGCCCTTCCATGAATGATTGTCTACCAGAAACAACTGTAGTATGTATCGGTGCAAATCCGAACACACTTTACTTAAAGAAAACTGTTTGCTTTCGTTTCATCTCCATATTCTTCTGTAACACCGTGTGTGTGTCTGTGTGTGTATGTGTGTGTGTGTATGTATATATATAATTATTCGTATAATAATAATAATAATAATAATAATATGTAATAGATCATAGTTTAAAAAAAAAATTAAACTTACATATTTATAAACTTACAAAATATTCTTTATTCACCAACAGCTCAACATCATACTGGCAATATTTCGGATTCATCCGAATCAGATATCCTTCTTCAGGTCCATTTTGGCCTGAAGAAAGATATCCGATTAGGATGAATCCGAAATATTGCCAGTATGAAGTTGAGCTGCTAGTGAATAAAGAATATTTTATATGTTAATGTGGTATTTACGATGTTTTATTACATATTTATAAGTTATATTTTTTACTGTATATTAAGTTTAAAGTTGTTTTCCTTTTTTTTTTTGATCAGTAGAGCAAGATGAACTTTCTGAAACCCTATTGCATGAACTACAACAATCAGGGATTATTTTTAATTATTTTTAATTATTTGTTACTTAAGTAAATAAATGAATAAGATAGACAGATATTAGACTATGCCTATGCAATTCTATTATGCTAACATAAAAATGTTTCCTTTTTTATAGATTCCAAATAATTCAATCTTATTAAAGTAATCAATCATGTTTAAAGTTTTTGTTACGTAGACTAAGAAATATAGGGTTATTTTAAAATACATATATATATTAATTTTACTGACAGAAAAATAAAATAGAATCAGTACTCTGTATTTCATATAATAAATAATATTTACCATTATTTCTCCTGGAGCCAGTAAGGAAGCACTTGTTGCTGTCACTGGTGCTACTTCTTCCACAGTGATTGATGGAAGATTATTAATTACACGAATTTCTGGTGCTGGCTGTAAAAATAAATCAAAATTTGTTATTTAATTTTTTCCCCAATTATTTTAGAAAATATGCTTATTTTGATGCAAAAAACTTTTAATATGAAAGTAAAAAAAAAATCTACTCATAACATTATAATTAACTTTGTCCTTTTTTTTTTCTTCAAAAGGATGAAGTTGGTTATTATTATACTTTTTTTTAAAAAAAAAAGATTATAAAATTTAACTGTAAAATCATTTAATTATTGTTTTCTTTTTAAATTAAAAGTACATTCTTATCTTATTTTTATTTCCTTTCTTTTTGAAATCAGAAAAAAAAAGTAATAACCAATAAATTACTGAAATTATTTAAAAAGAAATATTTTATACAAGGAACTACTAAAATGGCTTCTTACAAAAGAAATATCAAAAAGAAAAAAAAAAATGCCAAATGAAGACTCAAAGCTAATATTTGAAAGTTACACATAAAAATGTTGTATTTAAGTTTTAACAAATAAAAAGTAATATAACAAATATATAAAACCTTAAGTTTCAAATCTGAACACTTTCATCAAAGTAAAATATGAAGCTTCTATAAAAATATGCAGCCTTGGGCAATGGAAGAAGCTTTATCGCTGCTGAAGACATCGCTTTGTATACTGACAATATACAATTTGAAATAGTTTCTTTTGATATTTTAGAAATACTGTTAAAATACTGCTAAAATTTTCAAAACTATTAAAGCTAATACAACCAGAAAACTTCTACATAGCCTCAGTATTTAATCAAAAACACATTGAATATTTGGGACTTCAAGAATCAATAGTCTGATTTCAATTACAGATTAACTTAGCAATATTTCACAAAAACATTAATGAAAAATAACTAAACAAAACAAACTGGATGAGGGGTTTGCTCTCAAACCAAAACATACTAATCCTCACCACACAGACAATTTAGTATTCCTGCCGTATCTACAATCTTCAAGCATCATAAAGATGAGAAAGCTACATGATGTCAACAACAAAGGACAATCAGTAATGTCAGTGCATTGACCAATCAGAAGCCTAATAATACCACCAAATACATTTACATCTTTTTTTTTTTTCTTTACACTAAATGATGTTTAATGTATAAGAAGAGATATCAAGAACTGTCAATAAAAGATGCCTGCTTATGAAGAATGAAGACTGAATTCAGAGGGAAGAAGAAGGGAAGAGGATAAGAAAAACTATATTTGTACATAATTTATTAACATATCTGGCATAAAGTTGCTTGTATTCTTTTATGAAAATATATGTTTGAACTAAATGAAAAATTAACTTTGAATGAATAATTTTTGTAATAATCATTATTAATTTACTATGATCACATACGACAAAGACTGTTATACATCTTAACAATTTGAAACATTAATAATTACAACAAGAAAATTCCTAAAAACCCTGCATTGAGTCTTTTTAAAGATTTTTTTTTTTTTTTGTGTTTATGACACTAGCTTATAAAAACTGCATGCTCAGGAAAGCAGATACATACTGGTTTTGGTGTGAAATGGAAGTTGGAAAGTGCATCTAATTTAACAAAGAGGTTTTCCATCATCTTCTTAATGTGAGTATGCTCTGGTGGCTCCTCCTCTTGTTTCTCTTGCTGAAAAAGAAATATATAAACATAAATATATACATACTCTCTCAATATTTATTTAACATTCAGTGATTTCTAGAATAAATGATTTTAATTTCTATGAAAACACAAAATATCAAATCTTATTAAATTCTAGAATCTAATGAAAACAAAAGCTTACAGAATCACAGTTTTAGAAGGGTTAAGTAGACCAATTAATTTAATTTATTAGGACGAATTGAATTATATTTAATTAATAAACTTTAGTAATTATGCTATGTAGCAAATTGATCTTATCATAGTTGATTTGCTTCATGCATAAGATCAGAGGGACAAAATAAATCTAAAAGGTTCTATGTAATGTATCTAAAATAATGTTTTTAATAAATCAATATTTAAAAAAAAATCATATTAATTATTATTGTCAGAATTTGTCAATCTTTTAAGTTAATATCTGACAGTCTCTTGAGATGAAAGTGTTAATTCCAAAATAACATGGATGAAACTCTATGTTGTAAATAGCTCTCTACTTTGCTTCCACTTTAGAGGCAACATGATCTAACCTCAATGGCATCTTAAGTCCATTATACTATCCGCTCAGACTTAGAGCATTTTTTTTTTATTACCACAATTCAGGCAAAGATGAGTGTTTATACTCATGAGTAATATTACACTGCAATAGATACTGATTTGAGAAATCAATTCACTACATTCAATGTTTTTTTGTCTAAGTTATTAAAGAGCATCCATGATAATTTCAAAGTGTGATGCTCTGAAAAACAAAAATATAATTTTCGTATCTTTTTGCCAAAGCAAATAAAAGAAAATACTGGGTTGGCCAAAAAGTTCATTCGGTTTTTAAGTAAAAAGAAAAGACACATTTTTCATTGTCACCAATAATTTTATTGAACAATGTTTTCAACAGTTTGTTCCACTACTTTCTGCCATCTTTTACCAAAACCTTTTTATCTTTTTTTGAGCAAAATAACGTTCCATGTGCCTTTGATGTCTTCCAGGGAATTGAATTTTTTCCACTAAGAGAATTTTGTAAAGACTGAAATAAATGGAAATCCGAAGGTGCAATGTCTGGTGAATAGGACAGATGAAATCAGAACTTCCCAGCCAAGCTGTAACCGTTTTTGCCTGGTCATCAAAGAAAAATGAAGTCTTGCATGTTTATTGTCTTCCATGTTCAATATTAAATTGGCGACAAAATTCACAATTTTGATCAGTTTTTGTTCTAAATGCTTGCTGATATGACAGCTGTCACAATACAATCTAACAAAATGGTGTCGAATGATGGTAAAGACACCTAAGTGCTACTAGAGCAAACTTATGTAAAAAAAAAAAAAAAGACGATAAGAACTTTTTGGCCAACCCAATAATAATAAATGTAATAAAATGTAAATACATTTCAATAATAAAATGCAAGTATATTTCAATTCAACTTTTTGAAAATTTCTTTCCTTGGTGTCTCTTTTCTCTGCATCACTGTACAAGTTATTAATAAATAAAAGTATTATTTCTAAGACTCTCAATTATGTTTTTTGATCATGAATGCTACCCAGGTTGATTTTCGAGGGAAATTCAATTGTTGTTGACATGAAACTAATGTACAATGTCTGAGAGGATCCACAAAGACAATGGGTCAAGCAAACTTTCTTTTCGAGAACTTTTGAAGCCCACTCTGCAGGGATACCATTTGTCTGTGCTGTTGGATTATGCAAAGTATAAAGACTTACATTCAAAAGTAGGAAAACAAGTTCTCCTAAAAATAAGCCTTTGGTCAAACATTATATGTCAGTCTGGATAGTATAAATTGATCTTTAGCATTATAGAAGTTGCAGAGATATAATACAGTTTGCCATCTCGCTTAAAACACTCCTTAATTAAACAATTACATCAATAAATGTTATCATATTTGTTAAGACTTTATATTATGAACTGGACAGGGTTGCCATCGCAACTACACATTGAAAGTAGTTGCTTTAGTAGTCTAAAAAGTCAAAAATATTAGCCTAAATAATCTCCTTCTAGCGATAATTTAATTGTTTATCTGGCCCATTTATAGTCTTTTTCTATTATACTTATATGCTAAAAAATTAGGACATACATATGCAGAACAAAAAATTTTGAAACACAGCTAAACAATACTAAGTATGAGTTCATAAATTACCAACAAACAAAACTTTGATTTCTTAAGCCAACCTTTGTTTCCTTCAACTAAAACTGAATTTTTTTTTTTAACCTTCTTTAGTTCATTTACTTTAGAATTCAACTATTGCAATAATAATAAAGCAAATAATTTTTGTCCAATCTTCTATAATAACTATGGAATATACAGTAAAATCTCTCAAATACGGCCCCCACGGTAATCCGGCCTGGTCCTCAGTAATTTTTTTTTTTAATAACTAAATTCGTTTCCCTTTTTTGTTTCCCTATCCGCACATATTCATTATGAGTGAAAAAAGAAAGAAAAACTTTGTCACTATGGAATAGAAGCTTAATGCGTTAAGGAGATTGGATGCAGGGGAATTGCAATACAAATATCACTAGAGCTTGGTGTCAGAAAAAGTACATTTGTATTGTTTTTAATAAACATTTGACTGCAAAATTATGAAAATGGGGTTAAATGAATTAAACCTGGCATTATGTCTTCATAAAAATTGAGCTATTGTTGAGTTACTGTTGAGCTTTTGAGTTATTTTACGAACAATCTCGGTAGTCCGGCTTTTCTGTAATCCGGCCTACTGGGCGCCACATTAGGCCGGACTTGAGAGGTTTTCTGTAGTAGTTGTCGTGAATAAAAAGTACAATTGAAACAAAGATCTGAAAGCTCTTCACTTCAGATATTGTAGGACTGCAGAAGAATAAATAATTTTATTATTGTTGGTGAATATTAAATTATTTATTCTTCTACAATCCTACTTCAGAAAATGAGTTTCAGTCTTGTCAGATCAGTACTTTGGCATTGGAGAGTGCTTTTCAGTGAACCAATCAGAAGCTCTCGACATTGGGTGCAATGTGGCCTATGCAGTTCGAACCTCAAAAGTATATAAAAATACAATTTTTTTTCGTCTTAATGTTTCTCCTAAAATTTTCAGAAACATAGAGAAAACATCCCTAAGGTGGTCTTTCTTGAAGTCTTCAAAAAGTGTTCTCATAATTTTTAGGGTCTTTTTCTTAAAGAAAAACCATGATAAACGCCAGCTTGACTTTTAACTGTTCCCAATGCTAAAACTCTAGCAACAGACCGTAACAAGGGGCTTTTTGAACTATGACGTAGATGTGACGAACCACTTAAACAGTCCATTGGCCGAGAAAATGTATGACGCAATCTCCTCTTGAAAATTGGATGGAATGCTAGTGACGTTCAAAACTGCCGTTGCCATCTTTGCTCCCGATGTTATTTGAAAATGAATTTATTGCAAAATATTCAAAAATAGTCTCCTAAAACTTAAAAAAGTTGCCACTTATTTGAAAATAGTCGGTTTTGGGCCTGTTTTGCTTAAAAAAGTCACAATATTCGCATCAGATAAAATAATAGTTGCTAATAGTTGCTTCTTAGTCGCCAATGGCAACCCTAATTGGATGTAAAAGTTATATTTATGTCATCATTGTACAACTGATTTTTAATACAATATCAGTTTAGACAATGCCAAAAAAAAAAATTGTTTTCTGATCAATAAATCCTGCTATTCAATAGTTCCATCATTATAGTAAAGATTCACTTTAAAATTGCCAATCAAAACAAGATGCATTGAATTTATTACAAACTTTGCATAAATAATTCTTCTCGTGCTATTATTGAATTGACAAGTGCTTTTACTTGAGCTACTAGGCTGAAGAATGTAGCAAAAAATAGAAGACTATGTTTTCCTCTCCAATGGCAGTCAAATGCCAGTACACAACAGTCAAGCCTTCAGAAGTATAATAGCAATGATCAATCTTGTATTTGAAGGAAGGAACGTGCATGAGTTTAATACAATCTCTGCCGATTCTAAAGTTCTAAAGTAACAAATGATGATGATCTGCCAAATTTTACTATGACATCAGTTTTACAAACTGTAGACGACACTGAAATCCTGCATTTTTGGATAATTTGGATATTTTTTTTTTCCTTAACTGAAATAAACCCTTAAAAATCTCTTCACATCTAAATTGATTTACTTGTTTGATTATCAGTTAATAACCAAAATAAAACTAAAAAGAAAAAGCTTAAGAAAATATACACACACACATACACACAAAAGAAAAAAAATAATTATATACTGATTCAATCTTAAACTTCATACATTAATAAATCTGAAATTAAATTCAAATATTTAGTAAGCTGAGATGAAGTATTTTAGCAATGAAAAAATTAAAAATTGCAATATAAGCAAATGTTTATAAATGTCATGATGAATATGTCAAAATGTCATGTCATCCCTTAAATTCCAGTAATGATTGCAAAAAAAAAAAATCACTAGAATACCTATTCAAGTGATCTGGTCACTAACAGTTCCAATACTGCTTTGATAAGTTGCTGACTGTAAATAAAATTCTCTTAAAACCCCACTCAAAATACAATATACTACAAAATAATTACCTGTTGTTGTCGTATATATTCTTTTTCATAAATTTCTGCCAGACTCTGTTTACTTTTTTCTTGATCTAAGATAATCCGCCTCTTGTATTCAAATGGCTGTTCAATAGGCTTAATTTTTCGTTCCACATCATCCCAAGCCTGTAAGAATAAGTTAAAGTCATATTATTAATGAAAGAAAACCCGGTAATAAATCATTCTTATCAACAATGGAGATCCTGAAATATTTACCAATTTAAAAAAAGTAAATAAAATAGATGAATAAAGCTGATTAATGAACGACAGACTATGGGGAAATTCCAAATAACAGCAATGAATGGCAAGAAAGAAACTGCTGATTAAATTCTAAAGCATTAAAAGCCAAAATGTTCTGCCTCATTTCCTTCCTGTCTATCCATTCCTGTCTGTCAATAGCTCAAGAAATAGCTGAAACATCCTACATTTTTAATTTTAACATGAAGAAAAACATTACTGCAAAGTAATTTCAAATTTAACCCATAAAAAAAAAAAAGGAAAACGTTATTAATCAGTTTTAACTAAAAATTCCCACTCCTCATGTAAACAAAAACATAATTTAAAACAGCAAGCTGTATTTAATTTTAATTACTTTGTTCATCAAATATTGAGTTGTGGGCCTTAGAAAGACGAAAAAGTAACTTCTGATAGTAACATAATAATTTCTATTCGATGAGTAAAAATCTAGCGAATGGCAAGTATAAATTGTTTTATCCTTATTTTAAAAAGAGCAGTTTCATGTTCTCTTTTGTATTTAGCCAATTTATTACATATTTCACATTGTGAAATGAAATTTATCTCTAAATTAACAAGCTTTTCTACAAACTCTTTGGTGAGGCAACATCTGCAATAAAACTACTCTGAAAAGAGAAAGAAATACAACCCTTTACAGCTTCTAGATCAATAGAAAATTCGTTATGCAAATTTTGTACGAAAATATTGATATGATGTTTTTGACATGTTGACTTTCTTATTTACCCTGAAATACTAAATTAAAATCAATTGAACTGTTGATCCTTCAAATAAAACAGGTAGCTCTAATCTAAATTAATCAATTGCATTTTTTCTTTGCAAATTTGGAATTCAATGTAACTTATAGAGCAACGGTTCCAACCTTTTTTCACTTGCATACTCCTTGACAGCCCACTTTCATAAATGTACCAAAATATTAGCAAGATGTTTGAAATTAATGTAATTGCTGTTACAAAACTATGCTGTAACTAAAAATAAATGGGTCAGTAATGGGATTTAAAATAATGAGTTGAACAAACAATCTGTATATATTTACAGTGTCGTCAAACACTCTTTAGGGAGGGATAACGAGGGCTTTCCTCATGGTTAAATAACGAAAAAAAAAACCCACCACTCCTCCCCGTAGCTTTGGATTATTTTGACAACTTTTATCTTGTCTTTTGACTTACACTGTTGACATTTGTGCCTTTTCGGCCATTATTCAGTTTTTTTTTGTGTACCCCAGGGTACACCTTCCCCATACCACCAGGGGTACGCGTACCTCAGGTTGGGAACCACTGTTCTAGAGAATTGTTACTCTATTTTAATTTTATTTTTTGCAACAAAAAAGAAAGAATCTTCACCAGTATATTAACAAAGACCACAGAAATAATTTAAGTTAACATTATTTTATTAAATAATATTAATTCCAATATTATTCAGTAACTTCATATCCAACAATAATATTGCAATATTATTGCATGATAATGAAGACAATTAAAATTACAATTCTTTAAAAGAAAACTACTTTTATTTACACATTTTTTATGCTTATTTATATTATTTCATGCTAAATTTCTACCATTTAACAAAATGAGTGTAGGTTCCAGTTTTTTATTTACAAAATTTGAAAGGTTGAATAAAAAAAAAGCAAAAATCAGTAACTCGATACTTACTAAATCTTTAATTCTTTGTTTAATAATATCTTCTAACTTTAAGGTGGTTTCTTCAGTAATTACAGGAGCTGAAAAAGAAATATTGTAGTTAAGAATCTGAGATTAAAAGAAAAAAGAAGAAAAAAAGCCAGGAAAAATAAATTAGTTAATAAAAGAGTTAAATGAATAAAATGAATGAATGACCTATGCTTCTTATAAGAAGCTCATATAAGAGATTTGATGAACGCTTTCAATATATGAATAAGTATAGTAATAGTAGTACTCCATATAAGGGATATGAAACTTCTATTTACATATATAGATGGCCCAAAGCTGTAATGTGGATAACTGAAGGAAAGTGAGATAGATGAAAGGAAATCGTCAACACAGAATATAATCACAAGAAATATATTTTTTCCTGTTTTAAATTGTAAGAAAAACTTTTTCCACAAATTATTTAATGCTGTTGCAAGGGACGGAAGAGTTTGGTTTACCGTCAGTATCTATTACAATGACAAAGGGGAGTTTATCCTAGTATGACTGTTACAACTTGAAAATGAAATCTACATAGAAATGCAGATACAGCAAAAACTCATAAATGCCATTAAATGAGGGTTTTCTTATTGATAATTATGATACGGCTACTTTACAGAAAAAGAGGGTTACAAGATTCTTTTATAAAAAAATATAGGTGCTGTTTAACGTGTGCATTTGATCTAAATAAAAGGACAGCAGCACACAGTTAAAAAGATTAAACATTTTAACACATTAAAAATGGGTACAGGACTGGGGTTTGGCCTTTTCAACAGGGGATTTTCAACTGAACATTTAAAACCTGGTCCTGTAACCATTTTTAATGTGTTAAAATTTTTTAATCTCTTTAACTGTGTGTCTGTGTCTTTTATTTACATCTAATGTCACAGAGTTTAGTTTTCCTATCATTAAAATTAAATTGATGTGCTTTTGAAAAATTAAAAATTGTGTTAAAACATAAATATAGATGTTTAAAATGTGTAATAAAATTAATATTTATAAAAAAAAAATCTTCAATTAAAATTTTGTCACATCATTGTTAATTCATTTTCAAATAATTTTTATTTCTATTTTTAAAATATATATAAAGAAAAAAAAATGAAAGTAGAAAATTGTAAATGGATAAATAATAATAAGTGAACTCACTCCCAGCCTTTCAAAGCAGTACAATAAAAGTAGTTAACAAAAAGCAAATAAATAAAGAGAGATTCTTCACTTAAATAGGAAACAAAACTAAAAGCAAAAATAATAATAATAATAAAACACTTCCACCAAAGAGCACAACACTCCTCACTCCACTCAGCCATTGTCAAGGCTTACATACACCTCACATCCCTTGACCTCGCAAACCCTTCTCTAACACTCACTACCCTCGATACCCACACACAGCAGCTGCATGAATCATGGGTTCTTAAGGAACTTCATGGCAGACATTGCCACGAACTCAGCCAGCCTCATGTCGACATGGAAGCGTCGACATGACAAGCGGTGAGCTGTTTGGGGAGTGAATTACATATAGGACTATGGGGGTTTCGCCGGAGAATGAGAAATTCTTCGTATAACTGAATGTTTCGTATAAGTGAGACTTCACTGTATTTCTTCTTAAAATGACGATAGGATCATAAGTTTAATTATAAAATTGTAAAAACAAACAAATCAAACTATTAAACTGTTTTTTATAATTAAAAAGGTGAGATCCAACCTTCCTCAGAAGCATAGTTTTTTTTTTTTATTACTAACTTTCTAGCTTCAGATTCAACTCACTGTTGCAGTACTTCTATCTTAGTGTATTGCTGCCAACACACATAAATGGCACAAGAGGCGAATATATAAATTACAATTACATTAGGAAATCATTAATATATATTCCAATTTACAGATATTTCCAAATTTAGATATTTTAAACTATAAATTGAGCACAAAGGTTAAAGGGAAAGATAAATCTATGGGATATTATAAAAAAGTTTAAAATGAAATGTACCCTTGAACCCCCCCCCCCTTTCTGTTTTTGGAAACCCACTGATGTCACTGTTTACCATGGCATCTGCTCACACCATCATTATAGCACTGCTCTTTCTGTAGAACCATTCATTTATTATTATATAAATTAAAAAAGTGGGGGATCATAAAAAAAAGATTCACAACAATTTCTGTTCATATACTTCTTATATTTGAATTTTCTGATAAACAATCTACTACATGTAATTGCTGAAGAAATCATTTCGAATGTAGTGTGGAATTGTATCCCATACCTCGAGAGTGCATTGTTTATATTTATATTAAATTATCTCAAAATGAAAATTTAAATAAAGTTTTCAACCACTGAAAGCTGAAAGAATAATTTTAATTTAAGCATTACGTAACTTTCTTTTTACCTTGTCTCTGTGTGTGGTCGAACTGAAGGTTCTCTTGAAGGAGGCTGTTCTCTGGTCGAGAAGTGGCATCTGCTTCTCCTAACAATTGCCAGGGTTTTTCAGCTAAATTGCTCTCTTCCAATTCGGCAATTTTCCTTTTCAACTGCAAAGAATACAAAGAGAACAAAAATTAGTTTTGAGTCAAGCCAGGCAGCATTTACTAAGTTAGGCTTATGAATGCGATTACAAAGATATACTTCAGTTTTAAGTGAAATGTCAAATATATTTTATAACTGCTTAATTTTTGCAATTACAAGTTAGCTATCTTTTAATTCTCTTATGGCTATATCTACAAGATAGATTGAAATTTTAAGCTATCTACGCTTTTCTCAACTATCTATCTACATTATAAGCTAAATCATTAAACCTTAATCTAATTTAAGAAATGAGAACGTCAAAGATGATGAAAAAAAAAAAAGACGGAAATGTATATGAAACAGCACAGAAACCCTAGAAAATCTGCTTTTTGTGGTGTTTATCCTTTAAGAAATGTTAAAATTTTGGGTGTCAGGATGAAGAGGCTGATGAGGAGTGTAACAAGATCTGCCGAGTCTATTAAACAATAATGTATTTAGAACAAAAATTAAACTTAAAAATCAATCATAATAAATAAATAATAAAAACAAAAATATACAAATAAATACACAATATATTAATGTTTTTAAAGTTAGGAGGAAATAACATGTGAATATTTCGAGATTTCTAAGATTTCTTCCTCACTTAAGAAGTAAAAAAAAAAGTCATGAGATTTATAATAACAATGAAAGATCGCCAAGCAAGGAAAGTTAAGAAGTTAATAAATTAAGTTAATAAGGATATTAAATAAATAAATAAATAAATAAATAAATAAATAAATAAATAAATAAATAAATAAATAAATAAAAAAGAAAGAAAAACAAATGCCATTGATAGAATTTATTTTGAACGCTCTACAAAAAAATAACCGAAGGCAATTCGCACATTGACTTTCCAAATTAAGAGAACAAACAGAGGGAGAGAGGAGGAGGAGGACCTTTGGCCTTTTTCCTTACAATTGAACATGATTGTAGCGTTCCAATCACAACTATTGTCAAGGGCGGCTCTTCGGACGGGATTACTGCCCCTCCCGGGATCGAATAGGGGTCAGTTGCTTTTATCACGTGTCGTGGTCCATTTGTCAATGCGTTGTTTACGAGTTTGATTGCGGACTGGTGGATCTCAACTGTGGGTCCCTCCAGACCAATAAACTTGGAGTGCAATTTCCGAGATTTCTTTTTATTTTTCTGTCATCTTTTCCGAGGTCCTCGACCGACTCAAGCCCCCGCCAAACAGCGATCGCTCGGCTCTTCTTCAGGAAAACACAGAAAACGGAATGAAACAGCATTTACTGGTTGCCCTCTTCCCCGTCTCCCTTAAAGACTCTAGAACTCCCCCTCCCTCTCCTCCTAAGAGGGAGGGAGGGAAAGAAGAGGCAGAAAAAAAATAACCATCCACCTACCATTTCTCAATGGCAGAAGTTTCCATTCTCTTCCTCCACTGTTTTCTCGCGTCTTAATAGAAAGTCAGGGAGAGAGCGGGAAAAAAATGCTTTTTATTGGACAGACACACCATAAATCATCGGAACTATTGTGCAGTAATTCTTTTTTTAAACGAAGAAAAGCAGAACAAAAATGGTGTATTAATGGGCCGTTCTGAGTCATTCAGTAAAGAGCTTTTTTCTTTCTTTCTCTCTTTCCTTTTTCCCTTAGTGTAGATGAATTAATATTGCCTCCAAAGCAAACTTCGTTTACGTTGAAGCGAACAAGTTACTGGTATTGCAAAGGATGCAAATAAAGATAAATGCTTTTCAACATAAGAATAATTTATATACTTTAGAAACCAGAGTTTTAAGAATAGAAATTATAATATATTGACGCTTGATTAGTCTTTTTATATATACTTATATAACAGTTTATAACTCACTTGAATTGATATCACATGTTAAATGAGTGAATGAATGAATATTGGGATAAGGCATTTAATAATGAACAACTCTAATACTAGTCAACAAGTATTGACTGAGATAATACAACCTTGTATTCATAAAGGCCTG
>JAFIDM010012231.1:123855075-123948603 GCA_023159025.1 Thereuonema tuberculata | reverse complement strand
AATAATAATCTTGGAGCTTTCCATTAATATTCGTTACCAGATGTTTTATCCTTTCTTTTCCTGATGTCCGCCATTTTTTTTCTCTCCTTCGTTCGCTTTATTCCAACTTCAAATTAATATATTTCCTTCCCGACGTCAACGACATGAAAAATTCAACCCATCACCAATCTCCAAGTGGTAGCTTTTTGCTGGGCTTTGGGGTCAGTGTGCGGCTGGAGGTGGGTGGATGTAGGTCTCTCCGTCTCATTGCCTCCTGCCTCCACTACCAGTGCTTTCGATGGACGACGACAGCAGGGAAAATTTGTGTGTATTTTCCGTGTCCGATGCCCATCTAAATCAGTCGTCGACCACCTCGGCGCCTAAGTTACGGGTTCCCGCCATTGGCATCGAGCGACAGAACCCATAGCCATTTCACATTTGTTCGCTGGAGACCATTGAGTGCCTTGATATTGGCCATCTGAGCAGTACTGCCAGCCAGCACCAACACGCCCGCCTCGCCCTAATGGAGCAGTAGACACAGAAATGCTCTCTACTACGAAGTGACTACTGCGGTTACAAGGTGTTCTGGTTTGTTAAAAACACTTGTCTTTACAAATGGACAAGTAATATTTCATTAAGTTTAACAACAAGAAAAGGAAGTTGAAATATTTATGGATTTTTAATCTTCAATAAAAGTGAAAATAAGAAAATCAGTTGTTTTACTAAAATAAAACAACGACAACATAGTTATGCAATTGTTGATACGAAAAACACTCCAGACAAAAAGAATTTATTAATGTAAAAGATTGAAAGAAAAAATAAATAGAAAAGAAAATTTAAAAATATTTATCGTAGTCTAATTTGACCCTGAATTGAAGATTAAACTTAACACAAATATTAGTTGTCCAAGTCTAGTCTTATTTTTTGACTTAAAAAACAATTTCCATGATATTACTTTCGGGCAAAATATTTTCTTTTTTCGCAAACGTTTTTCCATTAGTGAATATTTCTAAATTCTGCCCTACAGATGCCAACAACTTACTCAGCGAAAACTAAAGATAAAATATAATTCTGTTATACATAATTACATTAAATTTTTAAAATAAATGCCGTAACACATATATTGCGAAATAAAACATAATGACGATCGTTAATCTCAGAAACTCACTGAAACTTAATAATTATCAATAATGATCATTTTAATTTATGCGCCACATATTGGTTTCGGAGTATTAGTTGATCGTAAGTTCTGGATTTTTTTTTCTCTCTTTTTTAGCTTCAAACACATTTATACGCCGACATTAACGGTATATGATAAAAATAAACCATAAATGTCATAATTTATGAGAGATGTTTTTTTTCTAATATTGAAGATAGAAATGCAAGCATTTGTTTCAATTTTCATAATTATGAAGTGTATCTAGATCACAGAATAGTAATAGTAATAAATAAATAAATAAAAAAAAAAGTATGTAAAATACACAGATATTTTTTACGGGTCATTTGTAAAATCTTCATAATCCTAAAGTTTTTAAGGTCAATGGTAACTACACAATGTACATCTACAATTTCCAGTCCTTATGAGTTGTAAGAGTTTAATATTCTGAAAGTTGGTTAAAGGTAATTTCTTGATTTTCTTCAACTTCACTTCGTTCATTTAAAAGCTTATACCGGTATCTATTTACAAATAAATATTATCATCATTTTCTGTATAAAAATTATAAATTTTTAATAAATATATTTATTGAAGAATAAATTAGAATTTGAACGAACTGAAATGGTTACTTATCTTAATTAAAGCTCCGCCTAGCTTTCATGATAGTAGCTTTTCTGCAAAACTTATTTTATCATATTTATTCCTTCCTCATACTAATATCTCGAATGTTTTTTTCATCATTTCTTATATTGGTAAAAAATTCTAAAATCTAGAAGTAAATACTTTATTAACAACTCCTCTAGATTGATAAGAGCTCTGTTGTCAGTAAGACTACCGTTATTATATTCTAAAAATAGTCAAGAAAAACTAACTTATTGAAGTTCATGCTGGTAGGAAATAACTCGTTGGCAGCACTCCGCAAGGCCTAGCTTCAAATCCAGCAATAATGTTTTCTTTTCTCCCAGATGTGGAAAGGTCTTCTACAGTCTTTCCTTGAAATCAAGTCCCATTTGCGGATATCTTAAGGTCCTATGAACAGGAAACCATCACCGTCTCCTCCCTAGTTCATCACGCACACCGTAGAAGGGTAGGGTCGCCTACGGTTCTTACCGCTCTGGCACTTAAAGACAGGTTTCAGCTTCAGAAAGGTTGAGTGACTTTACTCAGGCCTATATTTCATGTACTCGGGGTAATACAAGTGTAGTTTTCAACAGCAGGTGTTATCCATCAAATTTAACAACAGTACCAGATATATTACGCTAACTTATAGAGAATATTGTTCCTAATCCTTATCCTTGATGTTTCTGTCTAGATAATTTTTCTTCTAACAATCCTTATTTTCAAACAATAAGACATAAAAATAATTGAAAAGATTTTCTATGAATTCAGTGATTCAGCGAAATATTTTCGGACCTAGCAAAAAATACAAGCAAATAACGAAAATAACGTTTCTATCAATATAAAAACAGGAAGTATCTTACAATCAAGGACTAAGTGAGATATACTACAAATAAAAAAAAAAAACGATATAAGAGAGAACTTTCCAAAAAACAAAAATAAAATAAAATAAATAAATAAATAAATAAATAAATAAATAAATAAATAAATAAATAAAAGTTGAAATTACAGTAGGCCTAATTAACTCTAAAATAAGGTATCAGAGTTAATTAATCGCATTTAGGTTTAGTTTACAAATTTTGCACATATAACACCTGGCGAAACAATTTCATCGTCTCATTTTTAAGAAGATGTAGATACTATCTCTTCAATTGAGATAGCATCCAAGTAAAACCCGAAACATAGAAGAGACCCATTTCATGAATTGTAATTTATCATTTTTTTTTTTATTCGAAACAGGACATCTCGTATTCGCAAGATAAACCGCAAGAAAGGAAAAGGGAAGAGACTGAAACGGGGAGGAAGAAGGGAATGTCGAAATAAACTCCGGAGAAGAAAATTACACTGTGGATTCGTCCGGTAAAGTATCTCTGAACCTCCTTCCCCTCCGGTAGCAAATCGACTCATCGATCGGGGACTGGGAATCATCGTTACCGAATGAGTGACAGCTTCTTTCTCCGATATTCCGTGCAGGGGGTGAGCTGTTACCGTAGTTTTCCGTTATCCCCTCTTTCTCCTTCGCAAGGGGAATCATAAAGATAAGAGGGGAGGGGGACGATTCGACAGTTTGGAAGGTATCTTCAGGAATGCCGGAGTCTCAGGGGACCTACCATTCACTGCGACCAAGGCTTAATTTCCCCTCAATAAACATCGAGAAGTGTCCGGTTTAAGAAAAGAAAAAAAGAAAGCGGACGAATTTTATTGCCAATCTGGATTCGCTCATTCAACACGGACATAAGGCGGTTTATGGAGGAAAAAGGAATATGCTTCAAGGCTAATAAAGATAGACCAGGATCATATTTAGATGCTCATTTACGGTTTATAACACGCAGAAAAGATTTACTACTTAGGAAAGAGAAAGAAGATGGTGATGCTGAAGGAATTTACAACTAATTTCGCTTAAAGTCAGCGATTAACATTTTTTTTTTAATATGGGAAAAAAAATTGTATAAAACGAACTTGAATGTGATGGACGATTTTATTCGACAAGCTTCATGACGTCTTTAGTATCTGATCCTTGATAGATAGGAGCAAGACCTCCACATCTTGGCAATCGTAGGGCCGTGGTAATCTACTTACAAGGTTTCCTTAAGAACGAAGGCCCTACAATCGAAAGATCAGTGTAATTTTATCTTTGGTGAAAGGTCTCATCTTTATGACTTACGAACAAATTTCGCACACGAATGAAGTGATCGTAGATTAAGAATCACGAAAATACGGCTCCTGGTCTGTCTTGAACGAAAATTTCCAACGCTATATGTTGTGCGATTTTACGGAACTAATCAGTTAACAATTCCCGCTTCAATTACTACATCGATTTTAATGTCATTGTCTCCAGATGATCAAAACGAAACAAAGATCCAAAAATTTAACATGGACTGGAGGAAACGGGGTTTCTTCTTACCTAATGAGATTCGTCGTTGTTTACTGTTGATTTCTGACAGGGTTTTCTAACTAGTTCTTTTATGTTTTCTGTGAATGTTGTAAGTAAGGCTGGGATGCAATGATCTAACTGACCTTTAGTAGCAGACCTAAATTTAAGCTTAAGTAGAACAATAGAATTGTTTCCGATCACCAATAAACTCTTTACGTTTGGTCACCTTCAGAAGGGGAAAAAATGACTTACAGTATACTTCACTAATTCATTGCAATATTTGGAAATTACCGCTTTCATTTGTGATTTAAATCACAAATTTCTCAATTCTAACTTGTCAGATATCTCACTACATTTTTATGAAAATTGATAAAAAAAAAAAAAATACGAAACCGGGAATCAAGAAGTAGAACATTTTATCTTGAAGGACATAACATACACACCTATCGTATTCAACTGCAAAAGTTTATAAAGAGGTAGTTAAGATGATAGACCTGAGAAGTTCATATGGATTATGCAGTTATTATTTTATTTGTTGCTATTTGCGTCAAAGAATTTCCTTAAGGACGTTAAGAGATAAACAAGTGAAACGATTCCTTTAAAACAACTTTTGGCAGTAGTAGGTATGCCTGATAAAAGTAATGTCGCTGTAGATAACACAACTGCCTCGAAGACCTCTAAGTCTCTAAATTGGTTTTGTTTAATAAGATATCGTTTACTTAAAGTGCTTTTCATAAAGCCATTTAATTGAACACAGGACGTATTCCACTTCCATGCTGTCATCCTCTTTATAAAACAGAAAATAAGGAAGAAAAAAAAGTAGATAAGTTGCTGAATTTTGTTTTGATTCCTTCGTTCTATTCGAATGTGCTTTTCCAATAGCCCGAAGGAATCCACTGACCCCTGATGCTCCATCCCCTTCCACTCATGTTGCGATTGTGTGGGCGTGTCGAGAACCGTAAACAATGGCAATCAATCCGTTTCTTTCACTTGTCTCCTTTCTGCTAAAGTGTCGCTGGACAGAAACGTCGAGATTGTGGTCAATCAGTGCGGGTGGGTGGGAGCGGTGGACTTCAAAATGGTTCCGCGTCACGTATTAAGGGATCCATTCACCATTTCCAATTGCTCGGAATTTCAGCTACTTTACCCAACCCCTTTTCGATCGCAACGGACGTTTCTGATTCTCCTCAATTGCTTTCCGTCATCCAACTGCTTTCCAAAGTGACCATGAATCACTTTTAAGTCGGGACAAAAAAAACCTCATAACGACTTTTAGATACTTTACTACATCTACAGAAGTTAACGATTGCAAAAATAAATTTTAAAATTGTATTTTCCACTCGTATATTACATTAACAGAATTATTAAATATAAATGTCGTTTCGTGTTCTTAAAACCAATATTTTTTTATAACATTTATAACAATGCAGAAACAATAATAAAACCGTAATAAACCGCTCTTAAAATTAATGGTCTTTCAGATTTAGCAATAAGATTTTTCTATTTCATGCCATTTGAAAAAAGAGAGATAGCGAGTGATGCATCATGGGACACTTCTACTTAACAAAATGATACAAGAGATTCAAGCATTTTACCGAGATTTCCAATAATAACGAAAAGGAGATAAAATAACTATATAAAAATGAAAGTCTTTTTTTGTATGTATCTATGTTAATTAATTTAAGGTCAAAAGTTCAAAACTTGCTTTTCTTTTTGATAGTTAATTTGTTTTAACATATTTCCTTCGTGGAGACACTTACTTAGATTATATTTTAATTTTTCACTAAGAGTACAAAATGCGTCAAGATCGATTCTTCTCTAAATTTTCTCTGGAATTGAAAAAAAACGATTTGCAATTCCAGTTTTATTAAATTCTGTTAACTAATCAAAAGGCAAAGTAGTAATAATAGGTTTACGCAATCTTAATACTGTACTGTAAGTAGAAAAAGTGAAAAATTAAGGTGAAAGTTTTAATAATTGTTTACACTACAGCCATGCTCTTCTAAATGGTACGCCACCGTAGCTTTTGACGACTAAGAGTTCATCAAAAAATGGCCAATAAATTTCGCCAATAAATCATTTACGTTCTTGTAGTAGTAGGTAGAATTGCTATTACCAATTTCCTTATCTACAATTTCCTACGTCAATTAGCTAAAGACAATTTTTGAGTGCTATGGATTTTAAGGCACACAATTTCAATGTTTTTTTGAAGTAGAACTTTTATGTACATTACTGAAGATGACAGTTAAAAATAAACATTTGGAAATAAAATGAAAACACGCTGCAAATAGATTTAAAATGATTTAGTTCCATTTTAAATTCTTCCATCAATTTTACTAAAAGTTTACTATATTTTTCACGTAATTTGTATTCCTGGACTACCAATAATCTTTTTGTGAAAGAGTTTTAGCTATTTTTATTGCTTAATTGTTAGGGAAACGGATGGGACGATAAGGATAATTATTACATTTAAGTAGGCCGCGTACTAAAGTAAAGGAAGAAGTATGAGGCGTTCCACACAATTATATCATATGCTTCGTAATAGCTTCAGAATGCAATTTCCATTGCCATTATTAATTAGAAATGAGAGTTAACAAGAAGTTTTGAAATAACTTAAAATGTTATTTTTAAAATTTCTTTAAATTTTATTTTTCCTTTTTAAAGTCATGATAAGTTCAGAAACGAAAAGTCTATATTTACATTCAAATTAAAACGTCTACAAACAGTACGAATTTTCGATTTTCCCAAAAAATGAATTAAATCCATATTACTTTATGAAATCGGATAATTAATGAATTAGCAAAAAAAAGAAAAAGAAAGATTAACTTTGTGTTGAAGGCAAAGCAATATTAATAGCATTAGGATACAAATCCATTGTTTAGAGTACAATTCTTTTCATTGGGAATTTTTCGCACCAATTTCTCGACAAGACTCTCAAAAGTGTTAAAATGTAAATGTCCGAATGACTCTACTCCTTAAATATGCATATCATGTTTGAAGAAGATCTATCCAGTGCTTAAAAAGTATTGATGATGGATTTTGTGATCTGATGAGTCTCACTTCCCGGCAAAAAAAGGCTGAAAGGAATACAGAGACGGACGTTTAGCATTCAATCGACGCTTAATTTAAAGGAAAAACAACGGAAAATACAACGCAGTTTTAAAAACACACGCTTACAATAACGGTGTTAACATGAATGTCAGGCTGAATATTATCTGCCATCCCATTAGATATCTTTAGTATCAATGTAGAATATGGACAAAGGCGACAGTAAGACAATAATAATAAAATTATTATTACTTCTACCCTACTTTTTTTTATTAATGTTGACATAAGGTTAAAAAAAAATATGTATAACAATAGAGTTTAAATCTTTAGGAGAAAGGCTGACAGACTGTAAGAAATATAGTTAATTTCCTTTGCGATACTAAAATATACGCAGCATCAATTATCATCAAATAATCGCAAAAATGATTGAATCTCGTGCATTGATCTCTTCCGGTTGGAATGTGTTAAATTTATTGTTTTAAGTTTTCATGTGTTGAGCGTAAAATGCCGGAATGTCTGTAACTTGCGATTTAAAAAAAAAAAAATAGACGAAAAACCCAATACATTAAATTACTAAGCAATCACTTCTCAGTTAGTGGATTCCTCTCTAATTTTGTACGATTTCAAACGTATTCATTTCCTATTGAGAACATTAAAAATATTACAGAATTTTTGAAATAAAACCATCCGAAAGAGATACTCGCATGGGATGATTCAAAAGTGTTCGTCATCTACTGGAGGAAAAAAAACAAAAAAAAGTAACTGCTATCTTAAAGATGATTTAATAAGACCTATTCACTTTGAATTCTTATTTTCAGGACAGCATTAAACTAATAGCAAAAGTCCAGTTTAGTTTTTTTTTAGTTTGATCGTAGGAGGGAAATATTTATTCGAAAAATCCAGATGGATACTTAGAAGGTGCTGCCATCTAACGAACGACAACGGAATTATTCTTACGAGGTTAAGAGATCAACTTTACAGTTTACAAGTGTTATTATGTTATCAACAGCTTCGTTCATAGAAACTTTTAATTTAATTTCAATTCAATAAAATATTAAAATATAATTTTTGCACATATTTATATATTTAAAAAAAAAAATCGAAAATCAGGCAAACAAATTTTTTTTTCGCATTACTTGTGAAATGTATTATTTCGGTTATGAATTTTCGACAAATTCATCGTCAGTTATCGTCATTTTTACATATTTGACAAAGAAAAACTTGCGTCGAAAAAACCCTAAAAACAATTGAAGTCTGTGCCATTCAGTGAACAAATATCGAAACAATTATTTGTTGATTTGAAAGATGACGTTGTTCTCATTAAAATCTCTTCAATAGATAGAAAATGTATTTGTTGCACTAAGTGCTTAACTCTGCATTACGAATCAGGGTGGCCACTCTCCAGACATTTTAAAATTCCCTGACTTTTCCAGGTTTTCGAGGTGAATTGAAAAAAAAAATCCAGATGCGGGGCTGGACACGAATTGTACACGATATTGTAGAAACTCATAACTCAATTGCACGTTTTTCTCTTTTACTAAATGTTTTCTTTTTAATAATTTCCTCTGTAATAAGTTTATTCCATTAATAGAAATAAATTTTACTTCTTATAATTTATGACATAGAAACACCATCATATTTGTTTATTGCACACTTTTGCTAACTGTTTAGTATCATTAACAATTTAAAATTTTAATTTCTAGATTTTATTAAAATGTTGCTTTCTTTAATAAAATTACCTGAGTTTTTACAACAGATGTAAATTATCATTAAATTCAAGAGAAAATCAAATTACACAGTTTTAACCACTTTGTATTATATTCACATGCTTATAATAATTTTTTGAAATGTAAACAATTTTGATAACAAATAAGATGTAAGATTTGTTAACAAATAAGTGTGAGACTGCAAATATCCACACACACACAAATGGGAAAAATAATCTTAGTGAATATATTTTAATAATAGTTGCTTGATAGATATATTGGGTTAAAATAAAAAATATTAGAGTAAATAAAGGATATGATTGAAAAATATACGATAATTGGAAAATGTACTACAAAACAGAAAATTTTTAAAATATATATGATATACAGGATGTATATGACCTCTATTCCTGAGAGTACAATCACATTTTTCAGAACTTGATTTCTTCCTCAATAAGATCAGCTTCCTTTTGAGCATTGGTAATTAATTTTTGCTTTTTGCATTGCAGTTCTTTGAGTTTTAATTTTCTTTTGTTCATCTCCAGAGGACAAAATGCAAACCCCATAACCCACAACCCATTTTTAAGACAGGAGAGATGAGAAAATTCCAGAAATTTTCTTAAATTTCCCTGGCTTTTCCAGGTTTTCCCTGGAAGTTTTCAAATTCCCTGACAATTCCAGGTTCTCCAGGTTTCCAGGTTGAGTGGCCACCCTGCGAATATATGAAGTAAAAATAACATTTCTCTTATTGGTTAAATATTCACTTTAATATTATAATCAAAAACAAGTTCTCATTAGTCAACTGGGCGTCATTATTTATTTTCTGTTAATGCATTAACTGTTTCGTTGTTTGGTGCCGTTGGGTATTTCTGTCTGATGTAAATATAATTCTAATATAGACGCAGATGAAACAATATTATTTTTCAACTACTATTAGTATTAAAAAGAAGTAGACCAAATAATGGTTTATAAATAACATTTCAGGATTTATAAATTTATTTCCCCCCTCCCCCTCCCAAAAAAAAAAAAACAACCTCCGATTCAAATATCTAGTATTATTGTTAAAGTGATTAAAAAACGCAGAATATGTAATCTCTTTATTTTATATCTTTGTAACGAATTACGAATATTATTTTGTTGCTGAAGTGAAGCAGCGATTACTACTGGGTTAATGGCCATAGGGAGTGTAATTAGTTTTTAGAGGGTTGTTCGTTACGGACATGACTATTTTGGACGTTATTTGTTTTATTTTAAAACGTCGATCCCAAAGTTATCTCAGTTCAAGCCAAGTATGATGATAATGTTCATGTAATTGCTAACATAAGTTATCATTTTAATGATTTATTTAAATACATTGCATAGCAGTACTTACAGTGCTTAATAATGAGGTAGGCTTGCCTATTAATATCTACCTTGTCAATAGAGTAATGAACTTCATTTCTATATTTTTATTCAATGAATTGGTGTAGATAATTCAATTCTTAACACTAATCTCAATATTTTAAATGGAATATAATTTTAAAATTGTTAGAAACAGTTACAATAACGAGTAAAATTTATATTATAGACAATTCTCTTTAAATGGCGCATTAATTTTTATCAGAGCTTTTAAAACATTTTTTTTTTCTTTTTATCGGAAAGATGTCAAAATCCTTTAATTCAATGTTGAGCAAAACACATTTCTAGATCCAGTGAAAGTCCTTGTTAATTTACAGCTTGAGGTAATTTCTTAAAGTGATGGGCAGATGACAGGTTCCGTGAGTGATTCAACATTCTGGGATCACGGCGGAGAGCAGACACTGATGATGGATTTTTATTGGGTGTTGGTGTGTGTTTTTATCCTAAGTGGGGCAGAATATAATAGACGATCCCATTTCGGGTTGGGACGACAGATAGCCATGGGGACGCTTTCTACGGTACGCGATAAGGACCCAATGTTCTCAATAAATACGCTTGTGATGAACGGGAGACGGGCGACCAATAAATCTAAAGGAGCCACGAAGATCTCCAGGGCCAAACAACCCTACTGAAAGATGTAGCGTTTGGGACCTCAAAAAAATACCGGAATTATTTGCCGCCAACTTAGAAAAAGAAAGGACTTCTGGATCAATCCTAAACTGTAAGTATAAAGGAGGAAAAAAAAAAAAAGAACTCCCTGAGAAAATGTTTAAACAATACATCGGAAGCGCAGTGGTGCCTCAAAGGAAAAAATACACAATTTACATTATTTGCCAAATTTGATTTCAATTATTATTACTATTTCGTAAGTCCGGGCTGTTGATACTTCTGCCTTTGGCGACGATAAGGGGCAAGAATTGTGAGCCTTTATCGTTGCACAGGGTACGCAGGATCAGGCAAAACACAGAAGAAGAAAGTCATAAAACATGCCGACTCCGAGATTCGAACCCAGGATCTGACACACATACCTCGTGAAAAGCAGCAACCTTGATCACAAGGCTATGACGGAAGGGATCGATTTCATTAAGCTCACAATTCATCTAAATACTTACTTTCGAAACGAAATATGCAATAAAAAGAGCAACAATAAATTAGATTTGAAACAGTTGTAAGTTGATGAACTGTTTCATACGAAAAAATAATTAAAAAAAAAAAAGAAACTGGTCTAGTGTTAGTTGGAGAAAAGGCAATCCCCCCAACCTGAAGAGCATGTTAAACTTTTATGGATAGCAGTGCTTCTCAATCTTTTTCGCTTCACGGCACAGAAATCCCGCGGCCCAACGAGCTTTTTCAAAGCTTTTTTCGCTATCACAGAATCTTTCAAAGATATCTAAGAATGACCAAAACAAACAGTCTGTTTTCAAATAAAAGATACCCTGAAATAAACAAAATCCCGATTTGAATGAGAATTAATAATTTATTAACCTTATATTAACCATAATATTTCTGTTATTTTGACGTCTAGATTTTATTCTGGATACAAACATACGACTAGCGTGTAGCTAAATGTTGATTGCAGATACACTCTCAGAATTTTCTTGAGAGACATTAAAGGCATCTTCACGGCGCGGCGCACCGGTTGAGAAGCACTGACCTACATAATATCATTTCCTTGAGAAAAAGATGCTACTTTGTTTCACTTAATAATAGGAGTCCGAGCCACGGAAATATTATTGAAATCAGGGGTGCATAACCTTAGGAAGTCTGAGGGTCAGTACTTTTATAAAAGCTCTGATGGAGGGCCACAATGTCCCATCCTCCAACTCTTACTATATCTTATTGATTAACGATTTGATGTCATTTATAATAATAATTAATAATAATACACGTAATTTACATAAATGCCTTTTTAAGTAATGATTTGACAGCGCCATTTGTAATAATTTTAATAATAATAATAATTTACATAAAATTCAAATTATCAAATCATGCTGTAGTGCAGAGCAAGAGGAGTAGAAAGGAGAGAGTAACTCTTTAACTGATGTTGATTGCGTTAGTTGGGTTACATATCAACATTCCAATAGTCAAGTCTGAGACAGTTGCTGTTGCAAGTTGTGACATTTTTCAATGAATCTGTTGGCAGCAACGGAAAGGATCAAATTTAATTTTAAGTTTGACACTATCTGGCCGCAGCAAAGTATACCGGCGGGCCGTGGGTTGTGTACCACTTATTTAAATCAACAAAAATAAAAATACTAAGAATTTTTTTTTTTTTTTATTGCAATTATTTTCCAACCTGGACAATATCGGGTTATCTTTCCTATAGTAGAGAAGTACTGTATAAAGACTGTTCATTGTTTAAATCTCTTACTGCTGCAGTAACAACGTCAAGAAACAAAAGAATTACCTATAATTCTAATTCTCAAAGAGTAGCACTATATGGAGTAAATTAAACTTTCTCATGTCGCTTGGATATCCATCACGATGGCCTTCTACAAGATTAATTGTTAGACGAGGTTTAATCAATGCTGGCGTCTTCAAAATAAGAAATTTCATTTGTGCGCACGTCACAGATCAGAATGAACAGTAGAGCGTTCGCAACGGTCTACTGGTAGTATATGTAATGATGAGCTACCACCGACAACCAGTCATTACAATTTATCAGACAAGATCGTTCACCATTTAGAAAATTACTTAATAGCAAAAAAATTAATTCATTTATAGTGAGCGGCGTAATGATTATTTTTGGAAGTCTAAAGCTTCTACCTAACAAATCAATTTATAATTGACAAAGTCAATAGTGTAACAGGGCTGCGGAGTCGGAGTCGGATTCTTGGATTACTGGAGTCGGAGTCGGTAAAAATGTACCGACTCCTAACAAATTTAAATTATAATGTAAATAATATGTTATAACTTCTATTTATAGACAATAATTTGATTAACTTAAATTTAAAATATATCTGAAAAAAAATAAGTGCTTCGCAAATTTCAAAACATAACAATATTATAATACAGTAAAACCCCGTTATTACGCTCGTCAAGGGACCGTGACCTACAAGCGTAATAAGCGGGATAGCGCTATAAACGGGGAATAGTTTATTTGATGGGGAAACATTTAGACACCATTTTACAGGAAAGATACTTGATTCTGAAATAGATATAGTGCAAATGTGAGCTTATTTCCTATTAAAAAAATCTTTGATTGTGGTTTGCCGTGTGTGTATGCTACTGTTATAAATTATGACATTTTCAATGCGGTTCAAGAAACTATTAACATCAATTGATATTCCACTAGGAGCAATACAAATATATTTTCGGAGCAGTTTTAGTGCACTGCCCGCTATTTCACGCGCCTTTTCTTGAATGATTGGGTCACTTAATGGCACTGATGCATCACGGGACTGATGAATCCATTCAATTAGAATTTCCTCGGCATCTTCACATTTTCCACACTTTACTTTTTACGTTTGCAACCATCCTTCGCTGAATTGATAATTCCATTCTTATTTTTTATTATTGTTCTCAGACTGGATCAGGGAATTCTTAGATTCTGCGAAAACCTTCTGATTTAGTGTAGAATTCTCGTCGTACTTACGAAGAATTTGCAATTTTTCACTTATAGAAAGGGATTTCCGCTTCGACATTTTGCACTAACTTACTGTATCACAGACCCGCACTTCAAAGAGTTCGAAGATTCCCTCCTACCAGGGAAAGAAAAGAATCGTTACAGTGTTACATTTCTTTTCGATACAAAATTTCCGATATAAAAAAGCGCTACAAGCGGGATTTGAAGCGTTATAAGAGGGTAAAAGTATACAGAGTTATATAGAAAATTCCAGGGACCGCATGAAAGGAGCGTAAAGAACGGGATAGTGCTATAAGCGGGAGCGTAATAACGGGGTTTTACTGTATTTATATTAATGAAAGCGGCATCCCATGAAAAACTTCACAATGGCAAAAAAAAAAAAAAAAAAAAAAAAAAAACTGACAACAAAGTCGGATGTTTTTGAACACTTTACAATAACAACAGGGAAACATTCAATATGTCAGTGCATTACGCACTGCTCACGAAATTTAGGGGATATTGCGAAATGAATAAAATACACTCAAAAAACAGATGCATTTGAGTTTATTTATTAACTGCAGATGATGATTGTGAAAAAGCTTGTGATGCATTTATCTATTTTATTTTCCATATTGATACAGAATCCACAGCCCTGATGTTTACATTGAGTTTTATCAATCTAAGATTAAAGTTTCAGCTTTTTATAATAAGTTGTTTTTAAGTTAGTGTAATTGAGACCTAGTAATTTCTTAGAACAATAGACGCAATATGTATCAAAGGTAATAGGGACCTTTTATTTGTTAAACACCAAGTTTTAACTGTTAACATTAACACACAGTTTTAACTGTTAGCAAGCGTGAGTATGGCAATGTGTTTCACGGTTTTAGATCCAAAGCTCCTTCTTATATACATATCAATAGGCCTGATATACACAAATGTTTAAAAAATAATAAATAAATAAGCAAAACTTATCACTTAAATTTCAGCTTTGCACTGTAAATAGTTTTAAATATCGTCATCGGACGGACAGATTGACAGATTACAACATTACACTTCGTTCTAATATATTTTTTTCTAATCCATCTTAAGAGATATTAAAACTTCACGCCAAATATCCCTAACGTCTTTTTTAACGATCTAAAAATAATTTCAATACGATAAATAAAAATTAAAGCTTACTCAATAAAATGTAAAAAAAAAAAAAAAATACAGTTCCTTTCATTATATGTGAAAAGTGTCAATTTAGGGATGACCAAAGGAACCTACATTCACTCTTTAACTGCATTTGGGGGGGGGGGGGAGGAAAACGGATTGAATTCAATTTCTGTTTTCTTTTTTTTTTAAACCTAGTTATGAAAAAGGATCACGACTTTTGGAGCAAATGCCCAGATCTCCGAAATCAGCATTGGAATTCTTGAGATAAGGAAGCAGCCAAAATTGAACCTTTTTTTTTTTTTTTCAGTGGAAAACTAACTATTCGAACCAACGAAATGGGAACGTGCCTATAACTCTTCTTTTTTTAATAAAAACCTTAACGTTCACTTCGAATCGACGAAATGGGAAAGGAAGTAAAATGCGAGTTTGCTTATCAATTTCAGTTTATTGTCTTTCTCTTCTTTGTAATTTTATTTTATCAATTTTTTTTTTCTCAGTTTTTTTTTTTTTTTAAATCCATTCTAAAATTTCAGTAATACTATACTATTGCTAAGTATCTTCCTTACATAATATTTTAATAATGAGTGGACAGTTCCATTATGAAATCAACTAAAAGGACCAAGCAGCGTCCGATTTTCGTTTCCCTATTGAAATACTATTCCAATTAAATGGCGAATATGATTATCAAGTTATTATCAAGTTTATATAATAAGATATATAGTATAATTATCAGCAGCATATTTATGTGATAATTAAGATGAAAATATCTCCATTTCCTATTCTTTTTTTGTTTGTTCTTTTTTGAAAAAGGTGAATACAGGCCCATCATACAATTTTTGTGATTAAAAATTGCCAGAAACAAGGTAGCGATAGCCATTAGTAAACCAATCACAATGCTTCGCAACGGCTTCTGATACGTGAATGAAGAAAATTAATCAAAAGTTAATATAAAACGCCTACTTATAAATAAGCGGAGTGAAAAGTCGGTTGCGTGCAAATTAAAATATATATTTTAACGAAGACATTTAACATCTTCGACTAACTTAGAACCATTTCTACAAGAATTTAATCTCAAGCTCGTCTCACTTTCAAGAAGCACCACCAGGTATGCAACGTGTCTCGATGCAGACTATTCTAACGTAAAGGTGACTCAATCTGTACTCACTATTTATATGGAATAATCGTCATTCTTAGCTCAAACCTTGTTAATAGACTGAATTCGATATCTTTTGAATAATTTTCTTCATTCACGTATCAGAAGCCGTTGCGAAGCATTGTGATTGGTTTACTAATCGCTATCGCTACCTTGGAGCCCGACCAGCTAGAGTCACAAACTCTACGGCTCTGAACTACTCTTGGCAAGACCTTTTCAACGACACCCTAATCAAGTCTCTAGTCCTTGTGGTTGGTGAGTTGATACTTGTCCACAGACAGACAGACAAACCGGGGATATTAGGCTTCACGGTATCAGAAGCCTAAAAAAGGGGGCCGTGAAAAAAAAAATCAACAATCAGAAAGAAAAAAAAAAGTTAATAAGATCTTAGAAATCATTATTCACATTATTTCCTTTCAGTAAGGCGAAACATCTTTCCTGATGTTATAGAAAGAAGCTCTCCACTTGTGAAGAGCAAAAAAAAAATAACGTTCTAGCCTTCCGACGAAGCTGAAATATGCATTACTGTCAAGTCCTGATCACTACAACATTCAATAGTGTTTCTTGTGTTAAAATATGTAGCGGAAGAATAAACAGACAAACTTCAAAAATATATGTTATTTTTAATTAACCTTTTAAAACTATCACTTATTAAAAAAAAAAGTTAACTCAATAGGTAATAATAATAACAACAGTTAAATTGATTTTCTTCCTCTTTCAATATTGAAAATCTATATAACGAAATTGCTCTGATTATAATGAAAATAATAAAAAGGTCATCTGGTGATTCCGATTGGCGACATGTGCTATGACACAAAATCTCTTATTTAACGACTGGAGGGTGTGGGTTCAATCTATTGACACAGCTGTCTTTTTATAGCACCCTCATCTCTCAGAAAGGGTTTTTATAAGGGAAAGTTTCACGGATTTCCTTTTTCTTTTCTATGTTTTGCATTAAGTTATTTCTATCATAAGAAACTGCACTGAATTAACTGCAAAAAGTGAATTGGAAAATGTGCACAGGTACTCTCACTTTACGACCGAGTTCCGTTCCGAGGACTACGTCGTTAAGCGAATTGGTCGATAAGCGAGGAGCTTGCGCCGGGAATATAGGATCGTTGTGAAATTATTAAAATTATGCAACAAACTTCAAATTTATTCATAAAAAGACATCATATTATCATTTGTTTATTTGGTTATCTGGAGCTGTAGAGGGTCCAGGTAAGGGAGATGACGACGATGAAATAGAAGTTGTACCTTCAAAGGCGGAGGTCGTAAGTGCGAGTGGTCGTTAAGCAGATAGGTCGTAAAGTGAGGAGTACCTGTATTAGCAATTACAATTAATGTAATAATACAACTACTGTAAACTGATCTTGCGATTTGATCATCATTAGCATACAGATAAACTTCAAGTCAAAAAATTTCAAAAATTTCTTTCTTAAATAAACAATTTTGAAAAAAACAAAACAAAACAAAAAAAAAACAACTGTAAGGGAATCCTTTATAAAAGACCTTAATTGTCATTAGGTTACTTTGGAAACGCAGGTCTCAACACCTGGCCACGGTGATCATCGAAAAAGTTATCTTTTTCATTGAGTTATTCAAGAAATAATCTTCAAAAGAATGTTATAAAATAAAGAATATTTAAAGTTTTCTCATACGTGGGGAATTCTTGCTGAAGGTTTTTCAAGTCGTAGCTAGTCGTTACTTTTCACAGCGTCCCAAAATCAGTCGCCAATTCTAAGATCCTTTCAATGGAGGTGGTATCGAAGGACCATCCAAAGCCTTCATATTTCCCAAAGATGATAAAATTACCTTCAGATAACAATGATTAGGCTGTCAAACTCCGTGCCCAGATGATGAAGAAAGAGGGCAATAGATATGAGGAAGGACGAGTGGAACATAACACAAATCAGAAACATTACAGATTTCTAAGCATATACGTAAGTTATCATAAAAATATGATACTCTCCAATAGAAAATTTTCGAGGAAAGCTGTCTTATTATTTTTTTTCTTTTTCCTGTTCCGCTTTCTGAAGCTTATTATTGTTTACAGCAACCGAAAAATAAAGAAAATTCAAAATTGATTTTTTTTTTCTCTTTTTGTTCGATCAAAATGTTCTAGTTTTACAACTGATATTATAATAGCAACGAATGGGTATTAAATTAAATGAGACGCGCTGTGCTTTTCATGTATATTACCATTGCTTATCTGCAGTCATTTATTATTTTTTACTAATTATTAACAATAATATTTTTATAATAAAGATCAGAAATTGTTGAATTATTCAAATTGAATAGCATTATATTTTTTTGTTTCTCTCTCTCTCTGTAAATGTCAACTGTAAAAACTAAGACATTATGATCAAGTAGAGAGAAAAAAATTGAATATTCATTATAGTTTTCTGTTCTTTTGTTTTCTGCTGAGAACAAAAATAAGCTTGAATAAGAGGAAAAAAAGTTGAAATGAGACAACGTCTTCGACAATTTGCTATTTGAGGGTAAGTGTTTTCATTTTAATTTAATGTAAAATTAAAATGGTTACAAGATAAAGTCGTAAACAATCTTTATATAATCTAACAGAAAATTACACATTACTTTCTACGATGAATGCTGATAGGGACAACCAAGATAAAAAATAATAAAAAAATGAAAATAAATTGGAATATTCAAAGCTCTTATGATGGGAATTAACTACAACATTTATCCGAACTAAAAATACATAGGCCTTTTATGGATTATTTAAAATTCTATTTAAGAGCGATTCGTTTTCATCATTTAGAATAAATACTTAGAAACACAGGAATGTCTTCACGATAGCATTTTATTAAAAGCTTTAAATTACAAATTGTCCACACGAATTTCATAAAACCTATTCTATCGTTGTTGTTTATTTATTTTCTTAAGCCATCATTAATTCTCTAGCTAAACTCGAAACAAAAACATAAATTTAATGTGCATGTAATTGTAAGAAAAAAAATCCAAAATGCACAAATAAAACCTTACTTAATTTGTGTGCATTTAATATTTTTTTCCCTTATGAAATCAGAAACCTATCATGATTATCTGAATATTCCAGATGGCTAGTTACTTTTCTTCTTTATGGATTCCTTCAAAGAAGATGGTTTAAAAGTATCGACTCCAGCCTTCCAACTATCATGTCAGCGCCAATTGGGCTATTGGAGACAATCCGATAGTCTGTGCCTTAGGGTTTCTTTTGGCTTTTTTCAGTTGGAAACTTTTCCCTTGTCGAGACTGATCAACGTCTCTATCAAACTCGCAATTGCACTTTGGGTAACTATCAAGACAATTCCAAGGAGATTCATATTAATGCCTGCCTCACAAATGAGCCCAAGGAATCGTCGCCTCCCCCAGGTATTCCCCCCACGAGACCCTTAACGATGATGGGGAAACATTAGAACTTGCGTGCAAAATAGGATTGCAGCTGCATGTCAGATCACACCTCCTTTTAATCCACCCACCCCCATCTTCTCTCTCTCTATTTGTGTAAGGGCGTAAGGGTAAGCTTTTAATTGGATTCTCGATTATTACACCGTTTTATTTCCCTCGATTTCTTTTGCTTCTTCTTTAATGTTAACTCCCCTCTGATTCGTGTTTTGTAAATCAGTGAAACCAATAAAGGAACTTCATTAAATCTTCAAACAAATCAACTCCCTTTCACTTCCACTTTATGATAAAACCAGTTTTCTAATCTCAGATCAAAAGTACAATAGAACACCACCTCTTAGATCAATCACGGAGATGGAAAGAAAAGCATAACCATAACAAGTTTATGTGGAACCAATGAGACACCGAAAACGTCAAAGAAGGGAGAACACTATTGGTACTGAGTCTACCAAGGTTAAGTAAAAAGAATTAATGTTCCTTGTTTTGGAAGTTAATAATATAAACTGAAAACTTCGTATCAAATCTATTAGCTTTAACATTCTATTAGCTTCTCCTTCAATTAGCGGCGACAATCAAAGAAAGGTAGACTGTTATTAGGTGTAGCGAGGATGGAAAGGGGAAGGTGAACCACAATTCAGCTTAACAGTTTAATCGGCTTCTGCGAATCGTAATTTCAGCCAAGAGTGAACTGACGAAAGATTATCAAAATTTAAAATTATTGATATTTATTTAAATATTAAATTACCGTATTGAAATTTGTCAGCAGTTAAAAGAATGACCTCGACGAGTAAATAAAAAGTAAGTAGTTTAGATTTAACTTAAAGTAATAATAATAATAATAATAATGATGTTTTGATTGGTATCATCATCCTTCGCAAACAATGAACAAGCTGACAACCTGAAGTGCAATTATTTAACTCTGAGCAATAGATAAAAATCAGTTAATACTTCTGGAAGAAAACAAAAAAATTATTTCGACAACGTAAAAGAGTTTGGTGAAATAAATAAATAATTCTGTAACATTATTTCAGCAATCCTTCCCTAACAAACAACTTAACAGATTACTAATTTCTTAGATAATTAATCTTCTAAAAAAAAAACTTGAAAAGCATTATAACATAATTAATGTAGTGGATCAAGAAATTAAAAACTGTATGTTGTAATATCGAAATTATAATTTCAATTAAATCAATAAATATAAAGTTAAATTGCTTTTAGCAATTATTGAATTCGATTGGTGTTTACAGTTCTATATATATATATATATAACAATTACTAATATATTTTTTTCTGAAACGGAAATTATGAAGATAAATAAGCAAAGTAATCTGAGTTTGCCACGGAGATTTTTACGTGATAGAATTATCAACGGACACTTTGGAATAAATTATGCGTGACACGCTAAAAGAATCTCGGAATGCGCGAACCAGTGATACGGCAACGTTTAAGAACCACTGCAACTAAACCATTTTAGCGCTGAAAATATAGCGATAAAACGCTGATTTAATAGTAGCCCATAAAGCAAGGCCTGCAGATGCTACGGGAAAATTAAGTGCTTCGAGTGAAACCGTTGCCGTAGGAGTTCAGCCACGGGGTCAAGTTGAGATGAAAAGCGATCGTGAACTCGCCCGTCTCATCCGTAATGATAAAACCCACTTATGAACCGTATCTTAAGTGTTCTCGAGATGGTCAGAATATGAATACTAACAGGGTATTAGGGAGCAGTTTGTATGCAACCTGGGCGGCAGGAGCATCGTCAACAGGGCGATGAGGCAGTTGGGTTTGTGAAGGGGCTTTTTAACGGTGTGTATGACTCTGAAAGGTGAAGAGCATCAGTAGTGGGGAAGGTGGAGAAAAAAAAAAAGTAATTCGGATAAAACAGTGCAACCTAACGTAAAACGTATTTACTAGTCCGATTCAGTTTAGAAATACAAAGAACGAAAAATGTTCATTGCAATTAAGCAGCATTTTTTTTTTTTTTCAAAGACTGTGTTGTAATCAAGAAGCGAAGTTCGATTGTCCATTAGGATATCAATGTACAAAATTCTTCGTAAGATTGTGAATGTCTTTATTTGATAAAAAGTGTTATTTTTATCTGAACCAGGCGTAGTGGAGTTGTCGAGTGATGTCTTGGCAATTCAAATGCCATTCTTAAATTTGAGTTCGATTCGCGCAGGCCGGATTGGCTATTTTTTTTTTTCTATTTTCATTTAAACTGTCATCAATCTAAAAATGATAGTTGTTTGCAAAAGTCGCATCTTTATTTCTATGAAATCTTTCTAACGACTACTATTAAAAATTTTGGAGCAAATCACTCTTCTCTATAGAAATATGCAGTCAAGGTAAAACAACAAGTGTTGTTTTAAAGTTGCAAGATTATTACTAACAGATCAACCAATTAAAGTTACATTTATAATATCTGACCTCAATGCAAACATACTTTCAAACTGATTACTTCATTTCAAGATTATTTGAAGCACGTTTCTAAAGAAGTGACAAAAACGGAGAAATGCTTAAAGTCAGAATCTTTCCATAAAAAAAAAAAAAATCAATTTTGATCTTTCAAAACTAAAATAGTATTTCATAATACGTTTACAATTACTAACTTAAGTAAAAATTCCCGTTGTGTGAAAGCATATTTACAGTCCAGTTGTGGTTTGTTTGTTTTTTTTGTTGATTTATGAATTATTATGGACGTTAAATTTTGCTTTTCATTGCACTTATGATGTTTCTTATTTATAATTAAATTCCGTAGTGCCTTACAGTGAAAGGACAAAGGATAATAGTGTGGATTTATAATAGTGTGGATTCCACATAATTATTTTCTATTTGATTGTTTTTCATTTCGGCGGCCATTCCCGGTAGCGAGAATGGTTTCCCTTTAACTTTCGCGCAACCTGATCCAAACTTCAAGGGTAAGTTCTGCTGATGATTCCTAATAAGGATGAAACAGCTGTTCAAGATTTCCGTTGATGTTGGCTCAATGTAAGAAGACATATTTACTGTTAGTTGTGGTTTTTTCTTGATTTATGAATTATTATTGATGTAAAATTTTGCTTTATTTTTACTTTATTTATAGAAAATGTAATGTTGAATCAAAAATTATTATACATATGTAACATTGAATAAAATATTGTAAATTTTGTAATCGAAAAATTACAGAATAAAATTAAACAATAAAAAATTATTCGATAACTAGCCGGGTACCGTCGCTTCGCTCCGGAACCCTTGCGTATATAGCATTAAACAAAAAAAAAAATATTTATTTAGCAATAATATTGAGATCGGAGAATATACGACTTCCCAGCCCGTTGTGCCCTTCTCCACTTAACTCAGGTGTATTGCAGGTTGGCGCCACACACCTGGGGTTGCCACCATACACTTCATCATCAGTTTGCCAGATTATTCCCTATCCCGAATTTCGAAAAACCGGTCTTATTCCTTGTCTACATCATAAAGGAAACCTCTGTGCAAAATTTCAGTTTTCTAGATCCAAAGGTTTGGGGTGGGCGTTGATGAGTCAGTGAGTGAGTGAGTCAGGACTTTTCTTTTTATATATGTAGATTTTCATGAATTTTGTTTTGTTAACATCATTGATTAGTTCTTTATAGATTATATTTGGATCTGTTATTTTCTCATTTTCAACTGTTATCCGATTCGTTCTTTACATATTATTCCTGGTGTTTTGATATCATGTTTATTTATGAAAATATGATCTATATTTGTTTTCGTACTTCCATGAATTGTACAGTTTCTTGTTGTTCCGTAAAGACGATTTTTGAAACCATTATTGCACATAAGTTTTACGTATTTCTGTACTGCATTGTTTTTATTCATTTTGAAAATATCTATATTTACGCCAATCAGTATAGTTGGACAGTTGTTTAATATATTTTCATTTTTTATGAATAGATTCTCTATTTTAGTAACATTTCAGTAATTTGTAATTTAGCATTTTGCTTACAGAATGACAGAAAGAATAACGTTTTATAATATACGTTTTTATATATTATAATAATAATAGCCGGGTACCGTCGCTTCGCTCCGAAACCCTTGCATATATAGCATTCAAAAAACAAACACTATTTATTTAGCAAATTAATGTTGCGATCGTCGGAGAATATATAACTTCCCAGCACGTTGTGGCTTCTCCGAATAACTCGGATGTATTGCGGGTCGGCGTCACACACCGAAAATTCACATTTTTGCATGTATCTTGCAAACGCTGAAGCGTTTGTGAATAAGTGATATACCGTTCGATAGAACTTTCAAATGCCAACATTTTCTCAATATAATGTTCTCTTCCATCTTTTATACTTTTCGTTTAAATTGAGAAAAAGTCAAAATTTGACTCTTTAAAAGGCGCCATCTTGGAAACCAAAAGCTTTTTTGGAAAGATTTTTGTAGCATTTTGTTTGTCTTAAAAAGATCTACATTTTATCCATTTACATGACCACTCTATCTCTTATAGTTTGGTCACAAAATTGGAAAAACGTAAAGTCTTATGACAGACAAAATAACGCTTTTATAATATATAATTTCGCCAGACATTGTTAACATAATTATAATCGTAATTTCGTTAATTTTGAGGCGTCACCGAGCGTTGGTTTCATAATTAAAATAATCGTAATTTCGTTAATGTGAAGATAAATCTAATATTTTTCCTTATTTTTTATTAGCTGTTAGTGATATCTACCTATTGTAAATTTATTTTGTAATTTCCTATTTTAACCGAGGTAGGTAATTTTTTACAAATTTTCAATATAAACACTCTGTTGGGCGTCATATCTCAACTTACCTAACCTACAGCTAATCGGCACACATGATTTGCTTGGACGCTGGGGCTCATACTAAGTTAAATATTTTTCCTACTCACTTTATGATAGCTGAGTGGAAAAATATTTATCTTAGTAGGAGCTCAATACCTTTAAGTTCAATACTACAATCGTCTGTGCCGATTAGCTGAAGGTTAGATAAGTTGAGGTATGATGCCCTCCAGGATGTTTATAATGAAAAATTTTAAGAAGTATAACTTACCTCGGTTACATATAAAAGACAACCCAGTCTGTAGGAGATGTGATTCAGAAGATGAGACTTCCTCACACATCTTATGTAACTGTGAATATTACACAGCGCTTAGACATAAAATCCTAGGATCTTTCTTCTTAGAACCAAAGGATTTGATTAAGGTCCCTATAAACAAACTACTGGCATTTGCCATAGCTACTGGTCTTTTTGGGGATTAAGGTTGGGGAAAGTACAATAGACCTTAGGTCGCGGTGCTAGGTATATTTACCTAACCATCTTTTACATTACATTACATTACATTACATACCTCGGTTACATTACATGGAACACTAATCAACTGGGTGTCAGACGAATAACCGGTTTAATCAGCTTCAAACGATGCATGCTCAGTTCCTTCTTCAACCGTAGAGTATTACATTACCCAAGTATGTTTGGATGAACTTCGAAAAAATATATTCACTTTTACTTTAAATTCAACCTTATCCATGTATTTTGAATAATGTCAACATCATCCGGATAAAAGTGGCATTACCCAAGGTCGGACTTATACCCGTAAAGTATATGTAAAATGATAATTATTGCAGAAAATATGTACAGTGATTCAACACTGCCATTTCAATCAATTGTATTACGAGGAAGTGTTCTGTCGATAAATTGTTTTCGATCAATTGAAGGGGCAGCTGTTACATGACCGGAATTCCGCTTCAAGGATTAGTGACTGGGCGGCTCAGGTGGTCGGAGGAGGCAGATTAGCAAAAATTAGCCGGAGAGGATTACCAAGAGAGATTACCGGAAGGAAAGACCTAAGCTCTCAGAGGAAAAGGAAAGGTCATCGATAGCAAAGACAGACATCGACTGAACAAATCATTTGCCCCAAATACAAAATAATGGAAATCACCATTCAAGGGTAAATTTGACAAACAAATAATTATAAGAAAACGGGATAGATTTTAAATTAATTCAGACTTTCAATAAATAAAGAAAAAAATAAATGAATAAATTTAAATAGCTTTTTTTTATTTAGATTTCTTTGAATTTAAACATTTGTAATTCTATAGTGTAAAGATTATTTATATTATTTCCGTATTTTTTTTTAAAAAGAACTTTAACCTAAGACTTACTATAAAAACATGAAGAAGAGGGCATTAGGAAGAAAACAAGACGATACAAACAAATCCAGCTTCAAATTTATGAAGACTGGGGAATTGTGTGTGTTCTCTGATATTTGTTTTCTTCTTTTCTTCTCCGGGGGTTAAAAGAACTCAGGGAGCGCCGTTAGAGATGCTGACGACGATGGAATCTACGAGATATGCAAACGGCTTCGAATCACTTGACGCCCGCCTACACCTGATGCGACATCGGCTTAAAACGAGAGGCCATCACTATCCCCAGGCGTCGCGAATGTCAATGATGCCAAACTTTTTGTTACCACGACAACTCGATATGCTTTTTTTTTTTTTTCACTTTTCCTTTTTCTTTCTGCGACAAGAAAACAAGAGAGAGAGAGAGAGAAGACTAGAAAGACTAATATAAGTCAAACTTAAAGTCAGTTGAATTAAGACATGGAGCTCATCGAAATAAGAGACTTAATTCAATGCAGAACAATATTGATAGTCAGAAAATAGTGAAGAAAACTCTTGTTACAGACCAACCGCGTTATCAGAGTTGTAGGATTACGACTATCTCGAAAACCAAAAATTCGGATAAAAGCAACTTCGAAAAAAACAAAACAACGGTTATTACGCAATGGATCAATCATTGAGACTATACACCATCACGATAGACATCCGGCATGCGATACCACTGAGGCCGACGAAAAACTCTGGACGATCCTTTTTTATTTATTTAAGATTTAATCAATACTTTTTTTTTTAAGATGATAACTTTTTAAGTTAATAAAAAAAAATTAATTGAAGCATTAATTAATTAAAATTAATTCAATGAACAGCGTCCAAGAAAATGTGGACCAAGCAGGTGCTAGAGGATCTGAAAAGCCATCACCTTAATCTTGACCAGGCCAGGACCATTGCCGTAGATCATTTAGCACGGAAAGGCATCAGGAGTAAACTCCGAAATCCCTCCCCCCTTCAGTCGCTAGATAAGGGCCATAATAATAATAATAATAATACTTGAAGCACGCACAAATTAGTGGACTAACTAAAAAGTTTAATATTCACCCACTGTACATGTAATTAAATTCATTCATTCATTCATTCAACTACTGTAGTTGTAAATGTTTATACTATATACGTCAGTTTACAACCGTTATTCCGATTTTTGTTTTTTCTCTATCTTGTTAGTTTTTATTTTATTGTAAATAATTACCTAAATACTGCATAACACCGAATAAAATTGAAACAAACAAAAATAACACCCCCAGATCAATGTGTGGGCTCGCCTGCAAAACATTTCGCATGATGTTGCAAAGAATATGTTCTCCCAGAAAGGCTCACTTTAGGACCACCTAGCGCCATAATGGGGCGTTTCCGGACCTGGGTCCATTAGGAATACATTGAAGTGTAGCCATGGCCCTACACCTGATTTGAATATTACACACGAATTTTGCAACACCCTGTGTATGCCAATTTTCTAGAAGATCCATGTATCGGTTCAAGAGTTAAGGGAAACAAACACACAACTTCCCGGGAAAGTAGGCTAAAAATGAGGTTATTTTGCAGACAACTGTAATAGTTGTTGTGAAATAAGAATATTACGCGAGAAACTGTTTTACACCTGAAGACAATCACTTCAATGCGAAACAAAACAAAAAAAAAAAAACTATTATTTTATTTTTTAGTTCAAATTCTTTAAATTTACTTTTTAATTCTTAATGCGTTTAATTTATTCATTTACGACGGATAGTTGAGGTAGACACGTGATTTCTTTTTGCTTGTTTTTATTAACAACTTTTTGCTTGTTTCATTGTTCTTTCTTAGTTAAGAGAAAAGTCACAGTTTTTCTAAGATAAACTTAAGTCATAAATTCGCTTTTTACAGCAACAACCGATTAAGTATTTCAGTTTTATTAAGAGGTTTCTGCTGAATTTAGTTTTTATTTATTTTCTTTTTTGTTTCTTTGCTGATAGAAAGAACAAGGGAAACAAGGTGAAGGAAACAATAAAAGAAAAAGAAAAAAACAAAACAAAAAACAAAAACAAAACAAAACCGTTATTTTGAAATGGAATACAGGATGTAGGAGATATCTTTGCGATCGGCGCGCCTCCCAGCGACAACCAATTGAAGAAGGCTTTACAGGGGCGGAATTGGACCAATAAAGCTGCCGCCAGAGGTCTTCATATCGGATGCAAGACTTTACGGCTGACGGAGTCCATTCTTCTTGATCGGCTAAAATGACCAATATGAAGGAGGAGGAGGAAAGGTAAAATGAACAAACATAAGAAGCGCCGCGCTGAGACACACACACACACACACAACTATGAAATATAGAAGAAAAAATAAAAATGGAAATTCTATGGAAGCATTTTTTTTTTTGGTATTAGTATTTTTTACTTTCTTACAATAAGAACATCTAAACAATAAATTTCTTGTTCTGTTCCTTTGTTAATAAAAATAGGAAGATCAACGTTTAATAAGAATTAGTATTTACTTTAGTAATTATTACAGTTTTTATATGTCAAGAATCAGTATTGCAATAATTTCAAAATACTGCTACTGCTTTACTCAGAAGAATGACTGTTAAGAGACAAAATTAAAATTCTCAAAAGGTCATCTATTATTAAAAATATATTAAGCATCAGTGTGTTCTTTGAGTAAAAGAGAGAAACAAATCTTCTGAAAAAGATATTTATCTATCTATATTATTAAAAGTTGACTTTTTTTCTGGTCCTATCTCCTCCGAAACCATAAGACACAGTAATACAAATAAAGTGGCAAATGTTAGGTAAAGGGTTCCCATGCAAAGTTTATTTCATTATTCCCTGAGATTTCCAGAATCCCTAATTATTTTCCAGAATTAGTGAAGTACGGATACAATTCACTTCTTGACAAACGACTTATATTTAAGATTAATACTTTATATTAATTAAAAAATGTTAGCCTTTGCTTTGAACAAGCATTTACACACTACAGAATGCACACATACCTAAGTTTCTCTTTTGAATACCTTTTAATTTCAGTGGCCTCCTCCATTTTCCTTCATAGCCACCCATCCTCACCTTTTTTCTTCTCTTTTTTTTATATAATTTATCTTCCAATTGACAAATGCTAAAGTTTTTTAGACTCGCCTTTTTTAATTGTTCAGATATGGCCTTTGCTTCTTCTTGCATTTTTTGTGTCTTTGCTTGTAAAGCACGTATCTCACTTGCTTTCCTCTTCCTTTCTTCTTCACTGCCAATTTTCTGTCTTCTTTTCTTCTTCTGCATTGAATCTTCTTATTTACTGTGAGCACCTCTAACACTATGAATGTTCTTGTTTAAATCAACATTCAATACCCCACCCACCTTTAGCATTTACTGCCTCATAGACCTGATGCAATGCTACTATTGACTCTTCTTTTAAATTTTCAACTAATAGTTGCTTGTTCACTGAAAATCCACTTTCCATATACTCATTTCCATGGGAAAGAATTAACACTAGCTTCACTACAGATATCACAATGTTCTTGATCCTTAAGGATACTGGTGAAGAAGGAATCCAGATCCTCATTTTTTGATAGAGAATTTGTCAAACTTCTCTCTTAATATCTTTTCGTAGTTTCTCTACGTATGAATGCCTTTACTGTTCGTTTTTATTTTCTAGAACCTTCAGCCCTTTTGCACATGCGTCAGGTCTCCTTCGATTCATCAAAATAGGGGTGAGGAGAAATAAAGAGGGGATCTTTACTTTTTATCAGTGTTAGTTTACTAGTAGCTGCGTTCTATTTGCGCTTTTCGGGAAAGAATTATGGAAAGAATACATACTATTGCAAAAATGCTCATCCGTTATTTTTTTCAAGCAGGTATTAGGAAACTGCCCATCTAAGCGTATAACCCCTCTGCGGAATAGAATCGTCCGCGATTGGGGAGTCTGGCTTTCGAAAACGAACAGAAGTACTGACGAGTTACTTTATCGCCAGCAGAGCTTTTATTCTCTTTTTCTTGACAAGTTCCTGTACTACAGCTTCCATACGCTGCGTGCTTCGAGATGGATATTTTATCATTTGTTTTGGAACAAAACAACTAGCAAATCTCATGTACTTCAGAGGACTACGCTCAATTAGCTTTTCCGTTGCAAAAATGGTTTACAGCTGATTAAAAAGTTATTCTGTCTTTTTGCAAAATACTAGAAGTTTCTAATGGAACCTTGGCACCAACTCCAATATCAATCTTTGTAAAACTGATTAGGTTTTCGTCCTTCCGAATATCAACTTGAAACTGCTCTTTGCACCATTTAGAACTTCCTTCTTGATGTACCTCCCCATTACTTCTCTAATGATATCTTCCTGTGAATCATGAAGAAAAGGAAACATTGGTTTAGTAGTCTGAAATGTCCTTAAAGAAGGCTCAAACGAAGCAGCAAGAGTTATGAAGAAATGGAGTTTTGACAACATCAGATGATCACGATGTTGTGCTGTTATATTCTACAGCAATGTGATGATTGGAAATGTTAACTCTGATTAAAATACTTTTTGAAATCTTTGAAGATATCAATATCCCTCTTAGCTGCTGAAGCGCTTTCAAGACACCGCAAGGAAACTTAGTCCTACCCGTGATCGCCGAATAATCTGCACGTCTGGGCTGGTGGTTCCTTAAAATAATACAGACCTTCTTAGAAACTGATTGATGCTCCATTCTGATTTTTTGTGACCAAACTGAAAAGTACTATGTACAACATGAAGCCCACAACACTTAACAATTCTGGATCTTCTTTATCTGGAATCAATTCTTTTGACAACTCACGGAGAAATGCCCAAAGTTTAGCTTTTGACCATTCATTGAAACCTGAATTATTTTCTGAAGGGGTAGACTTCCCAGTGCTATCAGAAAATTTGAAAATAGATCGATAGCTGCTACATGACCCAAAAACATAGATGTAAGGTTCGTGGTTACTTTATTTTCAGTGTCATTCCAATACTTTAACACGATGTTCATTTGTTCTCGTTGGCTATTCTTATTAAGCGACTAAGTTATAGTATTGAGAACGCTCACATTTTCATTTTTATCTACGTGGCTCAACTTATGATCAAACATGCAATATATACCGTATTTTACGGACTATAAGACGCACCTTAATTTTTAAGCAATTTTTTTTCAAAAATAACATTTTTACCATTTTTATCATTAGATTACGAAGCCAGACTAAAAAAATAAAAAAAATTCTTGGTTTATAAAACCGAACTGATCTTTAAAATCCCTGAAAATCGTCATCTGAACTTTCTTCAATTTATGGCCATTTTTAAGACTGGCGGGAATTTTAAATCAAACACTGGACATTTTTATATTAATTTCGAGTATAAGACGCACCTGAATTTTTGAGGCAATTTTTCGAAGAAAAAAGTACGTCTTATAGTCCGTAAAATACAGTATATATATAAATAATTATAAATATATATATATATATATATATATATATATATAACTCTATTAATAAGACAACTTTCTGTTTTCATATTCGTAAAGAATATCAGCATCAAGTGAAAAAGCAATTAAAGTATTTCTTCCTTTTCCCTCAACTTTCAGAAATAAAACTGTATTTTCTACTCTTAGTGCTATAAAAACAAAACACAGAAACCGTTTACAAGTAGAAGCAGCTTTGAGACTACCTTTAACTTCTATGAAGCCTAATATTGAAAGCTAGTGAACGTAATACAAGCACTAGGTTCCTATTGAAGATTTGTAATCCTAACCGTTGAAATGCATGAATATACAATTGTATTTAACGAATAAATTGCATGTGTAATTTACTTTTCATTAATATTACCTTATAATTTCCTTGTCATCTGGCAATATTAATTTTTATTTGCCAGATTAGCGGATACTGAATGTAGGCCTGTTCATTTATTAAATAAAAACATTAAGTGTTCTTGGCATTGTGATATGAAATAAAAGCTGATAATCCGCAACTTATATATAGAGGTCCTTGGATTTAAACAGGTTCTAAAACAACTGATTTCATAAGAAGCATCACTAGAGCTTCAATAGTGGATTTCATGTGATCTAGGTTTGTTTTATTGAGATGTTACTCAAGTATTCCGCTAATCAAGTATTTGTCTGTCATAAACGCAATGACCATTGTGAAATGATGCCATGTCAAATTTACCCATCATAACACAAACTGACGAACTAGGAAAACAAAGTTTCTTACTTTATCTGAAAACTTAGTGCTATCAAGTATATTCAAATATTTTTACAATCACAATTCCTGGTTCTTTTCCAAGTTATTTATAAAAGATGATTTTCCACACATACATACATACATACATACCCAATCAGGATTTTCCTCAAGTTTTTTTTTTATTCTTTGACTGTAGCATTACCACCTAAACCACTGTCCATATTTTGCTTATTATCCTATAAAAATCGTTTTAATAACATTCAAACAATTCTTGAGCTAACTAAAAATTCTTCAATACATAACTATTCTTCACTTTCAATTCCTGTAATAGATGACCAATTAAAATTAACTTTTATAATTCGATTCAATTTCCCGCACTCTCCAAAGTTTTTCCAAGTTGATGGGAACTCGTATGTTTATTCACCTGTGAATGTGCTTGAGTTAAGGATGGCATATACTTTCAAAGGGAAGCCATTAATGTCTCGCTCAAGTCAACCACCAGCTAGTTACACAACAAACACGCACTGATGTCCATGTTTTATTCAAACAACAACAGTCTCTCTCGTACAGGCATCCATCTGATTTGCATTGGCGCAAACCGATGGCCAATTAGGGGACGTGTTTCGTAATGTCCTTCGGAAAACAAATAAAACACCACTGAGATGCCGTCAGAATTCAGCACATCACCAGTAATTGGCACTTCTGGTGGGAGGGAGGCCTTTTTTTTATGTCCAAGAAAACAACTCTTGGAAACAAGCCAATGGGGCAAAATAGCATCACTGTCTTGCGATTCACCAAGTAGTAGGGGTGGGAAAACATTGTCAAAGAGGGGAGTGACAAATGAATTTTATAGAAAATAGGCTGTTAGGGAAAGATCAAAAGAAGCTGAAAGAAACTACGGAAGAGGCAAAAGGTGTAATAGAATAATGTTTCGTTGATCATCGAAATGATTTTTCTAAGAGAAAAACACAACTTCATTCTTTGATTGTATTAGCATGTTTATAGCCTTCTATTAAGCATACATCCAAAAAACAAATCACTGAAATACGAGTTTATCAACTCTTAATCTCACATTTTATATAACTTAAGGAAAATGGTATATAAGTTTTTGAAAAAGGAACGCCAATGCTTGATAGCTTAATCAACTTCTATTTTTACTAAACGATGCACGACAAATATACACCAAACAAGTTAAGAGCAGACAATAGATTTTTAGAGAAGGTATTTAAGAAAACTGTCTTCTGTTTACTTAGAAAGCAAACTACAATTGATTAGATGAGTGCATTTTAAGTGTCTCGGCACCAATGTCTCGTGTGGTTGCTCAGGAAATCAAAGAGGAATTGAGACCCTTACTGCTCTGAATCTTTCCAATTTTTATAACTGATATACGTGTACACATGGTTAATTTCTTAGCTTGATTTTCTGATGTCACTTACTCCGTTTTTCAAGAACCTTAATGAACCCATTCCCATTTACTACTCTTTAACATTTATTCTTTTAACTAACTAACTCATCATTTAACTAACTTCCTTCTGCCTTTTTTCCCCGAGAACATACGGAAAATGATTACAGTAAAACCTCGATATAACGCTCCCGATTATAGCACTATCCCGTTCTTTACGCTATTTTATACAGTCCCTGGAATTTTCTATATATCTCTGTATACTTTTACTCTCTTATAACGCTTCAAATCCCGCTTGTAGCGCTTTTTTTATATCGGAAATTTTGTACCGAAAAGAAAGGTAACACTGTAAAGATTCTTTTTTTTTCCCTGGTAGGAGGGAATCATTGAACATTGTGAAGTGCGGGTTAGTGATACAGTAGTGCGAAATGTCGAAGCGGAAATCCCTTTCTATAAGTGAAAAATTGCAAATTCTTCGTAAGCACGACGAGAATTCTACACTAAGTCAGAAGGATTTCGCAGAATCTCTAGGAATTCCCTCATCCAGTCTGCGCGCAATAATGAAAAACAGGGATGCAATTACCTATGCAGCGAAGGGTTGTTACAAACGTAAAAAAGTAAAATGTGCACTAAATCTGCTCCGAAAATATATTAGTATTGCTCCTAGTAATGTATCAATTGACGTTAATAGTTACCTGAACTGCATTAAAAATGTCATAATTCATAACAGTAGCACACACACACGGCAAACCACAATGGAAACCCACTACTTATTCTTATAGCTAATTGTACGTTAAGATCTACAAATAATTCAAATTCTTTAACTGTAAACTTCTTTGTTTTTCCAAATAGCAGTAATCCACTGATTATATCATAAGACTTCAGATTATATCACAAATCAAACATGTAATTAAGATATAAAACTGAAAGAGTAGTCTATGAAATCTTGAGGAAATTCTGGAAACTCGCTTCTTATTGACTACATTCAGGACATATTCTATTAAATGCTTGATAAGAATCCTATTTTTTAAAAAACTTTAAAATGTTATATTCATAGACTTGCCCAAACAAAAGAGAGAGAATTGGAAATTAATGGAATAAAAAATATCAAAAAAATTCCTACCCTTTCTTGTCGGATTTCAAAAGTTGATCTCTGTTCGTTTTTTCTTCCTAGGATGTTGTCAAGGTCTTCTCCCTCTTCGTCGTCATCAGTATTAACGTCTTGTTCATCATCGTTGGTATCTTTCATTCGAAGCCTATTTAGCATTTCATCATCAACATCTTCCATATCGCTATAAAGCATTAAAGATATAAAAAAAATGCTAATTAACTCATCTTAAATAAATAAATAAATAAATATAACAATGAGAATTTTTTGTTTTATTCATAACTAGTTAAAAAGTAAATCTATAATTTTTTGTTTTGTTTCAGGTGAATGTGGGACTGAAAAAGATATCTTTTTATTTATTTATTTATTTATTTTGCTTTTTTTTCGTAATTAATTCTTTGTTTTATATTTCATTTTTTCACTTATTAATTTTTTCACCCCTCCTTCTCCAAATAAGACTGAAGGATCAAAGTTGTATTTCTCTTTCCATAAGTTCGAAATGTCCTTTGCCTTTCCACTCCCACCAAATGGACAAATATCTTGAGGGTGAAGATAAGTTCTGTTTCACAATTCGCACGTTTTGATGGAGTCAACCATTTATTTTTTTTGACTTTCTGTTCACGTAAAGAACCCACTTTTTGTCTTCTGTGGATAATGCGCTTCAGGTTAGTCCAGAAACTGGAAAGTTAAGATTCTACATAAATTGTTGGAAAACAGTAAAAGCCAGAGCTTCAGCATTTGTTCATATCTCTTAGCCGGAAATCGCCATGAGCCTTTCTGCAGAGTAAAGAAGAAAGAGGAAGGTTGAGTTTGAATACATAACAGCTTTTGTATGCAAACCTTGTATATCAACACACACGTGATTCAAATATTACAATTCAACAGAGAAATCTATTTTCTGAACCTCGACACAGATTAAATGTCGAATCATCAAATTCTTACCTAAAATACTATAAACTTACTCTAGAATAACATATTATTTAAAGGTTATTAGAAACTGTGCAATCATTTGACGGAATTAACAAATTGCATTTATAATTTTTATAATTTTAGCAACAAAAAAAACAAAACCTTGCTGTCGATATATTTCAAACGAATAAAACGCCGCGGAAACACTTAAATTAACACATATAATCGGAAGTGACATTCTGACAGACTCTTTGATACTAGGTTTTCTTTAAAATTCTGTCATCATCGTCTACTTGTATCCACCTGGAAATATGCACACAACTGGGCTATTGAAAATATTCCAGTATTCTTTTTCGTTCTTTTTAATTTGCAAAAGAACAAAAGAAAGCAAGATTGTAAACTACAAATTTTAATTGCAATTGATTGGCTAATTTCTAAATCGGGTCCAACTTATTTGTATACTTTAATTAATGCTATTATGTTTTGTTTTTGTTTTGCCTATTTTTCGGAGAGAAAAACTTTTGGCAATATTGTGTGTGCATGCTTTGTTTTCCAATAACTTCTAAGCCACAGAATTTAATCTTCTTGAAACTTGCATACATATTTATGAACCTATTTCATTTTATTTCCTATTTGAAAGTTTTGTCTTTTAGTAAAATTCCAAATAGCATCGAGAGAAATCATTAAGTCCTATTTTCAGATTACAGATAGGAATCTTGGCAAATCTGATGAGGTTTTTTTTGAAGTCATTAAGTTTCATTAAAAAGTTAATGCTATTTATTTGTAAATTCCAAATAGGGTTACATTGGAATGTAATGCTCTAATATGAATCGCAGAATATACTTAACATTTATTTCGTTTTTTTTCAACTACCGCCATATCTACAAAGATGTAATCTAGAAGTCTTTGTATTTTTACTGGTATTAATGACTATTTTTCTAGTTGTAAAATGACTACTTTTTAGTGTTTAGTAATCTCTAGTGCAGTAATCAGAATGCAGTGAATCACTTAATTAGGTACACACAACTGTAAGTTTATAAAGAGTTAAATTTTGTGATTTTTTTTTTTAAATATTTAATTGGTGTTAATGGTTTATATTTTGAAGGCTCACTTTGTCTCCTAATTGTCAATTATCAGTATTAGAAGGATGAAATTTGACTTGATACCAATAATAGACAGTTTTTAGGTGGTGCAAGGTCCTAAGCAAGAATCATCATGAAAATTCCCTTTTACATGAGTTAATGATATTGTGGTGATTTTGTTTGTGTCTCTGGCTTGTGAAAAGAAGTAGATTAGATTGAAGCTGGATCTAACTGTGTTCTGTTTTTTCTGCTGTGTTCTTTTGTTCTGTTGTGTTCTGTTTATTCAGGGAGAGCAACGGCTTTTTATAGAGCATTTACAATGATCGGTCATTGGCTGAGGGCTTCATTGGGTGATTTAAAATAACATGTGATTCATAACTGAAATTAACTGAAGATTTAAGTTACAGGGAATTATGAGAACCCTCAGCCGTTGAAATTCAAAAGTAAACAAATCAGGAAAAGATCGTTAACGGTCATAATTTGAAATTTACAACTGAGTAGATTATAATTGATTGGACGTTAAAATACATATAAAAGTAAATAAGCAAAATAATTATAAATGTAATTATAAAACTCATCACAATATGTAGATAACCAAATAAAAATAAATACAATAGATTGAGCACACTATCAATATAAATATTTTGTTGCAAAAGGCACGCGGTTGGCTGAACTACGATATAAGAATAAATGTCAAAGAGAAAAGAAATCGAATGAATGAAGGAAAGATAACGAAGCATGAGTGCAAAGGAAATAGTAAGTTTTGAGGGGTGTGAGTTGAGACTGCAGTCCTGGAATCTTGCCAACTACTATTTTTTTTTACTTACGCGATGTTGACAAAATGGTCATTCAGCAATCAGCAGCGACATCTCCCGCATAACAACAATCCCTCCCCCTTTCAGAGTTCAAACCCGAAGAGAAGCAACAAAATATAGGATAAAGTAGTTTATTAATAAAAACTCAAAGACCTTTTGAACTTTTTTCCGACATTAAACTCTTGGGTCACAGAACTTACAAACTTATGCCTAAACTAGATTTGATTTAAACAAACAAGCCAAATAGGGACTTGATTTTTATAAAATTTCATTCATTTTTTTTTTTTTTTTTTTGGTCGTCGTAGATCACACTTTTCAAAGTTTAAGCCGTAGATTATTATTAGTTAGTGGGATAATCTTAAATCTCCTATAAGGTCAAATCTAAAGCTAATGCCAGTGTCTCGACGCGAAAACTTTTGTCTAATTAACGCTTTCATTGTCACCGTTTTGCATTTGGAAAACAAAAATATTCAAAAAGTTAAGCCAGGGACCAGCTTTATGATTTTTAATATTTTCGAATACTTATATAATATTTGTACTTTCGATTTTGTGCTTAGTATCTTATGTCTTGCTAAAATGATCTAAGGACCAGAAAAATTTAGATGTACGCTGTTGTAAATTGAACATCTTACCATTAACAAAATACAAAAATTTGCACTTTTCAAATAATCATTAGCTACTGCCACAATAATTGCAAAAGTTAACGATAATTTGAAAAGTGAGGATTATTGTCCTTATTAAAAAATTTTGTGTAATTTTTTTTGAATGCCTTGTATCGCTACCGAAGCAGCATTAATTAAAGGACTTCTGCAAGACTTCCTCCGTATTTTTCTAATTTCAAGCAATTATTCTGCGAAATTCTGGACCCTAAGCACATGAAAGGTGACTCAATAAAATATAATCAAGTTTCCACAACGGAGCGTTATTCTTCGGAAAACTGAAAAAAGTGTGATGTTTCTGCCCGAACTGTAAAGTGACCCATAAAACATCAAAAGCTAGTTAGGTTTCGAAAATAACTCTAAATTCTTAATATAAATTTTGAGTAGATCGGTAGGTTGGTTATATCGTAAAGTAGTTTATAAAATTGATATTTTTTAAATTAAATCTAGATAATAAAATTAACTTTTTAAATCAAAGTCTGTTCCCAAAAAATGGACTAAATGTTTTCTAGAAACCGGAAGACAAGAATTTCTGAACCCATTTTTTTTTTTTCCCTTTATGTTACTTGCGAGTAAAATGAATAATAAGTTATTTTATATTTGAGTATCGTTTATCTTGATAAACTATTCTTACAATGAAAAAAAGTATTGCTCTCGGTTTAAAGATATATCACGAGGCTTTCGTGAAAATAGAGATCAAACAATGGCACTGAACTGCACATTTTTATTAAAGCAACACGCTACATAAAGAAATATATTTAAATTTTCTCATGCCAATAATTTTATCATCTATTTTACTTTTCAGCATCCTTCTTCCTTCTTTTTGTATTACAGCTGCAGACGTGATCAGAATAGGTCGTTGTCTCCCCCATCCCTTCATTCGACCCATTCGTTCCAATTCCGAATAATCCGATGCAATTTTCACGTCCAGATTGATGGAAGGGAAACAGACCGGTTTTTCCATTTCGCCACCAGGATTCGATATCGGACGGCGGTGGAGCATGACGGGTAATCCGAAATCGCAGCTTTTCTCTCATCAAAAGGAAACCTCAATGTGACGTCCGCATTCAGCTTCACCGGAAAAATTCCTGTTTCACAGAAAAAGGATTCGACAACTCTTTAGGATAAGGAAAGCAGATTGATAGTCCGGTTTGTTCGAGATTCTCAATTTTCTATCCGGGTTTCTCCTTTTGAGAGTTTAATAAGAGAACTTGAGACCTCTATAAGGCAGGAGAAAGAAACTTACTCTTAATCGGGACTGGAGGAAGACTGACTTTGAAACCAAGTTATTAGTTAGAAAATAATTTATTACAATGTGGTAAAGATAGGATATGGTAAATTAACAAGCTACTCTACGATACTGTATTACTGAACTATTCTTTTTTTAATATACAAAACTAGATAGGGAAAACTGTTTAAATTACAATATGCTTCATATTCTGTGGATCTCTGCTAAGTAGCTAAGAATTACATTCATGCATGTATCTATCTGTCAGATCACTATAACATTGCAATTTCGCATTCCATTGTTCTGGCATCTAATAAGAGAAAGAGCAAATGCCAATACATCTAAGAATAGTCTAAACTTCTCTAAAGAGAGCAAAAAGTGCTCATTGTTAGTCCGATTGATCTCATAAAGTTCAAAAATTTTTTTATAAAAATTCTGTATCGAAATATGTCTATCAAGCGTCAAAAGAAAATTCTCAGTCTAAAGCTATTGAAGCTTACCAATAATTGAGCAGCAAGCTGTGGAAAATTAACTTTCTTACGATTAATTATTTATGTATAATATAAAGGTTAAATATGTCTGTGCGAAATTCCGATGGTTGTCTAGTCAACCACAATATTGTAATGATGCTCAACAACTACTTCTGTGGCATCCGACAACAAAACAAAAAATATATTAAATGTCTAATAAATTAATCGAAATTACCACTGAATGAAGAAAAAAAAAAAAAAAAAAGAGAGGAGAGATTTATCAAGGGAATTGCTGAAAATAAAGGAACTATCACGATAGAAAATTTTAAGAAGGGACATTGGGCACATATGTGTGGGAAATTGCCCCACCCCTGTATAGCGATAAGATATATACCTGTAGAAAGATCTCCTTAAATAGAACATAAATTATTATTACGACTCGTCTCAATTATTAGTCCGTTCGGAGTTATATAATTCTAGATGTGGCTATCTAGTTGATATCGTAATTCTCGAATTTATTATTTAATTAACTTTTAATAATTATTATACGTAATTAATAATTAATATTATCATTTATTTCAAGTAAATAATAATTATTTACATGTAATAAATGAAAATAATATTTACTGTTACTGAAAATAATTATTAAATATTAATTAATTAATACATCCGGGAATTAAGATATCAACTAGATAAGTAATATCTAGAATTAGATAACTCCGAACGGACTAATAATTGAGACAAGTGGTAATAATAAAAAATGTTCTATTTAAGGATATCTTTCTATAGATATATATATCTTATCGCTATACAGTGATAGAGCAGATCTGCCCATTCTCCTTTGTTTTTCATGAAAAACAGGCAATTTCAAAATATTAATTTTAAGAATTTCAACACATGGCAAATACATACACAGTCCTGCAAAAAATAAATAAATAAATAAATAAATAAATAAATAAGCAATATTAAATTGTATTAGGAATCTCCTAATCGTCCTATGCGAATCTCCTATAATTCCACCCTTCAAGATTGCGTACCTATTGTAACATTCTTACCATAAAAACATTGCAACAACGAGACATAATCAGTCAAAACTGTAGTTTGTATCAAATTTTTAGCTAAATATTCCCTTAAATATGTATTGTGTATTAAGAAGATAAATGATTGCATTAAATATATTAGTACTGATTGTTTTTATTTTGGGAAAACCCCATCCTTTAGGGATCCGGCTTAAGGAGGGCTGTTAAACTTGGTAACCTTCAATATTTTTTCTTCCTCTTCCCCCTTTAATCGACCAATCAGCCTCGTCTTTGATTTCATTTTAATGATATTCTTTTGGTTGTTCTTTTTGCGTTGACAAAGGGACTCTGCCAATAGATCCCGACACATTCGCTTTTTAATGCTTTTTTTTTTTTTTTAAATTATCGGTAATATCTTCCTTTGTTTCAATGTATTATACATGTTTCTTTATACGCCTCCTTCATTGGACTGTTGGGACATTATGAGATGAACAACTTCGGCTGTAGAAATGTAATCAATTACTCTAAAGAGAGCAGCAAAAAGAGAGAATGATAGAAATATAAGAGAACGAAAAGACAGTGGAACTGAGTGGACTTTTCAATTATGCTTGGATTTAATTCCAAATTTAGGTAAAATGTTCTTAGTTTTAAATTCGATTTTTAATGTAGTTTGTATAAACTGCATTATGAAATTACCGGCAATTTGAAGATTAAGATGCCATCCACGAAGTCTTCCCCTAAAACGGTGTTAATGCGAGATGGTACTACAGATGTAATATCATTTACGGTGCCGAAACCCGGGGATAACTGACACAATCACTGGACTTGATCAATGAACTAATTACAGTGGAACTTAGTGTGTGCAACTGTTACCGAGAATAATAGCTTCTTGTGTGACTAGGGAAAGATGGCGAAGGATCTTAGCCGACGAAGAGGATCCAAGAGAGCCTCCATTAGAATAATGGAGAGAGACCGGAATACTGAAGACGATACTGAAGACGCAGGATTAGCCGAAGAACTGCATGAAAAATTGAAACATGAAAAATTGAAGATCAAACTGCAGCCTTCCAAGAAAAGAAACGGTGATTCTTCGTAAATTTGATGATGACCCATAAATTAAGTTTCGGAATTAACATCGCTTGACGTTAATGCATACAGCAGCATTGTAGGTTGTGCCTACGATAATATGACTTTTGCCGAAGGACAAGTTGGGATGCCAACGAAGGGAACCGGCAAAATAAGATGTACAATTCCATTGATTTCCTACTACAGATTATGCAACTGCGTGAAAGAATTCAGTTGATTAGTTAGTGATAACAGCTACAATAGCAGTGTAAAAACCGTTCCTCGAAGTAGATCGAGAGTTACAGCATCAACAGCGGCGCTTACTGTTCCACTAGTGAATGTACTAATAAACCTCGTACATGTGCGTCACTTTACTCTCAAAACTCTAAAAGAACGTAAGACAGAATTAAAGCAGCGACGAAATGTTTTAACTTCTGTTTGGGACGATATCACAACTCAAAATCATGTCGGCGCGAAAAAGAGAAGTGTCGTAATGTAAAGGGTTTCATCACATGGCATTGTCCCCTCAGCTGAACGAAGCGACTGAAAACAAGAAATCAATTGCGAGGGAAACCGCAGTAACACAGGTTAGAATTAATCAAATCATTAACCAAAGTTCAAACAATGTCGACTTACTGAAGTGGATAGTTAGACAAGTCCGTGCTAGGCTTATGGTAGACGGAAGAAATCAATGCAGTTTCGTCAGTAAACATCTATTAAAGTTAATCGGAGCGACGCTAGCTGGAATGGAGACAATGACTGTGAAAGTGTTTGATCATTGGTCAATCGGACTCCACGATTATCTTAATGTATGCGTACGTTTATTGTCGAAATGGGATTTACAGCATTGAAGTGATATTGCGGGAATTGGACAATGAGAGCTCGACGTATTCACTCATTAGAATGAGTGTTATATTGCGAGATATAGCGAAACGAGGTCTCTGGGTAGCAGATACAGATTCTAATACTTCGTGTGATACGATACTGATATTCCTATTGACGGAGACCTGTACTGAGCTATTGTATCCGGACATGCTCGAGCGCTCAATGACTGACTTGTTGCAATGGAAGTGTGTCTGGTTGGCTTTTCTACTCACCGGAAGGCTTAGAATCAATTGACAAACTGTGTGGCAGTGCAATCGATGCATGTATGTGCGCAAAGTGCTTCTACTGATGTGAATGAAGCCGGATTGAGCTTACGGAAGTGGGTTACGACTTCCCCAGAGCTATGCGGTGAAATTGCAAGAATCGAAGGCATTACGGGAAAGCACAGTGAAAAATCCCAGAAGAATAAGGTTTAGTTTGACATTAGTGAAATTGGAGTGTTTCTTCAGGAAAAATCGCCGACGAAATAGGCTCTTCTAAGGAATAAGATACGGCATCTTTGATCTGTTAGTGGATTCATTAAGTACCGTGTAAACCATATATTACAAGAACTTTTGGAGCACAATAATGCATGGGATGACAAAATTCAAAAATTACTGGAATAAAGGGATGAAAGAACTTTCAATTATTCAGAATGTAACAGTGCCTTGTTTTGTGTCGCGTGCACCGTCAGAAGAAAAAAATTGTAAATAGTGAATTACAGTCAGACCTCGATATAAAATCACCCGCATATAAGGTCACCCCGCATACAAGGTCACTTTTCTAAAGTCCCGGCTCTTTGAATAGGAATTCTATGATATGGATTATCGGATATATGGTCAGGTCTTAAATACCGTAATTTAATGATTTACCGTATAATTTCAGTGCCAAACTGATTCAAATCCAAGAATTTTTCTTTCTTTTCCCGACAAAACTCTTACTTTCCAGAAAAAAAAATATATAGGGGGGGAAAAAAAGTAAAGAAAGACTGACAATTTTTTTAGGAGCTAATATGGATGGCTCTAAAAAACTGAGACCGCTAGTTATCGCAAAATTTCAAAAGCCACGTTGCTTTAAAAACGTTAAGTCTTTACCTTTGGATTATGATGAAAACAAAAAAGTATGGATGAATAAAAGCATGGATAACATATTGAGAAAACTATACGGCGTTTCGATAGACTTTTTGAAAAATAAAAGGAAAGTTGTTTTCATCATAGACAATTGTCCTGCCCATATCAACATACCTCAGTTGAAATCAATTGATCTTGTTTTCTTACCCCCAAATGTTACCAGTGTTTTGCATCCTTTGGATCAGGGAGTCATTCAAAATCTGAAAATGAACTACAAAAAGCTCCTTCTGAAAGACTTGATTTCAGCAATTGATGAGGGAAAAAAAAAAATCATGTGTCTGCGTTAGATCAATTGATGTCAAACACATGCATTTCAAATTGCTTTCGACATGCTGGTTTTCAATTTTCTACAAATAGTGTGGATGAAATAACAGATGAAGATGATGAAGACGATATTCCTTTAGCTGTGTTAATACAAGATCTCAGAAATGCGGCTGTGCTGAAGAAGGGGAAAGTGAATACGTGAGAAATTGATGATGAAATTGCTACCACTTCTTAAGCTTCGATTTCTGCAATTGTTTCGCAAGTTTTAAATTCCAATGCATTAGAAAGTGAGGATAACGACAGTAATAATAAAAGTGAAGCGGTGACATAGCAGGAGCGCTCAGAGCATTAAATGTCGTAAGACATTTTTTTACGAGCCATGAGGGAGCTGAGAAACATTTTCAGAAACTACAAAACTTAGAAAACATTGTACAAAAGATGAAACCAAAATCGCAACAGTCCTTTATTATGGATTATTTTAAGTAAGGTCAGTTGTACATCAGTACTTTGCTTGAGCATACTAGTACTATTTGTATACAACTTTATTCCGAATCTAAATTTTTAAAAAATAATTTCTTTCTGATTCCATTAATTTTAATTGGTTCAACTAAATTAAAAAATTATAACCTAATAAACTGATATTTTTGTACGTATTAAATTTTACAAAGAATTATACTGTATTTATATAATGCTTATTTATTGACTAATGCGTATGAATCGGTTTTAAGGTCAACCCGCTTATAAGGTCACTTTCGCGAGGTCCCAAGGGATGACCTTATATCGAGGTCCGACTGTATATAGATTGTGCGAAGCGTATGAAGGTGCTTGCTGAGCTTTGTCTATTGGTGGAAAAATATGATTCTGTGACATACAGTTGTATTGTAGGAAGCAAGAATAACATTGCACCTTTGAAGGCCTTGAGTATTCTATATTTAGTTGCCGTTCGTAAATCAGTTTCAATAAATTTGGTCTCTGTTCCATCGCCAGTGTTTGTTACAATTCAATATAGCAAATGGAAAAGGGTTTACGTCATTGCATCGTTTATGTACGACAGTGGAGAGCCAGGCTGGTTCTCATTAACAGGTATTGGAGAAAGGAGAAGGTATGTAGAAGTGAATATCTCCTGATATTTCGTGCAGCTCACGAAAGAAAAAATATCCATTTGCTACCCTTGAAAGAAGATCAGCTACTTTTGCTCGAAGATGAGCATACTATACTGTTCGCCATTGTGGAAAGTTTGTGCAATACGTAAAATGCTAACTGAAAGTGACGGACATGTCTGTTTCGTGTGTTATCCAAACCCCAGTTGGGAGGACTGGAAAAAGACCGATTCTACCAATTGAGACTGATAAACTGCTGGAATTGAATAAGTAAAAAATTTTCAGGCGGAATATAACAAAGATATAATCGCAATTAAAATTACAGTTTACGTTAAATTTATTAGCTAAAAGTTCCTTTAAATGTGTATTGCGTATCTTTCATTATAAGCATTTTCATTGGAATGTTGAAACTAGTTGCGAGAGCACTTCAACTATGGAAGTAATCACTGAAATAGAGAGGACGGGCGAGACTGAAAGGAGAAAACGAAAAAACAATGGAACTGAACAGACTTGTCAATTACGCGTGGGATTTAATTCGAACTTAAAATCTGAATAGTTTTAATGCAGTTTGTGTAATTCGGATTCCGAAATTAAAGGCCATTTCGAAGATTAAGATGCCATCCCACGAACGATGTCTTCTAAAATAATACTGTTGTCAGGTGTTACTGAAGGGACAATATCCTTTAAACATAAATACACAAAATCAATTTATATGTTGGCAACGATCAAGCTCCTATGGATCCTATATTCAAAGGATGTGCAATTGGGATTAATTAATACACGCTGAATATTAATTTCTATCTTAAAAATTCTGCTTCAATTCCTTGCTACGTTGTTCTATTAGAATTCCTATCAACATTACCATACTGCATTTACCAAATTGGTTGAAGAATATGAGTAATGGAAATGAAAATGTCTTGTAGTACGGGACGAAACGACGTCTGACGCTTTTTAAATTACGTTTATTTTATGCTAGTTTACTGGCCTTTTAAGTGACTGTTTTAGATTATTAATAATTTATACAAAAAAGAAAGACTCGTATTATTTACCCATAATCAATGAAATCTAAAGCTGATCAAAGAATTTTCAAGATATCACCATAGGCCTTCATCAAGTTTGTAAAAGTCGGTCTAGTGAGGAGAGTTGCTTCATGGTATGCGAATAGGAATGAATTTGACAGAAAATTTAAGTTTATGAGGAACTCACTTAGAATTGAAGTTATTGTCTAGTTATGATAAATTCTCGTGAAGAGTTGCATTTAAACTCATAGAAAGGACCTGGAGAAGTTCTGCAGAAAACTCCTTACATCGACACACACTTATCATAGAATTTTTGATAGTTAGCAAAATATAGTTCTTATCAAAAAAAAAATTAAAAAAGGCGGCAAAAGGCGCTTTTCAAACCACCCTAAAAAATTAGTAACCTACATTCAAAATTACTAGTCCGTCCATCCAGTACAGTACGTCGCTCTGTGACGAAGAACTAGGGATGTTGGCATAGCTGACTCAGCGGCCAAGCAATAATTACATATTTGAAGAAATGGTTTCTATTACTGCTTTTTGATGATTGAAAGTAGAGAAGATATCGGTGATTTTACGCTACTATCACACGTAGGTTTTTGCCACAGAAGATGCTTTATTATTCCTGAATCGTAAATGTTATATAAATAAGGCTTTCAACTAATCTCCAAACCGTCTTTCAATTCGATTCACAATAGCATTTCCTCTCTAGACTACAGTACTGGCTAAATGCCTGAATCTTATCGTTATTTCCAGTAACAGAATCGCATAAGACATCGATTGTTGATTCTTTATCTTGGGTTAAGCAATCTATTTTCTTTGTATCTTGGCCAGCAAAAAAAAAATTAAAAAAATGAAGCATTTGTTGAATAATATAACGTCATATTATATATGAGGAGAACCTTCACTCTCATAAAATGTAGTTATTGGTTCATAGCACAATTGAAACAATACTTTTGAAAGAGGACGATGATTACGAGCCAGAAATGAATAGGTTTCTTAGTCTAATGGCTTTATTAAGCTTTGTTATGTAATTTCAATTAAATTCCAATCTAATGCCATTCCTTGAAGAATAAAGAATATTTTTAATATACGACGATTACTTAGGACTGTAGTACTATCCTTAAATCTAATGATTAAAGGACCCTGTATAAATGGAAAAATTCAATAATTATATCACTTAATATCTGCAGTTTTAAAGATTTCGCGGTTTACTAATAATAACTTAAAAATAAAGACTTCTTAGGTATCAATGTTTCATTTTTACTCTTTTTTTGTGGATTTTTAGTCATCTTCCCCGCCATTTTCTCAATAAGGTGTCACTACGAAAAATTTTCTTACAAAAATCGCGTTAATTCATGTTTCAAGAATATCGAACTAGGTTCAAACGTTATAAAGGGACGCACATACATAATAAAAAAAAATAACCTTTTCCCTGTTTATTTAGCGCTTGTCTTGTGGATATGCGAATACTATTTGTGCTTATCAATACAACAGTTGCTCCTTTTCTGCTTAACAGAAGTTTCCTGTTTTGTGAGTGGCTGATCTAGTGAAAACTGATCCCCTAGGAAAAAGAAGATAAACGAGAAAAACCGTCAGCAGACGAAGAAATAGATGAAAACGAAATCAAACCCGTAGTGTCTGTTGAGTCTTTAAACTAGGATCGTAATTCACGAATGGCCTCCTTCGAGTGGGTGAAAATGGAGGGGGATGGAAAACGTTTTTCGAAGGGAAACGATCCTGCCATTTAGGAGAGACGCAAAATCTCCTGACGCCCTCACTGCTTGTATTCAGCGTCGAATAAATTGCTGGCTAACGATGCCTCTGGCAAAGTGCCACTAATCCTCGAAGCCTATTTTGCATGGAAATGAAACGCCTCAAATGACAACAGTCAATGAACAAAAGCAAACTTTTCTCGCTTCCGTAAGAAAGACCGACAGAGACATCAGAGGACGATGGACAGACTTTAGGCTCACCAGTTCTTTAGGTTTACCAAGTGATAGAAATGATCCACACTCGCTAATTTAAAAGCAAAGAATTCAAATAAATCAATGCTTCTGTGTATCAGCCGTGATCAGCAATTCAATTATTTCAAAAACGGAGATCACTCGTCCATTTAGAAGACGGCGGCGACTGTCACATGAAATGGAGTGACAATTCTATGAAACAGAAGTCTTTGTTTAAAAAAAAAAAAAAAAAGAGGGAGTTTATCCAAACCATTCATTTGTCTTTATCCTTGAACTTGTCGGCGAAGACGTCAAACTTCGCAGAAAAAGGGTAAGTTCTTTGCTTCCGATCTTGAATCGATCTTAAGATTTTTGTGGAGCAATGGTAGGATATCCAATAACGATTTTAATGTATACTGTTTTTCTATTAAGAGCCCAATTGTGATGATTAAATTTACTGGGGAGTGATTTTTACAGAAGGAAAGCGGACGTCAATATCGTTGTATGCTACCTTTGATGGTAAGCTGATAGAATTCTTAGACGAACTCTTAGATTCAAAAGACAAGTCCGGAACAATGATCAATACAGAAACGATGTTAAAACAATTGTAGGCTTTCTTTTCAAAATTCATTAGCTTCAAAAAGATATTTTTAAACGAAGAATAAGATTGCATAGTTCAGAAGGTTAGGAATCAATTTAACAAAAAATCGATCAAAATTATCTTAAATGTTTCAGTTATGAATATTATTTTGACAGCATATTTTGTCGATAATAATTACAGTCAAAATTAATGCTTCCTAAAAAAACAGAAATGGCACTAATCAGTTTTGAAAAGAAACCTATGATTAAAGGATAATGGGTTGAGCAAATTGGAAGCCATACTTCCTTTCATATTGTGAGTTTGCAGAATTTTTTTTTGTTTTTCGTTTTTGTTTTTTTGCGTACCACAATTGTTTGTAAGAAGGAACACACAAAGACATCTAACTGAATCGATCTGTTCTATATTCATGAAAATTTAAAATCTAGAATAAAAACTGACGCTTATTTTAAATTTGGATATCGATAAAGCAATTGATACTCGTCTGTAACGGTAAAGAATAAAATTATCACATGACTAGAAATATTCTCATATTCGCAAAGACTTATTTCAAATTACAAGCCATAATTAAATACTTTCAAATGAAGCTAATGTAAGCAAATCAGCAGCAAAAGCAAGAATAGATTGAATGATCACCGAAATTGTTATTTTAGTTTTCATTTTCCTCTGATTTTCTTCAAAACAGACTTTTCAAGACTTACATAAAGGCAAAACAGGAAAAACAAAATATTGTTTACTCTTTAAATATCTCTTTTCAAATTTAAAAAGCTTACCTGCCTTTGACTTGCAATCATTCGTACTGATTATGGCAATTCCATTAATTAGGCGTTAAAAATCCATTGCACAGGTTTGGTTCCAAAAAACAAGTACAATGCAAAAACCGTGTTAACTGTGGCTGTATCACCTATCGTAAATATGCAAGCTCAGTTTCAAGAAGATTTGTTCACCAGTTTAAAGTTATTAGCTAAGACACAAAGATTGACTGATGACACACACACTTTCCTAAGGAAGTAGACTAAAAGTACTGTAGTCGAAATTGCAAACCATCTTTTGCACTCTTTTTTGGAAGGACAGGCAGTCATTACATTATGCGCTGTGGCTATTTTTCCATTCTCTTACAGCTGTAGTGTTGACTTTGAATTTTTGTAGAGGTTTGTTTTAATGGTTACTTGTCTTACCTCCGATCTATGAAAAGAGATCAGATTTCTGCAGACCATTGTTGGATAGATAATAATAGTGACATTAATGAATACTTTCTTAATGAAAATGAGTCAGCACACTGGGATAAAAGCTTTAAAAGTTTATGCAAGTTAAAAAGAGATGTACAACCGGTTTCGCCTTTTTTACTAGGCTTTTTCGAGTAAGCGCAGTGTGTTGGCCCATTTTTATTAATATAAATACACACGTTAAAATCGATTATTCTGAATATTTTTTTGTTTGTTTTATTTCTGCTAAAATAAATTTAATGAATCATTATTCTGTCTTGCCGTTACCTAAGAAAGAAGCAAGAGTCAATGCCTTTATTATTTATCTGGCATTTTTTATAGAATTTTAAGACGGACTTAAGACAACAGAAAAATGATAAGTTTTCCTAATAGTCAACTGACAATCTCATTTTGCAATTACAAAACCAATAAGTTAAGCTTGTATAAGCTTTGTTTATATATTGATATTTTTCGTACACTCGTCTAAAAACAAAAAACAAAACAAAAAATATGACCCCCTTTTTTTTTTTGGGAAGGACAGTTTACGTTGATACTGAGAAGGTGAAGAAAAACAGCTGCTGACAAATCCAACCTCTACCTAAAGTCTTGTCTCTCAGCATCTAATCGATTTTCAATGAGCCGGCTTTGTTTAGCTAACCAAACTCAATTGTTTTTATTAGTGAAACACGGGCTAATTTCTGGTTAAATTATTCGAGTTAAAGAAAAATCGATTGACAGAGTCTTAAAACCCTCCATTCAACTACGAAAGGAAACACTGGAGAGAGAATCAAAACCACACGAAACGACACACACACACAAACACATTGTGAAATCTTGCTAAATAAAATGATTTTTTTTTTCCCAATATTGTAGATAACAACTATTAGCTTTTTTAATTAAATTTATAATAATGAGCACAGCAGCATGGGCAGGGTCGCAGAAGTGATAAAAGATGCAGTTAAGAGAATTTTATCCTTTCTAATTTTCAAAATAAATCTTTTCGATGAAGCTAAGCGCAGATAGCTACTCGCAAAAGATTATATATTTTTCGTTCAGCTTTTGAGCTCTTAAATTTAGGAATTACACTCCCAATGTCTTATATTTGACTGCTATCAGTTGATGAATATCAGTTATTAACTTAAAAAGTACCTTATAAATAACTCACTTTCTCCATGACTTTTTTTTTTTTTTTCCCCTTTCTTCTTCTGATCTACAATGTACAATCAGTCTGTATCTTTAATTAAAGATATTCCATAATTTTGTATCTATTATTTTAAAATTAAAGCATTAAAAATTTCAAAAATAGTCAGTATTATAAGTTCCAAATTAACAAATTAAAAAAAAAAACAAAAAAAAACTTTGGAGATTAAACAAATTCAGTATTGTCTTCTTGTTTACTTTCATGTGAGTAAAAAAAAAAAAAAGCTATTGTTTACTGCTGCTAGCATGTCGGAATTTTGAGACGAAATAAAAAGGACAAATAGCCTGTATACTAGTTTAAGTTTCACCACCCTTCCCCCCATCAATCCAGTAAATAAAAGGATTTAATAAGCAAATGTTATTTTTGAGGTTTTCGCTTGATTTATGTTATAGATTTTAGAGGTTAAATAAAAATAATTGACTCATTAACCAATTAATAATAATTTATTAAGTAATGATTAATTACTATAATAGTTCTTCAACCCATCCCTCCTATTCAAAAAACGTTCCGACGTTATACGGTTTTATAACGTTACGGTAGATGAATTTCAAGGGAACGATATGAAACAACCGAGAATAAAGAAACAGAATCATTTAAATATTATCCAGATCACATCTGTTTCGGTATAATTCTATTTCTATTCAATCCTTTGATACGACTGTGTTACACCCTTAGCATTAAATGACAATTTTTTTTAGTTAATTTCGTGGCATCGTCAGTGGCGTACCAACGCCTTTGGGGGCCCGGGCCGGGAGTTGTAGGTGGGGCCCCCTAGTCTTGCTTTTTACAAGCAAAAAAAAAGGAAAAGTGTTGCTGATGGGGGCCCCTCCCAGGTGGGGGCCCTGGGCGGACCGCCCCCCCCCCCCCTGGTACGCTACTGGGCATCGTTTGCCTGAACATTTGTTGATAAAATACTTTACAGTAACTGTTCATTTTTTCGTTGCTAAACAAACATCAACAAATGAAATGGTTGAAGTGCTTTGCATGTAATCCTATGACAATCTATGTAACTTCTAAATATCTTATTTCCTATTAATGTCTACTGCTCAGATTAATGGAACATACAATCTTCTATCTTTTACGGCATAAATACCTCTTGAATCCAACCGGGATACTAAAGACCTCGCGCACTTCCTGAGTTGTCATCGGAGGAGTTTGGCTGGCTGATGAGTCCTAATAAGGACGAAACGGTCCGTCCCAGTCTCTTCCCGGTGACAACTCAAGGTGCGAATCCTTCCTTTAGCTTTGTGCCTGTGCTTGATATCTAATTTTGAATTATTTGGGCACGTTAAACTTCTTTTCTTTATTGTACATTTTTTTATAAGTTTTTCGTTCATTTGTCAATTTAATATTTATTCTGATTAACACAAATATTTTCACTTACTCCAACTGTGTTTTAATAGTATGCAAGTTTGCAAATGTATATTTAAAAAATTATATTATAAAAACTAATGAAAGAGTTGATATTCATTAAAATCAATGAAATTTGAATTAATAAATTAGGTTATCACAAATCTTTATTACCTCCAAAATACTGCACCACAGACCAATATTTCGTCTTATTTTTCAAAGACGCAGATGCATCGGGGGATTTTACAGAAATCGTACTGAATGGGATTGGTCGTATTCCGGTTTCGTCGCCATATTGGCCATGTACAGCTGGGTCGCTCTAGCTGTATGGCTCGACGCCTTGTCCTGATCAATCCACACTTTCCTTTTGTCACTGCCATACAATGAGGGAATATCGTCAGGATACAAGGGTTCCAGAACATGCTCTCGGTAAAAGGCAGCATTAATCTTGACCTTTGCAGGTATCTTCCTCAGCGGCAACTTTCCTCTGTAGCTGTTACCCGCAACAATGATGAATCCTCTCGAAACGTTTTCTTTGCATTCACGGTACCACTCGGATCGTCCTTTGGCATCAAAAGGGCGATAAAATATTGCCCTTGGCTTCTTGGTATCACTAAGGTAGATCCATGCTTCGTCCAAAGTAGTGACGTACTTCCATTTTTCTCACGATAAGTGGTGCTCTTAAAGCTTTGGGCTGTTGGTCTTCCTTGCAGCAATGTGTCGAGGAAGTAGGCGAGCTTTATGATGCTTTTCTAATTGCAGATCACGCCTAATTATCCGTGCAACCGTTGGGTGAGAAACTCTATAGCAACGGCCGTGGGCAACCGCCCTTTGGGTATTAGGGTTCTCGCCGACAATCATAGCCTTCACTTTCTTAATAACATTAGGAGTTCTGCCGGTCGTGGATTGTTGTTTTCGGGGCCTGTGGCTTACACCGCTCTTGGCTGACGGGCTTCATACGACTTTCTGCTATTACACGGTTTATGGTGAACTTGCAAACATGAAAATTTCGGCGTTTGTCCACAAAGCTACAAAGGGGCAACTACGTACCCCTCAAACCAATTTTGGATTTTTGGCAGCATATTTAGAATGCAACACAAATTCCAGCTACCAGATAATCAACTACAGGCTTATAACCTCTGATTCGAACGCAAAAATGCTGCGTCACGTGCACGTGCGAGATAGCGCGAGCTCTTGAAATCGACGAAATAAACGTGAATCAACCCTCAGCAGTTAGAAAAAAATCACATTTCAGTCGTAAAGGTGAATCTTAAACTACTACCTTTTTCTTCCCTTATTCGAAGCTTTGGAAAGTCTAAAATTCATTAGTTATTATTTTTCCTTTGTCAATGACGAATACTGCGCCAATGAGTTTGTTTATTATTGCAGATTTAATTCGAATGATGTCATTTATCGCTACAATGAAGGGAAACGGCCACAGGAATAAATTTACCCAACCAAATAAAATGTCTTTCCACTGGTTACGATGGGTAAAGATTTCTCTTTGTTTTTTTTGTTTTTTTGTTATTCCTGAGCAACTTGCTGCTCAAAATCTGTATATTTACAAAACTGCGTCAAGACTTGCTTTCGAACTTATTAATGGACCAAAATTTCCTTTGCTTTATTTCGGAAACATCTTAAGTTTCCTCGTTGCTTTTTAAAGAAAAATGAAAAATGAAAAAAAAAAAAAAAAAAAGAAACGAAATCAACACCTCATTTACCTTGCAGAAAAATCCATGGTGAGCTGAAGCGAAGTCCGGAATAAACATATTGACGGAACGAGCGGGAAGAGGCTTGGGGTGGGGGGATCTACGAGGGTAATGCCAAGTCTCCCGGATAGCATTTATTCCAGTGCTAACTTTACGGAAATCTCCAGTGTTGCGTACTGAAGGACATCCGGATGAAGCAGGTCCATTTGCATCAACGATCTCGTGGATCTCAGAGCAGTTTGTGGGATTGCTAACGACAAGTGACGATCAACGGAGCAGAAAAATGACGCCGCCATCTGCACCAAAGAACGGGGAAGAATAATGGCGAAAACTCTTCCTGCTTGAATACATATTTCCAAAACCTAGAAGTGTTATAAAGGTTATTACCTAACATTTCAGTAGACTACTTGTCATTTTACAATGATAGCCCTTTTAACATATATCTTTGAGACTATTATTAATAGCCGTAGATCTAATTACTAATGGATTAAGTACTCTAGATATATTATTTTAACTTCAGTGAACTAATACGCTTGTAAACATTTCATGAATGAATATAAAAATAATAATGCGATGTTGTTTATTATTAAAATTCCTTTTACCGTATTACTATTATATGTGCAAATATCAATTTAGTATCACCCTCACTTGCTAATTGATTTGTTATAACAAGTTAAATAACTGCTGTCTGATGGACTTCCAGACATGTTACGAATTACGGTAATTTCTTTATAGTGAGAAACTTTCTTTGGTGACAGCAACTGTAATTCAGTGACTGCAGTCTTGTAATAACATTGTAGAACAGGGATGAAACATAGGCTAAAATCTTTATAATTGTATTTTTTTTTCTTTAAAAAGAAATTATTCTGAAAGTTGCTTAAAGAATGTTCCTTAATAAAAAAAAAATATTCTAAATTGTCTTCTGCAAATAATCCTGATTATTTTTAAATGGCATGTGTATTTATCATCTTTACGCCCCTTATCTTTAATTAGACTTCAATTAACTGTTGTATGATTGACGAAAACCTATATGCACATCCACGAAATACATATTTAACAAAAAGATTGGAATTCACTTCTTTTAAGGTGAAAAAAAAAATATCTTAAGATGTTATATAATAAGTCAATATTCGAACTACTTTTTTAAAAAATTTATTTCGAGACTGGATCAGAGGAAAAGTTTATAGTACTCCTATTTTATTTTATTATATTCATTTATAATTAACTTGTTAACATATTGAAGACCTCATTAGCACAAATAAAGATGCACAGATGGAATGTTCCTTTTGTTCAGCAATATAATGTAGTCATCCCATTCTGTGGTGATTTGTCACTAAAAAATATGTTCCACCATTGCATATTTCTTCAGTACACTCCATAACACGGAATTGGAATTACAAGTTGCAATGGATTTTAGCTGCCGATAACTTCTTTGTCCTCGAAAAAACAACTCGCATTCGAAAGGAGAGCCATACTGAACTGCCACAGTGTAGTCTTGCTGTACAGTAATTAATTATGACTATCGAATTTAATAGAACTTTTCACCAAATACGTTAGCTACAAATGAGTTTGTTGCAAGGACTCTTTGATTAAAAGAAATTAAGTTTTTTTGTGATTAAAAATCGTAAATTTTTGTTTTATAAGATTTACAAAGCGAATTCATGTAGATACCTATATTTGAAATTTTTTCACTTGCTATGAAGGAAGTATTTTTTCATTCGAAAAACAACAAGCAGGAAAAATACGTCCAGCCTTTATTGGATGTTCATTTTTGAGTGTTCAATAACAAACAGAATCTAGGTGAATAAGAAGAAAAACCACCTTACGAGGTAATGTGATCTGAAAGAAACAATCAAACATGTGACACAGCGAAATACGAAGTATTAAGGACTAAAAAAACGAAACAGGAAACTGACTCCCACGCAGTCCACTGATACAAGTCAGCAACTCAACGCATCTAAAATAAAACTTCTCAACAGTGAAGCAACTGGAGTGGCACTCAATTTGCCTCAAATTTCGGTTAGGAACAGAACGAAAAAACAAATTGATTTTTAAGTGGGTTCTTCGAAATCCAATTCATTTTTTTTTTCCCTCGTTTCCTTCCACAAAAGCATCCTTGCCTGAAAGGACCCATTGGATTTGGGGGAAGACGAACGGTTTTAATAAGCAATTCAAAAAAACAAATTAAGAGGTCTGCGAGTGGCTGGAGAGAGAGAGAGAGGCCGCACGTACAACTTACGATCCACAGCGCCCTCTAACGGGCGGCGGGCGAGTAGAAGGGGAAATTGACGTTTGCAGCTGGCCGTGAGTCCCGCAACGAAATTGATTTTACCTACGGGTGCACACAGAAGGATGGCATTAAATTTCATAAGGCTAAAATTTATGGCAAATAAATGTGAGTCTGTACTGAGCTAAGGCTAGCATTGCGAGGTTTTCTTTCTTTTTTTTTCCCCCCCGAGATGAACAGGAGTGAAAGAGGGCAGGGGGGCGGACAGTAGTCATGGGGAGTGGGTGGGGATTCCTCGGAAAGAGGGATAATCGGGATTTCTAGATTCATGAATTTCCATTTGCGACAAAGGAGATAATACTGACTTATTCACAGCTGCACTTTTTTTTTTCTTTCCTTTTCCCCCTCCCTTATTCTTCGTCCTTCTCTTACCATGTAGATAGTCCATCCACATACCCTCTCTTTCCATTCCAATTCCTCTGGCTTTTACGACCACCCAAGTTGCACGATAGACAGAATCCGATTATTTTTACTTGATTTACGACGAAATCTATTTATAATTTGACCTAAGAGACCCTCGAATGAACTTTCAATCCTTCTGTTTTCCAAGTCAATTATCACCTTCTGAGAGCGTCTCTCCTAATTCAACTAAACTTAGAAAACCAGGAACAGAAAGGAACTGCAGCATTAAAGAAATAAAAAGTTGTCTTTTTTTTGTTCTAAAAAATAGGTTTTCAAGATCTCAAAGAAAATTAATTTTGGATTTTGCGAGAATGATAATCATTATTCAGATAGAAAAAAAAATCAATTCATAAACAATTAAAATTGAAATTATGAGGAAAACATTACAATGAGTATCATTTGATCTTTTCAGAAAACACAATTTTACAATCATAAAAAAATCTCAAAAATAAACTTCAGTCACTTTCCGCTTCAAATATCCCGAATTATTATTAGCTCTCTACTAATAAGATAGGTGGAATCTGATTCAACTATGTAATAAGGATTATCGACATCTACCCTTTTTCATTGAGATCAAAATAGCAGCAAGAGCAAGCTATTCAGACTTTTACAAAGCAGCTGTTTGATAAGATCGAATCTAATTATTAAACGAACAACAACTATAAGGTTTATTTAACTTTAAAGTAGCTAAAATAAACGACTTTTACATATGAAAGAACTTCCTCTATATTCCGTAAAGCAATGAAAACAAATAAAAATCATATTCTTGCAATCAGAATTTTTCTTTTTTATTATGTTACGTATTTGGTATTGTTATCACTGTTACTTTTGCCAATAACTATGACTTGTCTACTTCAGTTTTATAATAATGGTTCGCTAATAACTGGAGCCTAAAGTCTAGGTTTGGTGTCGTTTATCCTTTAACCGGTAACTACGACAAGCGACAATCTAATATATATCTAAGAATAAGAACGTAGGCTTCAAGTTCTTGTTACTTATATTACTTTATTATTTATAAATGAAATTCTTCGAGAATATACATAAATAGAATGGTAGAAAAAAATTAGAAATTAGAATGAATTCCGAAAGAATTTGAATTTTTTAACTTTAATCCAATGATGATGCTTCATCCTGCGTGAATAGTCGAGGCATCTTTGCTACTGCAGTTGTGGAACAGCAAAGATGAGCAGCATATCTCTATATGCTATATAACAGCAGAGATGGTACAAGTCACTATCCTGTCAAGCTCATTTCTGCGAAAAAGTACGGAGGATGATAAACGATGATTTGAAACCATATCACACTGTGATATTCGGTGAGTGTAAAGGGATCTGGCTTGAGGCTTTCCAAATGCGGCAATTGTGCTATTAATAGGCTACTGCCATTCAGATAAAAATGTTACTCCACAAGATCTTCCAATGCCATGCATCATCCACCTCCATTCGAGCTAGAAATGGCAGGGTAAACTGTAGTCGAGTTCCTGATCACCATGAAGCACAACTTGAAAATGGGAGATCTTGCTGGAGAAAACTTCAGCATTTCACGCAGGATTTTCCATCCAGCTGAATATCGCATATCAGTTGCCTTGCTATTGCCCGATCACTGCTGGACCCTTGTGCGTTATTCATTCCGTGTTTCAAGAAGCAGGTGCAACTTCAACTGAATAATCGGATTGCGCCCTCGCCCTGGCCTCACTGCTAAAGTTCCACTATTTTCAAATCATAAAATCACTTTTCTAATATTGATTACTTATACTTTAACTGTCAGAATTCTCGAATCGCTATAATAGCGTTACCACGTTTTTTGTTAGTAAAACTTGACTAGCAATGCATGTTCAGATAAGGTGTGAGCCGTAGCACATTCGCGCTAGTCTTATCAGAACGACGCGAATCAGTTCCATCTTCCCTACATCCACCAATTCATCAGCAGCAATAGTGAGATAATGCAAATTTCAGGCAAAATTTTGTACTACTAAATGAAACCCAATATTCTAAAGAGTATTTACACCAAGTTCGGTTGAATTTCGTCCACTACATTTTTCGTTATAGGGCTCTAAAACCTCCTCTTTAATTATGGCACCTTATACATATTTACAAGAAGTTTGTTCGTGTTCCTTTTAACATCATTTTCCTGTTTCAAATAACATCATTAATAGACGACTATTTAACTTCACGGAGATATATTTCCTCTAACTGCATCTTTTATCACTTCTGCGTCAATGCCCAGAAGGCTGCTCTGCTCATTATTATAATTTTAATTAAATAATGCTTTTAAACAACCTATATTTAGCTATTGAAGAAGAAAAAAAATCAGAAAAGAAAATGATGTAAAAAAAGTGAGATTACCATTCGTTTTTATTAGTTCTTGTTTTGCCATTAATTAATAGAAATGTAATTTCGAAGTAGTTAGCATGCTAACTCTTAAAAATGACTTCTTTTTCCTGCTCATTGCGTTATTTCATGGTAAGCCTAATCACATTGAAATAATCTTTGCTTAGTTCTTCTTCAGCTTCAACCACCTTCGGCGTAGTAACGGAGACCGTTGGGAGGTGGCGCTAATCGCTCTTAATTCTCACCGAGCGTTAAGGCGATCCTGATTAATTTGGTTGGCTTCTTAAAGGGCTTGCTGACTGCCCTTCGTCCGCACGTGCAGGAGCGTTATTCCTTCACTCCCTGGCGAAATCGATTTAATAGTAAGTTGAGATGGAGCTGCTGTTTTTTTCTTTCCCCATTCGAAGAACAGATGTGTATGTTGTGCAAAGGAGGTCGATGAGCCCTTGCTAGATTCGACGCAATTTTGTTCGGCGATTGTCATTACCTTTGACTAAATGACAAAATCAAAACACAATTAAAATATAACATTACACCTAAAGCATCACTAGAATATTTAAAAAAAACAGCTGCTTTCAGCCTTCCACATCAATCTTCCAATTTCTTTCTTTATTTTTTTTTTCTCTCAAAAAATAAATTTACGCACTTACCTTACTGAAAAAAATAATTTCGTTGATCAGATCTTTTATATACAAATGAAATATGGAATATTATTGATCAAAAAGCAGAATAGTCCTTTATTTATCTGTTTCTATCTTATCCCATAAACACATATAATACATTCCCCTTTAATTTGACTGCATTACAACATTTATGCGTTGATCACTGCTGAAATATTCCTACGACATTTTACATGCCAAAGCACCTTTCATCAGCGACCTACGTAACAATGACAAAACTAATAAGCCAATTTTGATGAAACTGGTGATTATCCAAAAAGAAGTATTGTTGAAAAAGTATTCAGCATATATTCGCCAAATATTTTTTAAACGTTCATTAAAACTATTCAATGAACTAAAGCAAAGGGGGGGGGGGGCATAGAACATTTATAACCTGGGCATAGAACATTTATAACCTGTGTTAAAAAACTTTGAAAAAAAAACAAAACAAAAAACTATAATTTATATCAATTTTAATAATTTCCATTTGCTTGAAATGAAAAGAATCTATTTTTGAATTATTAAAATCTAACTATTGAGGACACGAGAAAAATAAAAACACAAAAATAAAAAAGTACAATCACGTAAAAAAAAAAAAAAAAAATCTGCAAGAAAAATTTTTTTCTCTTAAAAAAAAAAAAATCTGAAATTTAAATTTTAGTTTAAGTTTTTTTTTTTTATTGACGATGATATAATTTCTGTTATTCAGATTGCTTCACGAATACTAATTACGTAACTAAAGCAAGACACATTCGAAACTCAAATAATAGAAATTTTACGAAGAAATTGAAAAACAGATTCTGCCATCCTCTTCAAGCAATTTCAAGATTTACTATTTTAATTCCGGTGTCAGAACCATATAGAGTCTACGAGGCATTTTCCTTCAATTACTGAAAAATAACTCAGTTACGTTTTGTCCTTTTTTTGGATTGAGGTAGAGTCAAGCTAAATCAGAGTTAAACTAACGAAACAAACTTCTTTTCCATAAGTTTTATGTGAAGTATTTTATATGAAGTAGTATCAGGCAACGCTTTTTAACCACTATACGATCGTGGGTGTAGACAGTGACTACTGAATTATGAGTGATAATGTTTTAAACATTCCAAACTCTGAAGATGTTGTTCCAATCATTCCCGAAGATAGATTGAACAAAAAAAGTCAAACTTAGCTTCCATATGCTAAATTATCACTGCTACGTTTATTCTGTCCTTCTGCTACCACCTCTAAAGCCTAAACCACAAGTCGAACAGGCGTGAGTTATAGATTACAGAACTCTTAATAACTTATAGAGATGGAAAAAAAAAACAGACTTTCTGTGTGTGATCACTTCCTGTCTCAGTGGAAGTGACCGAAAATAGGTCCAAGTAGTCATTATACAAACTATATATATTCGGAACCCATGAAGAGAGGAATAAAACTGTGTATATATAGAAAAAAGTACAAAACACATTTCTTGCATGCGCCGTAATGCTGTAAACAAGTATGGGATCGCTTTGGTTTCATGTACAAAACCAGTTTTTTTTTTTGCCTTGTTTTTAGTTCGACTGAGAAGGTTCAACGCAAAATTACATCAACTCGAGTAGAAAAACAAGCCATTAAAATATCATCGCTTGACAAAGACAGACGGCATGCTGTCATAATTAATAGCGTTGTTTTTAATTTGTTGTTTTAATTGTATGTAATTTTAAATGTAATTTTTAAAGTAAGTGTGAGTTTATTATCAATTTTAATATGCAATTACTGCCACACGTAAAATTTTTTTAACTAAGCCATTAAAAAACTTGTATTTATTTTATAGGATCTCGCATATATTTTTATGGGTCAGCAGGATTATTTTCTTAAGCGAAGAAATAATTTACATGAGAAAATAAAGCCCCGACAAATTCTATTTGAAAAAATTAAATACTACTTATATCATGAAGCATAATTTCATCTTACGGTTTAATTACATAGTATTATGTTTTAAATTACTTTTATAACAAATAATTTGTTTTTTGTTTTTTTTACGAATTCTTTTAGTGTCGTATGGTAAGCAACAGCCACCCAATGTGTAGTAGATAGGGGAGTGTGTTGGATTTTATATCGGTGTGGAAGTTAAGAAGCCGACCTCCAACAGTCAAAAAAAGAAAAAAAGAAAAGAAATTTGAGGAGTGGCGGGGCAAGGTACTCTCAACCAGCCATCCAACCAAATAAAAAAACGCAAGATAATAGAACCTGTTCTACACATTTAAAGATTGGGGGGGGGGGGGCTTAAATATCCTATGCTTATAAATTTTATCTATTTGGAATATTATTATTTAATACTCTTTAATATGAAATGGAAGAGAAAAAAATTGAGTTAGGAAAAACAAAACAAAGTAAACTAATTACATTTATTAATTGAAATCGGCAGGACCACCAGTCATCGAAATAAATTAAAAGTTTTTTTTTTTATTCTATAAAGCTGAAACTTTGTGTTAGAGATCTGGTTTACTAAAAATAAGATCGCTACTAGTTTTGTACATGTTAGATAGATAAGGACTGAAAGGTCCCGAAACCACCGAAATATGTTGCAGTTAATGTGCAATTCTTCTCAAAAACTGCTTGTCCGAGAAGAAGCAACTTTATTGGTAGATAAATTTACTAAACTGTGAGCTTCCTGGTATAAAACAGATTCAAGGTTTGAGTAAAAAACAATTGCACGAATCTCCTTAAGTGCTTTACCACAACAAATACTTAGGCTGATTATTCTACACTACAATAATGCTAAATATTTATATATTAACATACAAAGTATTACAATGCTTTTAAATTTTCTAATCGCTCAGTAAATTCATTGAATATCATCATATGAATTTGTTCACCTATTTTTTTTCGTGAATTTTATTATTGCTTGTTTTAGCTTCGAAGCTCCACACTGTTTTCAACAATAAATATTCTAATATACTAAACGTTCATAGTATATTTATGTTATCCACAATCTTTTTATATTGCAGTTTTTTTCGCGGGAATTCGGAAGTTCTTCGCTTAAGAAATGGATATGTTATGAGAACTTTTATCAAAATTGTTTAAAAAAAATACCTTTTTTTTAATACATTCTTAATATACAAGTATATAAAAAAAAATATTTAAAAATGTAATAAAAGTTAAATAAACTAAATCTGGGCGCAAAGGATTGCAAAGAAACAATCTTCTCTCATGCAAGAATTATGATAGTGTGTATAACGATCACCCACGCTGAGATGAGAACCTAAACCACCCCGGGTTTTGTTGTTGCATTTGCTTTTACGATATTCATAAAGAACTTCCACTGCCCATACACTCGTAATTTATGACTGGGGACCGTTTTCTTGGATACACGCGAGAAATTTCCTGGAGGATGGACATTTGTGGGAAATAAAAGTTAAACTAAAACATGAATGTGAGTGTAGAACAAGAAGCGGAAAAAAAAGAAACAAATGAATAAACACAAGATGGTGTTAGTAAATTTTGCACAAGAGAAACGTGGTCGCTCACTTCTGCCAAAATGCATGAAGTACAAACCCAAGTACACCAAATCCCGTGCTTGGTTTTGCAGCACTGGAAGCAACAACGGGATAAAGTTTCAGAGTATTTTTTTTTTTACCAACTGAAATAAAGTCAGAATCACTAACACTGAAATACTCAAGAATTTATTAAATTCTAGCAATTCACCTTAGTTTTTTCTTTATACGAGACTTTTAGCTTATGCCAAAAGATTAGTTTTACTTATGCAGGTTAAATTGCTAGCTTTTCACAACTTACTTTATCAAATTTATTTCTTCAATTTAATATAACTCAACTTTAAATTATTTTTGACTGTTTAAAAATTATTGATGGTTTTAACAATCAGCTTGCTCAAGTAATCTTGTATTTTCGCCTGGTGGCAATATGTGGACTATTTCTTTCCCATCTTCATGAGAATGTTCCTGCCAAGGATTCGTTACCAATAACTGTAAATGGAATATTTTCACTAGGAATGTACTTCTTAAGAATAGATACTGTGAATAATAAGAATCCATTGTGATACTACTCTTTAAATATGGGAAATGCCTTTAAAGTGATTATTAAGAGAAATAAAATCAGTCGGAAAAGAATATCTTGTGATTGATTTACAACCTTCAACATACAAATATTTAAACATCGAAAATTTTCAATAATAAACAGCGTATGAAGCACGGATGACAAATATAAATAAACCTGAACTCTCCAATTAATTGTCGTTTTGAGTAAAGTCAATTAAATAGAGAACAACTGGTGAAATGCCATTAACATCTAATAAGCCAAAAATCTGAATCCTACAATAAAAGACGATTCTACTTAATGGATCTTGGAATTTAAGGAAAAGAATTTCTTCGCCTTCATCTCGATTTTCTACAGGACGTGAAAGTTACTAATCTACTTGCTTTCATATTCACAGTATTTCTTCTTTGCGGAGCTCCCTTTAAAACGAAGCCCTTTGAATCTCGTACAATTGTAATGTTTTGATCAATGGAAGACAGCCTTTAATGAAACGTTCACTTTTCCAAAACACTTTGACTGATTTCGTAAAACATCCTCCGTGTTCCTGAGTGCTGATTTCGTTGTTTTATTTATTTCTAGTTTTTGCATTGAAGATAATGTGAATTACATTAGATTCAGTTAAAATTAAAAATGGGGCCTCACATCCTTTCGCAATGTAACATACAAAGAGTACCATCCCTTTCTAAAAATAATTTCCATTTCATCATTGTATAAATGTACTTTTATAAAATACTTACTCATTGTCGGATTCCTCCTCCTCTGGTTTAGTTTCAATTTCGGCGTCAGGAGAATCGAAGAAATCCTCATAATGATAATCTTTTCTTTCCTTCAAAAATAAACAAATAAATAAATAAATAAATAAATAAAAAATAAAATACAATAACATATCTGAAGCTTGAGCTCTAGATATAAATTCATTTTAAAGATAAAATTCTAACTGTAATGTTCACTGACTGTTAAAAATCACTAGACACGGAAGATATTGTGTAAGTAATATGAAAGCAAAACCCAAGTCAAAGTATTGGAGATCGCAAATATTTTTTTTTTTTTTTTAACTAAAAGCGCAAGAAATTAGCTCATTATTGTTTGAATAGTCCAGATATAGGTTTATTATAAATAACAGCTACAGTGTATTAGTGATGTTAGGGATTTATTTGAAGATCACCCGATTCTTTTTACTAGCAGTCTTTCCGACTGGTGCTGCCACCTAAATTACCTAAAAAGAACTAAAAACCAGGCAAAAATAGAGAAAATATTGATATGGTTATTCAAACAAAATATAAAAACAAAAGAGCCCAGGAAAAAAAAAAATCATAGACAAAATTGTTTTAAAAATGAGAATCGGAATTGTTTCAAAAACTGATTGAAATAATTAAAAAAAATTAATACATTCAAATTTTTGAAATGCATTAAAAACGAGAGACAAATAAGATAAATTTCTCATTTCATCAATAACTCTTTCTGAACTTGTATTACATACATGTCCTTACAGCTATTCTCTAAGAAGTGTTGCAGGAGCTGCACAGGGCTGGAACCGACACAAAAGAATCGTAAGGGGTTGTCCGATTTGTTTCTATTTATTTTTGAAGCGAAAGGATAGCGACAATGAAGGTGTCAAAAGGGTGTCCATAATTAGTATCATTGCTTTTTTTTTGTTTTGTTTTTTTAATTTTATTATTATCATTTTGTTCATGCCTTACAGTGGCGTAGCTAGAGTTTCTTGAGTTTGCCGCCCCTCTCAATACACATCAAACATAAGACAAAAAGTCAAAACGACGTATAGGACGTTCCCGATCACTGTTCTAGACCAAAAGTGTCCGCCCGAACCGCTCCCTCCCTAGTTACGCTAGTGGTGCCTTACACATGCTACTGCTTAGGATTAACTGGCCGCGATTAGTTTAGATTTATCAGCAAGCGAACATCAATTACATGTTCCAAATAGACAGCCTGGAATAGGAAAAAGTTAATCACCTTTGGCAAATAGAAGCTTTAATACATTATTCGTTATAATTTCTCTACTGGAAATTCAAATTTATTCCAATTACAATTTACAAGCAGGCAACTAATTGGCCGCATCTTCTTATTAATTCACATTCCGTCATTTCCTAAGCAACCGATACTGCTTCAGTGATAACATGCAAGTTATATACAATAGTATATAATGATTTTAATAGTATAGTAATGAATTTTTAGTGCCATAACAATAAGGGAATTCGGTTTGAGTTAAAGGCAATGCTAGTCGATTCATAATTTTCTCGATCTCAACTTTTCTTTTAAAGATCCAATCAGTCAAATCTATTTCTCAACTTTTTAAAATTAACGGAGTAACCTTGTGAAGAAATTAGAAATAGAAGTAATTTGCAATTCGAGGTTTCCTGAACTGTTCTGTGTAAGATACTGATGAATGGGGATGTTTAAGGTCTCTGGGTCGAGGCTGGAAAAGTCACGTGATGTGTGTCACTTCTAAAAACATGGCTAAGATTACCGAAAAACCTCTGTATATTAAAGATTTCTCAACTTTAAATATATTGAATAATCGGCATACAATTAACATCTTAGCCATCTTTTTAGAAGTGACACACATACATCACGTGACTTTTCCAGCCTCGACCCAGAGACCTTAAACATCCCCATTATTGTATAGACACGCTATCTTGAAAATCAAAACCTTTTCACCTAACTGTGAGTGTAAATAGAAGTGAAATATCTAATGCAGTAATAAATATAACTCGTTTACTTAGTATTACACTAGCTTTGAATCGCTGACAAAGGATTATAATAATTAATATGGATTTATAAAAACTACCTGCAAAAATTTACGAAAGTTGAAAAAACAATTCCCTTCAGCGACGAAGCAGCGAGAAGCGACACCTTCACAACACTCACTGCAAAGCATCATTGGTGTGTTTAAAAGTACAGTAGAGCCCCGATTATCCGCGGTGATGGCCGCGAAAAATTTTTTTAATTATGAACCTCAAAAAAAAACAAAAAAAAAACAGTTTTAATCCAAGCCAACAACAGGGAAAGTACAAGAAGCCCTACAGTGCGAAGGTCGAAAATTACTGTCAGATTTATTGTGCATCGTAATCCTATATGCCTTCTCGGAATTTGTGGATGAGTGGCAGGCTCTTGCTCTGCAGAAAGGTTTCTGCTGTACTGTACATATTTTAAAAGTTTTGCATATTATGTTTTTTGTACAATAAAACGTAGTTTTTATGCTGAAATATCTTTTTTTGTCTTTACACCTCATTTTTAGTCTTTTTTCGGGTTATCCGCGAAGCTCTTGCCACCCAATCTCGCGGATAATCGGGGCTCTACTGTAGTTTGATTGCTTTCCGCTAAGGTGCAACTTCTTACGGGGCCAGATATCTAGGTATTCCATATTACCGACTATTCCATAATACCCGAAGTTCCTCTATTACTTTATTCTGGTTAAACTGTCTATCTTTTTACCATTCTTGTGAAACGAATCGTGCATCGGAATCTGCTCTGCATTGAAAGAAAACTTGCTTCCGCAGTGCCTAAAGTGCTCGTAATTCCATCCACCTCTTCAGATCAACTAAAGGATCAAATTTCTTCAATTTCAGCAGTGAAAGATTATTTTTTCGGTCATTACTTTCGATTCTTAGATTCAAGTTTTCTGCAGATATCCAAAAAGATGTCAAAGAATTCATGTTTGAATTTAACCAATATCAAACTGATAATCATAAAACATTATTAGTTGAAAATATTTGCCGGTATATTGTATTGCACTGAATTTTAGACGAAAGTTTACTAACAATGATCTGAATTTGCCTAGGTAATTAGAAATATTACTGAGATTTCATTTCTAGAGGGAAGCTGTTTGTAAAATGGATATGAATTTCCAAAAGGTAAAATGCAAAGCAAACAGGAGACCATGAATACATTTTAGACAGGAGACCATACATTTTAAGATTCTTTTCTCAAAAACGTCAATTAATTTTGGAACATGTCGGTAGATATACAGTGTATTACATTAAATATCAAAGTAGAAGGAATATGGGGGCCAAAGCGAAGTAAAAGCACAAATACTGACACAATAATTCTGGATTTAATTTTCATGAGTAATACTGGCCATTAATTCGTAAAGTGCGACGGTCACGCGAGAAAAAGAATTAATCCGAGAACAAAAAGAATGAAAGAAAAGTAGCGCATGAGCTGCATTAAGTTATCAACTCCTAATAATGGAATTTAGGTCATTCGCTAATGAGTCAAACCAACTACATCATCTCAACTTCATAAAGCAACAATATATACGATACGTACATTGGTTGTAATTCATCCAGTTTTTGAATGAAATTTAATTCAAAAATTTAAAGAAATATAATCCCCTGAACTTAATTCTTTCAAGCATAATCGATAATTCATACTGATAAGTACAACTTCCACTCTTAACATGTTTTCACTTTTAATTTTTTTGTATAAATATTACAAAACTGTTAATTAAAACATCAAAGAAATTAATGATTTGCTACTAATTCTTATTTCAAATTTATGTGCCTGTCAGCATGATTGTTAGCTATCGGAGGATTATGTAATATCCACGTTCGTAACGTGCTTTTAATATTTATTGGAAAGAAAAAAAAAATGGTTACGAAAAAATGCAATTTTAATTAGAAATATGATATTTAATTAGAAATATATTATTATTATTATGTTTCTGTTTATGAAAAAGATAACGCTTAAAATAAACAGACAAGAAAGCTGATATTTTAAGAGGCAAATATAATAAATTGTTACAATAAAGATTTTTTTTAGATATCAAAATTTAATCAATTGTTAAGTAGTGGAAATTCGTTATAGCAAAAGAGCAATAATCGCGATAGCTAACAAAGCCGTAAATTGTAACGGCCATTGGTTTGAAGATATTGAACCCACAGGGCGAAAATTACCGATGCGCGAGTCTCCTAAAAGCGCCTTTATCACAGTAAATTGACATCAATACAAATGCTTAAATTTTACTTTTACTATAACCAGATCATAATGTTTTTAATCCTCATTTTAGACTCTTTAGATTATGAATGCAGAATATTTTAATATCATCATCAACTATCGTTGTTTTAGTAAAAAACAAAAACAAAAAAACATTGGACGCGATAATTTGTAAAGAAATAATTGAAATATTGCAATGCTCGAAAATTAAGCAAGTTAATTTTTAGATACTAAAAATGTAGTGTCTTTCAAGCTACAGAGAATAATAATAACAGTAAAAGAAAAGGTTTCAGTATTTCTGCCTTGAACAACCAAGCAAATTTTTTTCGTTCTTTTTCTCTTCTGTTGACGAGAGAGGGAAGCGCCCTCCCGCGCCAGTTCCAATTGCTTCTCGTTGGACCCTACAGGAATCAATGATCGACAGACAAAAGCTATCCCTAGGGAAGAGGGCCCAGACGGCAGCGGAAGAAATGAAAATGATGACACGGCTGTCACGAGCAATGTCCTCTCTCCAACCCTCACGACGAAAATGCACATGACAACCAGAAATCAATAGCAAATGCAAAAATTTTCCAACGAGGTAACGTTTGGTCCCTTCCTCCCGTCCGACGCCTCCATCATTCCTTCCCAACGGGAATCCAGACAGGCACTGGGAATCCCAGGTACAGGAAAATGGTATTCCTACCTTAAACTGCAGAGTAACAGGAAAAACGAAAAGTTTGCAAGTGAAATTCTAAGTTGTAAAAGTAAAAAATGTAGAAAGTTTAAAAAAACAAGAGACAGAGATTTTCTTTGAATTTTTGAAATGATTTTTATGATCAACTTTAGGGTTTTTGTTTTTTTAGGTTATCCAAAGATATCTTTTAATAATAAAAATGATTCAGATTAACGCATATAAAAGACTTACGTGCATTGGGGTGAATCATTTTTATTGATTATTCTTGAGAACGATAAAGCTTTCTTTATATCTTTTAGTATTAATGCTTCAAATTATACATTCATATATTCTGAAATACTCCAACTCTGTTCAAATTTAAAAACACTCAAGATAATTTGTCATTTTAACTCTTTAAATCATTTCACAAGATTTTTTTCTTTTTTTCAGCTAAGGTCAATCCCAAAACTATGGAAGTAAAAAACTGAAAAAGTTCTGAAAACACTCAACATGGATTCTCACTAAAGAGATCACGAATTAAGTAAATTTTACTCAATCTATCTCTAATTCTTTTGATAATAAGAAGCAAGTTGATGTTCTCTAAATAGATTTCGAAATGCATTTGATAAAAGTCGATCATCAACTGCTGCTTAATAAACTCTCATATTTTGGTCTGAATCAGAATACAATTCAATTTCTTTACTCTTACGTTGTTGAAAGAAAACAATTTGTGTATTACTGTGGTAAAAAATCCTCCGATTTTATTATCAACTCTGGAGTATCTCAAGGCTCCAACCTTGGGCCTCTTCTCTTCATTCTTTTCATTAATGATCTTCCCTCTATCTTATGGAATACGCACTGTCTAATGTAAGCTGATGACTGCAAATTCTTTAAAGAGATCTCTACTAAAGAAGACTGTATCGCTCTTCAGAAAGGTATGGATGGATAGTATTTATAATTGGTCTGTAAATAATAAACTTTTTTTTCAACATTCCTAAATGTTCAATTATTTCTTATACAACAAAGAAAAAGATGTTTAATTACAATTATACTCTAAATTTCATCACATTAACCAAGAAAAGAGATATGAAAGACCTTGGTGTTTTCTTCACTTATAATCTTTCATTTAATTATCACTTCGAATATATAATAAATCAAGCCAATAAACTACTTGGCTTCGTAATTCATCAAGGAAGTATATTTCTCAATATTTCGACACTAATCTTACTTTATAATTTGCCAGTTATTAGAATGTGTGAGGAATACAATCGTCAGTGTCATAATCTTGACATTTTTAATATGAAATCTTAAGTCTTTCAAATTAGCCATTGTTTAGAGTCATCTGTTTTCCCTATTTTATTTTTCTTTCCTTCAACTTCCTCTCTCATTTTTTCTTTCCATCATCAGTCCTAATTTCTTTATTTTTCCCATATCCCTAAATGGTGCTGTACATTATTCTTGTGTTTCTTATTGCGTATTTTATATACTTAGTATATGGCCGCGCGGTTGGCGTTGTTGCTAAGACATCGGCCTCTCACCTCTGAGTCCCGAGTTCGGTTCTCATATGGGTTTCGTGATGGTGGACGATCCGCGCTGGGCAGGTTTTCTCGGGGTTCTCCCGTTTCCCCTGCACTTCTCCCACCATACTTTCTCAGTCTTTCTCTCCATCTGTCCATATTTCCGTGGGATAGTACAATAGACCTCTGGTCGCAGTGCTTGGCTTCTGCCACCCACCTTCACTACATACGTACATACTTAGTATATCCGTTATATTCATTATTTTGCTTTTCTACCATATTTTCTATTTGATTTTGTATATTTGTTTGTACATTATTTATTTCCTTATATGTTAGTTTAGCTTTTTCTTTTTAGAGATACTGTAACTGTTTATATTCCCGTTGTATCTTTCCTACAAAATAAAATAAAACGTAGGAGAGAACTCTAATCAAATCGAGATAGTAAGAAATCGGAATAATGTTAAGCTATCATCAACAACCTTCGACGGAAAAGAATGCACTGCCATCGTTTCCACAATAACCATTAATCTCTTCTTCTTGTGGAGTAAAGTCAAAAGTTCATGATTAATTTATAAGTTATGAAAGAAAAATAAAGGCTTCAATTTGATTTGGAAGTGCATGGAGACATTCTCAGAACTTGTAAATACAAACAAAAGAAACAAGATTGGTATATTCTTGATCATCGTACGATGAGTTATAGAGCATTAGTGGTGAAAAAGAGATAATAGTGGAACTACAAACAATAGTCACTGATAACATGTTTCATGAAGGTTCACTGAATGAAAGTGCAATTTTAAAAGTATTATTTACTCTTGCATTCATATTGAAATATTTTACGTTTTGATAAATATCGTATTAATATTTTTTTTTCCTTAATCCCAATGACATCTTTAACTTAATTAAATTGTCAGTTAGCTCCTTTTTTATTTGATTTTCCTGAACTTATTTTATAAAAATAGTAAACCAGTCTTAGTAAGCAGATATTTGTCTTTTCAAAGAATTCTCCCAACTCACTCCCCTTTTTTTCTATGGGCGAGTCCAATAATAGGCAATGAGTGAAATAAATGTCTTCTTTTACATTTCAACGAGTTACGATTTGATCATTCAAATCTTCTCGGTTTTTTTCTTTCAGATCAACAATGGTTTACAACGTTGTTACTGAAAACTAATCATTTAAAAGAGTTTTTAACATGTATTAAAATTAATTTGATGAAAGGATAAAAAAACACAAATGATCACACGTTAAAATACATTTGAGAGCAGAAAAATGTTGCATTTTTTTACTTTTTTTTATTATTTTCGCAATTTTTTTCGAATCAAAATAAATGTCAATTTAAAGGTCGTTTCATCACCTTTCCAATGCAAGACAATAACAACAATAGAGCACAACACTCCAAATTGATAAAATCGATGAAAAATCGAATGAGGGCCGTAATTAAGGCTAGAGGAGGGAATACCCGTTATTAATAAAGATTGTTTTAAAATGTTTGTATTGAATTTTGTTTTAATCACCATTTCCCAGGCTGTACGAAAACAAGGTTTTCTGATAGGCTAGAAGATTCCTCCAAAAAGCACTCTGCTGACACGCAATACACACTTTAGTGGTAACATTGGAAAGGTGATCAAATAATCTTTAAATTTACAGTATTTTGATTCAAAAAAATTGCGAATCGCGAGGAAAATAAAACAAAAAATAAAAAACTGCAACTGTGCGATTTTTCTGCTCTGAAGTGTATTTTAAAAAATACTTAAAAATGTGAGCCTTTGGGATCCCTATTCGGGCAACATCCCTTTTCAACATCTATTCGGGGGTTGCCCGCACAGGGACCCGAAAGGCTCCATATTTTTTAAGTATATTTTTAAAATATAATTTTAACATGTGATCATTTGTGTGTTTTTATCGTTTCATCTAAACTAGTCATTGTTATTAATATTTAATTATTGCACAACAGCCACTGCTAGTAACACAAATTCTCTAAATAAAAATTTTACAGTAAATGAATTTATAAATGAAGATCTTTCACCAATTTTTATATCAAATTTGTGAACTATGCAGATGTAAAAATATTGATTTAAAGTGTGAAAGTTGTTGTAGTTAAAATATCAAATATGAATTAAAATTCACACATGGCTATTTTTTTTCATTATAAAATAATGTTAAATTAAAATATATACAGTAAACTCCCAATTATCCGCGGACCTCTCCTGTTTCCATTTTTATTACTGTAGAATAAATTACGGAAGTAAAAAAAATAAATTAAATCTAGAATAAGATAGACAATAGAAGAGGCTAAACAAAGTAAGTGAAGACAATTAAAGACAATTTAAAGAACGACTTTCTGTGCGGAGCTTAGGCCGGCAGATTACACTAAATTATGAGACAGCCTTCCCGTAATAATAAAATTTAAAAATAAATAAATCACTTAAAATAAAATAATTGTCTATAATGTATGTAATGTAACTGTATGCACTGCTATTTTAATGTAAATAAAACATATTAAAAGCATTTTTGTATTGATTTTCGTCCTATTTCGGATTATCCGCGGTTGCCGCGCCACCCAATTCCGCGGATAATCGGGAGTTTACTGTATAATATAAAAAAGGAACAGTTTGTAATTTTTAGCGATGTGTGAATTTAAGAATTTTAATTGATATTTGATATTTTTATGTAAATGTATTACAATGTCCTATTTATTTATTTACTTATTTATTAATTTAAAAAAACAAGTGATGAGTTGGGTATGTGCCCTGATGTAGTCTAGTCTGTATTTTCAATGATATTTGAAAATAAAATAATAAATAAATTACAATTATCACACTTAGGTTCGTCTTAATTTTTAAAAGGCAAAATATTAGTGAAAAAAAAAATTCTTAGTATTAATGTAGTAAATTCCGCAACTCTTTTAATTTTTTTTTTTTTTAATGACAAATTAAATATCTACAAATTTTTAGTTCAGAGCAGGTAATTCCACTAAAATTATTAAAAAATTGGATAAATAAAAACGGTCCAGATCTAATTGTATCTTTGATAACGGACGGACAGAATCGCATACAACGCCGGGTCAATATCGGAGTAAGCATTTAATTGTACTGTCCAATGGACGGAATTCTCTTGTCCTTGGGGTTTTTTCCTCTTTAAAGACGGATAAGGTACCCAAGTTGGTTAACGGCATGAAAACATGGAAGAAGAGTGAACACCTAAAGGTGACAATTCGTGACCAAACTTGGCTGCGAATGACTAAACGACCTAAAGGCAAGACACGCTTCTATCGGACTTATTTTTTTGAATGGGGGAGGGGGTTCCCAACGCAAGATGCTGGGAACCGCCGCCACAGAATGAAGCACGATAGAAGACGAATTAATGAAGGAGCTTCCATAATAATTACTGCTTCCGGGCAGTTAAGGTCTTAAAGCAGAGTAAATTTATATGTAATAAACTCGCGTTTTACGATGCCTCGTTTTACGGGAATTCACTGTCACAACAGTTCTAGAAGAACAACAAAGAAATATTTTGGCATAAGAACCCCCTCCCCACCCCCACCCTTTTTTTTTCGTTTCGAAATTTTTTTAAGAAAAATCTTTTGGTGTACTGTAACAACAAAACATTTCAAAGACTTTAATTAATTAAGAGACTCTTTGTTCTTCGTTATATATAGATGAGTCATGAAACTATTTGATATATTTCAGGGGGCATTTTTCTTCTTTCTATTTTGTGCTATGTGAATCAAAACTAGATACCCCTACAGAGTGACAATTAACAGGGATCTTACAGCCAGAGGGATCCCCAGTTTTTGTTTTATTATTATTTGTTTTAATTTTTAATTGCTAAGAAGTGGAGTTGGAATCCCACATAGCTCCGTCTCAAATCTCCCAAGCTCTTACAGTGCAACCAAACCTGCACATAGAACCGAAGTAGAAGCTCTTCTTCGAACTTTTTATTTTTTTTTTAATCGAAAATATCTTGCATCATTAATAATAACTAAGCTATCTATTCACGGAAATACAAATTAAAGGAAAAGAATAAAGCTTATAAATACAGCAAATTAACGTATTTAATGATTTTTGTAAAAGAGATTAGTTTTACGATGACAATCTTCAATCTATACTGTACTTTCAAATATCAAACAAGGCAAAAAACTACTTTCATGGTATACACGAAACCATATTTTTCGTTTTGGGGCACTTCTATGACACAGAAAGTGACAGACCGGGACTAGTATTTTTTTTCCCCACCTATACAACTCATATGCTTTCTAATAGGGTGGCACTCACGTATGTTCGACTTGTTTCATTTTCGGCAACTTTCACTTCCTGTGAGGCAGGAAGTGACCGCGAATCGGAACGCACCTCTACAAGTCATGAGCTTTCTAATAACGGATGGAGAAGAGCTCCCCTCCGCCCATTACACTTTGTTTAAGGGGTCGCTAAAAAACTAAGTACAACAACAAGAGCAAGGAAAGCAGACCGTTAACAGGAGAATAATAAACAATAAGCTGAAACATTAGCATTGCCAATTGGCAAAAATAAATACTAAAACTGCTGTTGTATTTGAAAGAATAAGTTAAGAAGAACGACGGAAATGAGACAGCACACAATCCAGGTACTGAGCGAAGTTGTTTCCCGTGCATTCGTTGTACCAATACTTATAATAATCCTTTTCTGAAATTAATGCTCTGTAAATCAACTCTAATGAATAAAACTCATCGTAGAAGCAACAGTATAAGAATAAAATATTAAAAATAAAACATTAAAGACGGATATTTTTTCAAGATGGCGGCGATAGCACATCCTTCTTTAACGAGATTTTTAATAAGTTACTGAAGATGGTTAGTGGAACAACTGCATCAAAAATCCTCTTTGTCCAAATTAGTTCCGCTATTTGTCAAATAGTTTTCTAAGCTATCTACAATATATTACAAACATCACAAAACACATCCTTAAAAATCAATTCCTTAAACCATACGGATCTTCGAAGGAAGAAGGGTTTAGGGTTTTTTAAAAAAATGGATATTACCACGATTATTGTTCTAAATTCAAAATGAAAATTAAAACGAAATCTCTCGTGAATTAAAACCAAATTTCTCACCTCTTTTTCAGGATCGTCCGCTTCCGACTCTTCGTCGTTCGAAGATATCTCTTGGAAGAAATCCACTTCTTCCTCCTCGTCCTCCTCTTCTTCGGATGTTTCATCATCATCCTTTTTCGATATCCTTTTCATTTCTCGTCTGTCTTCTGTTTTCAAAAACTCCTCCATTTCGGAGAGTTTAAAGAATTTGTCGTCAACGACAGACGTCCGCTTTGGTTTCGCTGTTTTTCTCGAAGGGGCCTTTCTGATGGGTACAAGGGCAGAGACGTCGTCGTCCTCCTCCTCGTCGGAGGCCGGAGTTCCTTGCAGTGCATCCACTGTGCCTCCTTCGTCTTCCCCGTCCTCCTCCGGAGGATCCGTGGTCAGCAAGAGTTGATCCTTTCGGAGAAGGACGCGCGCCAAGGACTGAGTGAGTTTGTCGGTGCAGAAAGTGTTCTGCATCTCGATTTCCTGCCAGATCTGCTCATCGTCGAAGCTTTCGACGATCAGCTCAGGAAGAGCCTCTTCTGTCACCGAAGAAACGTCCGCTGGTCTCTCAGACGTCTTAGCCAGGTCATATACCTTTTTCGTCAAGCTTCGGAAGTTTGAGGCTAGCTTCTTCTGTTTGCTAAAATAAAGACGAATAGGAAAAAAAAATAATAAAGAAATGGCTCAAAGAAATGAAAAAGAAAAGTCTGCAATAACGCTGTGAAAGCTGAACTTCTGACAGAATAGATTAGGCTTAAAAGCAATCAGTGAAAAGGGATCGGATTTACTATTCCGTAGCTCCAGATTTTCTTAAAAATTGTAAAGAATAAGGAACAACACAAAACAGTAAAGGCGAGATCCAGATTTAAAAGCAAATAAAAGAAACAAAGACATAAATGTGTGTTTATTCTTAATCTGCACAAAAAAATACATACCGTAATTAATAATAATTTTATACCAACATTACTATATAATTTTTCCCTTCACCTGCGGCCGTTCAATTCTTCTATAGATATATCTCCCAAACTAACAGTAAAACATCATAATATCAACGTAAGTAAACAACCCACACAATTTATATATCTTCTTATAAACCTAACCAAAGTGTATACCAGTTCTAAAACACTGTTCTCTCTGCAGGTCTTCAATATGATCCTTTAATCAAAAACCGCTTTTCACTTTAGTATGGAAACTTACTATCTGTACGAAATTTATGATCGGATCATTAACGAATAAGAGATTATATATCTTTATCTTGGGCAAGGAATTTTGCTGCAGTTCTCCTTTAATGCTAGCCATTATCCCAAACAATCATACCTAAGAGAGAGTCCGATGACAACGAATCATTAAGCTTTAATAAATCATTATAGCACTTATAATGATCATACCCTCAACCTGTCTACCAGATGAAAGAAGACTGAACCTCTTACGGAATAAAGCTCCTTGAGTTCCGTTAGCTTGGTGAAGTCTTCTCGACAACAAAGTCAATGTCTTTTCCTAACTGGCCCAACATTGGGGAACAAGAAAAACGTCTCTACATCCGACTTCCATTTTTCGTCTCCTCCTTCTATTGCACGCGAGTCGCTCATTAGCCTTTTTTTTATTTATTTTTTTTTTTTTTACACGCGCATAACAATGAAAAAGCATGTGAGAGTTATTGAAACCACTCAATATTCCTTGACAAAAATAAAAATATTTTCCAAATAATTTTATAAACTTAAAATAACAGGAGGCCTTTGTCTAATATTACAAAATACAAAATGCAATTTCTTTTTTAAAAAACATGAGTACTTCATCTAAACATTACTATAATTAATTTTTTTATAACAACCTTTACAAAAAAAAACAACATAAAACGGATAGTTATGAACGTCCTGTTTAGGACAGTTAAAATTTCATAATGTGTTAGTGTAACAGGACTGTTCAGCTGAGCACAACAGTTGAGATTTTTTTTCAAAAATAATTTTACAAATAGGCATTTTAAGCAGTCAGCAAATACAGGTTTCATAAATTTCTTTCCTTGATATACATTACGTTCATCAAATCACTGAAAGCCGTTCAATTTAACCTCGAGACTTCAAATTGCAATCTCAAAGCTTAAAACTGAGAGACCCATCCAAAACTTCGTTGAAATCCATTCGCCTTTTCAGACGACCACTACAGCATTTAAACAAATAGCTGATTTTTTTTTCCCCTATACTATAGTTTGGAACGTGATAGAGGAAAACTTAGTACAGGAAAGAGTTCAAGTATGCCACTTAATATTTCTGAAATTTCTTTCTTTTAACCTGATTTTAAACTTGGAGTTTATTCTTTCTCACCATAAGCAGAGATTTTCGGGGAAAAAATATGAAGAAGCACCTGTTGAGTCGTCGGAAGAAGTGAATAGGCAATTAAGGGAGACAGTCATCTCTAAATCACTGACAGTCTCAGATTTCTACAGACTATTACTTACTTGGCTTAATGACACTATTTTCTTTCAATTAGTGCCCCACAATAGTGAAATGTGATAATAAAATTGCACTCTTCAGGTAATCTAACAGAAAGAACGTATGCAACATTGCTTTATAATAAGGTAAAAACACCAAAAATTACAACGTCATAAGAACTTCACAGGATTTAGGAAATTAAAAAAAAAACCAACTATTTCTCTTACAAAGGGTTGTTTTAGCCACCACACATTTATCAAAGGTGAATAACAAAGTTGTATACAATAAAATACACTACCGGTTTCTCGAGCTCATTATTTTGTCTGCTTCATCAGGTATTTTGACCAACTGACGAAGCGGGCAAAACAATGAGCTCGGGAAACCAGTAGTGAATTTTAGTGTATATAACTTTATTTTTAACCTTTAATAAATGTTCGGCATAAACAACCCTTTGTAATACGAAGAATACACGCTAAATTATTGTGCAAACTGTTTCTATTAAAATAGTTTTATCCTTTGAGTTGATTTGCTGATGGTTTTCTTTTTTCGGCTACAATCTGCGTAAAAATATTGGAGTCCAGACAGAATCAACAAATTTCCCAAAGGCCGTTTATTGAATATTTTTATTCAGATGTGGTAAATAAGATTAGGAAAACAGGAAAAAGTCGCTAACGTTATTTTTTAAAGATAAAATCACCTTTTAATGATGGAATTTATCATCAATTTTTTTTTTTTTTTTTGTATTTGTTTTATTATCGCCATATGGAGAACGGGGATTCATGCGGAGTTAACTTTATGTACGTAGGACTAGATGAAAATTTAAATTATTAACTTATTTGACGCTGCTTAACTGATAAAGATCGAACCTATCCAAAATTTAAATAAAAATCAGTAGCTGTAATTCCAGTTGATGCCTTGTTATACCAAACAAGCTGGATCTGATCAGTTATTACAAAATGACTGATGTAAATGAGAGAGAGATCTTTGATTGTATGTTAAGTAATCTATTAATTTTTGAAATCTACGAGGAAAAGATGAAAAGTAGCAGAAATATTTGAACTCTTAAGAAACTTATTTATTACTGTTGTTATCATAATTAGAAAATCTTATTTCTTCACTACTTTATTTGAATGATTATTCATACATCCAATTTTCAAAATCCAAAGATCAAAGTTCAGGTTTTTCCGGGATCAAATTCTATTAAATAAAGCTCCTGACTGAGATGAAAGCTTTGATGCGAGATATGACATGAAAAATGCACATCTGTATATTTCATCGATTAACGTTATTTTCAATTAATGAATTTCTTCATTTCACCAATAACTAAAAAATATTAAGGAGATAATATTAGTATTCTCCCTTTCCTCGACCCGATTAACGTCCGATACTTACGCATATAATGTACTAGGCAAGTGATACAAAAATACAGCGAAGTAATTTACATCCTCCTCATGCAATAACTTAAAGACATGCATTTTAAAGATCATGTATCTGAATATATTTTTTTCTTCCTTCTGATTGTTTCTACTGATATCTTCACGTAAATCTAAAACAATCACTGATTCTCTACAATTACGTATATCAGATCCTGCTATTGCGAATATCAATATTGTAATAAGAATAGAATATTGTGCTTTGTCTTTTTTCTTTTCTCCACCTGCTGAAATGAAGGAAACGAAACCAATAAAAAAACAGCAGTAATAGGATCAGATTTGTTGAAAACGTTTTTTGTCCAAATACGAAATCCCCTCTATTCAGATCTAACAAATAGAAGAAAGGAAAAAAATACGAGGGGAGCGGGGGGGGGGGGAAATAGGCAACTCCGCTACCTAAAGTTTAAACTAACAAATAAATCTATTCCCAAGGACCATTTAATTTCGAAGTATAAACTGAAAGGAGGAATTGTCATGACTCGTAACGACAGATTTGTGAAGTGGATAAATTGTGATGTTTTTTCATTGCGATTTTAAACAATGGCCTCCATTTTTCAAAACTTTAGCTACTCAAGTCAGTAACAGAGTTAATGAATCTGAATGGTCTTAGAATTCGTTTACTACATTGAAATAAAAAAAAGAAAAAGAATTCCTAGGTAAGCTATAAATTTGTCAACGATTAAGATTTATATATATATATATATATATAATACAGATACAAGAATTATGGGTATTTATTTACTATCGGGATTCATTTTTTTGTAATTCGATTGCTGTTTTTTCTTTTCATTTATTTCCTGTGTTTTTTTTTTTAAACCATAACTTGTAGTTGTCGTTACTTAGGATATCGCTGATCATTTCAAAATGCAAAGTATATTTTTTCCCGTCGTATTTCCAAACGAAACATCCTGGAAAGGATCCCACCTCAATTAACCTAACCTAGTGTTAGGTCAATTTTCCCTAACGATATCAGGTAATACATAAGCGCCTATTTTTATTACACATTTGGAGGGCTTAATGATTTAAAATAAAATACACACCAGAAATCGATTTAAAAAAAATGGGTATCCTTAAGTACTGAATTATGTAAAGAAATGATCAGAAAAAGAATTATATTTGCCGATTTTGGAAATCACGTTCATCTCTTCAACAGTGATATTTAAGTACTGGTTCTAAATTTTAACTGATCCACAATAAAATTAGAAAAATAGAAACAAAAATTCCTCGAAATGACAATGCCAGCAGTATAACAATATTATAATTTGTCAGCATTTGTCAAATTATATTATAATTTATCTCAAACGTATCAGGATTTGATCACAAAGGTCTCTTTTGTGAAAATGATCGAGTCAAAGCTTTGATATTTTAAAAAATGTGTATGAATACCAAGAATTTCAATTTATTAAGATAAAACATGTGAAAATATAAAACCGAGGACTTTATTTATTCATCTTTCATTCAAAAGAAGATTAAAATTGTAATTAATTTTCAAGAAAACTTATTCCTTTCAATCTTTTATCGCTAAGCGAAATCTTTACACTCTTTTATTACTTGTAATAACAGAAATTTGACGCTTATTTCAACTGAAATATCCACTTCAGATATTACGATTTATTTCGATTACAACAACAGGATTTCTGTGGTTTCAAAGGAAATTTTGAAATATAATACTGATAGGACGTCATTTCTATTAATGCAATAATATTAAAGGAAAATTCGTTAATAATCAGAGAATTATTTCATATAAAAATCAAAATCTCTGTAGATGGTTTCATATATTAACTAATAGGATATTTATTTATTTATTTTGTGAACCGATGATTCTGATCCAAAATCTTATTCCTTTTTCCTTGAAATGCTAAATACCAGATTAGCTTTCCCAGGAAGTAAAGAGATTAAGGCCAAAATGTATCACTGTAATTGCGAAACTTTAGTTTTGGTCCTTAATAACGAAAAGTCAAACAGCTGATAAGGTTATTGGCTACAATGATGCTAGATATCAATGAAATTTTCAAAGAAAAATTCTTTGTAAAAAAATAAAGAATAAATAATGGTATTTGTTAAATAATTTCTTTCTTTCTTTTCTTTTTTATTCAAACTAGTAACGACGACTGTGATGAGAATAAGAATAAATATTTTTATTCTCAACACAGACGTCGTTATTAAAGAAAAAAAAAATAATTTTTTCAAATTTAAAAAAATCCATACTATTTTTTTTCTTTTTAATTTTTACATTTAAAAATGGGCTGAGGATCAACGTAAAATGCAAATTTCGGTATTTAATGTGAGATAACCTATGCAATATTGGACACTTGGCAAATCGAAATCGTAAACACGAGAAACGGACAGCGGATTGAATTCTCTCTAAATTCCATTACAATACCATCGGTTATCATAAATGACCCGCGGTAAGACTGGATCTATCTATACTAATTTAGTTGATCAAACTATTAATATTAATCGCTAATTGAATTCAAATTATTTTGATAATAGTAGTTTACTTAACTTAGCACATGTTGGAACACAGGATATCAACAGCCCTTCAACTACTTTTTCGTTCTTTTATAAATAAACACAGACTACGGGCAATCACAAGAGTTTTCGGCATTATAAAGTACTTATAATTTTATAGAATGACAACTTACCTTAAAAATAACTCTGGTTTTTGAGTATAGTTAATAAAACTTGATAAAATATCGTTAACCATGACTTCAACACTGGAGGCTGCCATCTTTGTTGAGAGCGCCCTCTACCGTCATTTGGAAATACGACGCTTAGGCTACAGAGTTTTGAATTTTAAGCTCCGGACTTAAAATCGGTAGTACATTTTAAAAGATTGAATTATCACTGACCTATAAAATATAGAATATACTTAGAATACTTCCAGAAGTTAGAAGTGTCTATGTTTTTATTAAAAAGGTGTTTGCTCGTTTAAATTTAAAACTACAAATTGTAATAAAGATTGTTTTACTGAAATAATAAATTAAAAAAAAAAAAAAAAAACACTTTTTGTTACTTTATATAATGTTTTTATTTCTTAAATTTCAGATATTTGCCTTCGTTTTATTATTTATCCAGATTAATTTATCTTCCTGTATTTTACAAAATGCAAAAAATAAAAATTTAAAAAAAATCATAATTTCTTATTACAGTTATTCTCTGTTAGGTACCAGTCTGAAATATACCTTTTTTTATTTCTAAATTTTGATGAATTTGCATTTATAGCCTACTAGCAGCAAAGCCTGTCGGCTGACAGGCATAACAAAATCTGAAAAATCATTTTATTATCAACTATCAAATATAAAGTAAATGTAAGGTAAATGTAATCTAAATACTGCTTTAACTTGTGAACGAAGCTTCTACGGCAAAAATGGTTTTGAGTTTTGAAATCAGCGTAAACAGCTGGTAAGTATGCCAAATTTCATTAAAATGGATTCAGTGGTAACAAAATTATTTGGTTTTGAGTTATGTTTTGTTAGAATTTCAGTTGTCGAGGTCAGTTCGCAAGAATACATTTTCATGGAAACAACATGGAATGACACAGTGAACTAATATTTTCATCCAATTTGAGTACTTTTGATTCAATGGTACCATTGAGAACCGTTGGATCTATCTTAATAGCTTAATTATATCGAGTTACAGACACACAGACAGACGAACTTAGCCAATTTATATGTTGAACTTAGCCAATTGATGATTTGATTTGAATTTTTTTTTTTTTTTTTCAATATTTATCAGACCTATTTAGGTGTACTTCTTACCTGTATACCTGTAATATAGGTTCTGAGAGTTTAATCTAAAGGATCATTTTCCACCCAAAAAGAAAAACGAAATACCAACCACATCTAAAGTTTAATTTATCTAAAGAGTAATTAATATTTTTGACTCATAACGCCAAAAGGCATTTAAAACTCACCTTTGTATAATCTAAATACTGCGCTAACTTGTGAAAGAAGCTTCTACGGCAAAAATGGTTTTGAGTTTCGAAATCAGAGTAAAAAACTGAGTAAGTATGCCAAATTTCATTAAAATCGGTGCAGTGGTAACAAAATTATTTGGTTTTGAACGTATGTTTTGTTAGAATTTCAGGTTATATCGACCTTATAATAAAATAACATTTGATTAATAAATAATACTATTTAATTGGGTAATTTGTCTCTTGTCTGTCTCTCTGTTCATTAAGCTTTGCCCATGGTTTAATATGTAGGGATGTTCAAATTGCTCTTAAAAAATAACTGAATTACAATTATATTTCCCCAAAATGGAACTTTCTTCCTTAAATAGATACATTTTTTTTTTACCTATTTTTATTTATGTACAATATTTGAAATTTTAATTGTTCTTAGAAGTAATGCTGTATTATAACAACTTTTTTTTTAAATGTTTACAATTTAAAAACTTTAAAAAAATACAAACCTTAATATAAAATTTAATATAAACAGATCGGCTCCCGACTTACATCCATACGTTCCACAATCTTTATGTAAGATAGCTTTACGCAAAACTGGTTTCTCTACTCAGGACATATATTAAAGACTGTATTAATAGATAGACATATTAAATGAAAGATAAAGATTACGCTTCTGTTTTTAATTGTAGATTTAGTTAAAAAAATTATATATTTTATACCTTACTTACTTTATCTTAAATCTAGTTGTATTCTGACATTCTATTTTGTTTTGTTTTTTGCTCAAATATGTGCTAGTGTATTCATTAGCTTCGCGAGTGTTTCGAATGTATTTCTTACCGTAAAGTTTCTGTATCAGGTGCGGAATTAAGGGGTGGGAGGCGATTGCCCCACCCCCCTCTTGACCTAGCCGATATGTAAATAATAATACTGTAATTATAAACTGCCACTCTATTTTATTCATGAAAACACAATCACTCTTTTAGAAATGGGTCAGAGATATAATGAGTATCAGAGATATCAGAGATATAATTTTAGTATATCTGAGTAATACTTAACCTTCTCTACCCAAAAAAAGTCGATAAGTCCCCCTTTACAAAGCCTTAAATCCGCCCCTGTTCTGTATGTCGGACATTTCTTACCTTATTACTAATTTACGTATGTCGAGAGCGTCTGTATATTTAATACATGTAATATCATTGGCAGCTTTTGTTTGATTCGAATTTCATATTCTTCAGCATTTCGCTGTAAATCACTAATAAAATTGTAAAAATAGATATTTCTTTGCGACGACTGATACACGAATGTCTAAAGTAAGATCACAGAGAACAGAGCCATTTATTAGAGAGAGTATAGACTTTTCTAATCTGCTTAAGATGTGTTTTGTTCCATGAGCCTATATAGGGGGAGGGTGGCGAAATCTCAAACTGTATAAATTTTTCCTATTTTCTTTCGTGTTTTTTTTTTAGTTTGGTTCTAATGTTAGTTGAAGGATCTTAGCCCCTCCCTCCTCCGAAATTTTGAAAACTACGTTTTTGTTTTTTGATTGTTGCTGGTTTCATAACTTGCCCCCGAAATAAATCCTGTAGAAACCCCTGATTTATTTAATATTGTATCACGTAATTACTGAACTCCATTTCAGCTTCTGGCCAGAGGTTTGCTTATATGCAAGTTTGGTATACGCCTGTTTTCGGTAGTGTTCGTTTCGTTTGCCAGTTAGGAATTTAATTTTAAAACAAGCCAAAAATTCAATTTAATGTTAGTATTTATTCCCATTAAAAAAATAACATCCATAATAATTTTATTTTAATGCCAGCAAATAATAATAAGAAGAAGAAGAGGGAAAAGAAGAAGAATAACTTTAACGCTATCAAAGGTTGCATTTAAATAATTTTTAATTTATTAGTGCAATAAGATGAACAGACTTATTATTTACAGCAACTAATGCGAATAATGCAGAGAATAATATCTTCACTGTTAACCAATTTGTCTGTACACCCTTAAGTTTCATTTCATTAAACACCTTTTACACGAATAAATATTTCTAACTATATTTCTGAAATATTACATCACTCATAGTATCACATAATCAGAATACAACGGAAGCATTAAATAAATTTACAAAGTGAATGAGATTCGAACCTAAAGAACAAGGATTTCAATCCCTTACACTAACTCCGCGACCTCTGCTGCCAGTGTGCTTGAATACATAGGTAGTCAGAGTGCGTATAAAGAGAATTTACAAAAGCAATGTTTTTGGACAAACGGTTGACCGTCTACTCCGTAACCTAGGTGCTTTGGAATCTACCTATTAAACTCTTTAAGCTATTCTAGCTCTTAAACTAATTTAACTCTTTAAGCCCTATCAGTTGGCATGGGTTTGATCAAAATGTCGTGTTTCCAGATTGCGACATTTCCCTTGTTAGACTAATCCAGGGAGGACTTAGGGCAAAAATCTACTCAGCTTTTAAATTATAAGTATCAAATCCATATTCATTCCTCAACCTTCGTCTAGTATTCATAATATATAGTCTACATCTCAGTAAATTAAGAAGGTAAGAAGAATTTGTATATATTATGATCTACTCAACTTGTTTTATATCACTGAAAGATGGGTTTCATTTAATGATTTCCTTTCATACTTAATGAAAAATCAGAATTTAAACAGTTCTTTCCAAACTTTATGAAAAACCAGAATTTCAGGCGGCATCGCTAACTAGATGATCATGCAGCAAATATTCTTTGCATCAAAGATAGGCTTACAAAGTTAGACTGAAAAAAAATCTCTTCTGATCAAAGAAGAGAGATTTAGAATGAGGTAACATAATGAATTTACGTATATAAATATTTAAAAAAATCCATTTATTAATTAAGCTTATTTAAGTTATTTTCTGCTTTCATCTTCGCATTTATTTACTTACAAGTTTTTTTTTTTCCTTAATGGGATCTATAGGATGGGAGATAAGAAAAACATGAATGATTTTCCCAAAGTTGTCTTTGGAAGCATGATGCACCTTTTGGGACAAGAACAGTTGGGAGCATTACAGATAGACAAATAGGGGAAAAAAACCAACATATCTTGTGATTTCATTTCTCCCTAGAATATTGTTTATGACTTTCCTTCTTTTTTCTTTCTTTTCTTTTCTTTTTTCTTTTTTAACGATACATTGTTTGGAGAAAAAGTGGACAGGATAAGAAAGCCGTAAAGACACGTGAAATTGGAAAGAAGACGAATTTCTTGAAAGTGTTTCTTAAAGACTTTCTTTTTTTTATTTTTTATTCTTCGCAATCATTATTATTACATTTTGTTATTGTTCTTGTTATAATGGTAGAAATAGATTTACGGTCGATCTATCTTTGTCTTATATGTTTGTATTTGTAAGATCAGTGACTGGCTTCGAATGGCTGCGATTAGATATTTGTTTTATTATTATTATTCTTTTGCTTCTCCTCCTCTTTTTTGGAAATTTGTTTCCTAATTTTAAGTAATAAGCAATTAAATTTAATATTGTGAAGGGACTAACGCTTTAGGTAAAGAAATTAAATGATTAAATAGTCTTATTTTTTAACCCTAGATTTCGCATCTATTGCTTCTTTTTCTACCAAACCCAATATAGAATTCATACCAAATAGTTCAAGTCTAGCAAAGTCTTTTGCAATATCTTAAGTAATCAGATGATGAATTATGAATTCATGAATATAGAACATTAACGGTGATGTTTGATCTGATATTTCATGATTATTGGATTCAATTTGAACCAAAATAATTAAGGATTTATTTAGTTTTCTATCAGTAATAGTTGAGTTATTTTTGTTTTTTCATTCTTAGGATCTGTATTAATAAAATAAATATAAACAAGTGGTGTGTCTTCTAGATTCATGGTTGCCTTTCCCAATGATCTAAACGTTAAAATTTAGGGATGCTGTAGAGAGATCACTGAAGTATTGTACAAAATTAAGGCAATCAGAAACTCTAGTCCCAAGGGTTAAATGAGAAGAGCAAATGTAATCGTAAAAATCTGCCCTGCCGATTTCTCGAGATTCTACAAATTTTTCACAGATTTATAAACAATGTTTCATATTTTTTGGTGATTCGCAATAAAAATCCTATAATGGCATCTCCATCAAATTACACATTTTTTAAACAATAAGGAATTTTATCTACTGTTCTCGCTCGTCAGCCAAGACCAGTCATCTCTGAAAAAAAGCTTTGCTTTACGCACATAGGAGATTTATACCACACAAAAGAAGTAGGACGTCTTTATGATTTTTGTTTTGTCAACAGTGTCAGTGGTCGGCTTTTTTCTTTACTTTATGCATCCATTTAGTTCATCAAAGACCAGCATGAATGCGCCATTGAAGAGTTGCTTACATTTTTTTTTTATTATTAATTTATTTCCCTAATTTTAGGATAAAGGCAACGGTATTTAATATTGTGAAGTTGTACTAATCGTAAGAGCTAAAGAAAGTGAAATGTTCAAATCCTATATTCATTGTTCTTATTGATTCATTTTCAAATATTTTAAAGATGCCACTGTCTTTTCTATGGAATAATTTAAAAAAAAAAAGAAAAAAGAAAACTATTTAGCTTAATACTATTTCAAGTGAAAAGTGGTCACATATTTGTTAGTAATAGATAAAAAAACCTATTTTAGGTTTCTGAAAGACGCCTTATATCCCCAGTTTGTCTGTGGACACATATCCCACAAAGCTTCGCAACAGCTTCTGTTAGCTCAGTTGTAGGTGGCCTCTTAGCTCATTTGGTTAGAGCATCGTGCTAATAACGCGAAGGTCATGGGTTCGATCCCCTCATGGGCATTTTTTTTTTAATTTTTTTTCTCCCCATTTTAAATCTTTTCACAGTTTCTCAGTTTTTTTTTTTTAAAATCATTATTAGAATTCAGTGTATTAACAAGGTTTGAGTTAAGAATGACGATTATTCCATATAAATAGGGGTGGGTAAGATAGCATGGGATCGCAAAGAGACTCGCGCGAGCATTTTCTACACCACCCCGGCGCAGTTTAAAGGTGACTCAGAAGCCGTTGCGAAGCACTGTGATTGGTTTACTAATCACTATCTCTACCTTGTTTAATTATTCGCATATTGAACGAGCTTTAAATGCATAATTATTCTTATATTTTAAACAGCTACTTCTGCAGCAAGATGAGACCAATTCGAATGCATGTCTCAGCTTTTCTTTTGTTATTTATTTCATTCATAAAAAACTGCTACGAAATCCTCCTTTGATTAAAGAGGAATATGGAAAGCACTCAATCCAGTAACAATCTAAAAGCACCTTCAGGCATCTGAGATGCTTCTAGGCAAATTTTTCAATTACTTCATCAGCATAAGTAGGAATTGCTGAATGCATATTGAGAAGTCATTTGTTTCTTCCATCAAGTCTAATATTTCGAAGATTTCAAGATTTCAACATCCATTAGTAGAAATGAAGGTTCATTTTTGAGAAAACAACTCAGGTCAAAGTTGCTTGATTCGTCTGGAAGGTCAATGCAGGTGCAACGAACTTTGCCTCGTAATATTATTTCTTCTTTGTTATTTAGAATTCCACAGTAGAACTATCACTGGAAATTATTATTTTTTTTAAACGAATGTTGTCAGTTTCCTCACAGAAGCCGTGAAAACTCCTTGAACTTCCTTTTTAAAATAAATAAATAAATAAATAAATTAGAATAGATGTATGGAAATAAGTTTGAAATACTTATATTTAAATGTTTGTATTTGAAAATTTTGAATTAGAGTTTATTGAGAAACATACTTTTATCTCTGTTGTTGTTTTTTTAATCTATAGCCTTAACTGCTGGTATCTTTTTAGCTAATTTAATGTAGGAATTACATATTCATAACATATTATTTGTTAATATAAAGATAAAACTATATCGTTGAAGAATGGATCTCACTGTTCTATTCAGGAATTTTGAAGTAGCTAAGGAGAAATGACTAGTTTTCAACTTAGAAAGTGTGACTGAAAGAAATTTAAGAAATTTTGGCTCTTCGTGTCTATATTTTTTTTGTTATCATTTTAATAATGAGGAAATATTTGATGCTCATATTTATTTTCAATTCTTATTACCGGTAGGTTTGATTTAAATTTCTTCCTCAAAATTATTTCTTAAAATTTCAGTTGCAGAAAATTAGTAGTCAGTAGAATTTTTCTTTTTCTTTCTTTCTTTTTTCAATAATAATAATAATAATAATAATAATAAACTACAAGAACCCGTGTGGGGTTGTTAGTACCCCCATCGGGCACCTCCCAAGGTGGCGGATAGGGGATAGCCTCCTAGATATAGGTGGTACTGGGGAAATTAAATACCCAGGGCGGACCAAAAACTAACACAATTCGTAAACCCACTACCGTCTGTCTGGTATCCAGCGGGTAATGGTCAGCGTCTGTTCTCCTAGATGGGGCGGCTGCAACAACAATCTTCTTGATCTCAACAATCAAGTCGTATTCCCCGTGGTCTTTCCTCGAAAGGACCACCACCAAACCTACTTTTCAACTTGAAAGCCAAACATGATGAGAATACAAGGAATGAATCCACTACCCCGGGCACCAGTCGTGAGGCTGACTTTACCTGGTCATCGGATTCCGGGGGACCAGGATCATCATGATAAGTCTATTGTTGAGAATCAGAACTCTTCTAACAGGTTACGTACAAAACACAGACACTTCATCGGCACACTTAATACAAATACTCTCTTCAAATTGGGCAAGATGAAACAACTTACAGACACACTGGAAAAATTCCACATCAAAATCCTTGCAATCCAGGAAACGCGATTTGCAGATGAAAATCATTTTGACACAGAAAACTACAGAATCTACAAGGGAAAACCAGCAGTTAAAATCAACGAGAAAGGACTCAAACAGTTGGGTACAGGATTTGCAGTCCACAAATCCATCAGGGATTCCGTCATCGACTTCAACTCCACTTCAGAACGCATATCAACGCTCTCCGTCAAATCGGCTAACAAGGCATATACTTTGATCAACGCACACGCACCCACAAACTGACTATAACAAGAAAAACCCCCAGAAAGTAGATGACTTCTGGAATGATCTGGAAGAGACTACTAACAAAATTGCCAAGCACCATGTAATAATCCTATTAGGCGACTTTAACGCACAACTAGGCAAAGAAAAAAAATTCAGGAAAATCACAGGAATCCATACAGCGCACAAGAGAACCAACAGGAATGGGGAAAGATTGATAAGCTTTTGCGACAATTTCGGCCTCGTGATTATGTCAACACAATTTGAGAAACCCAAAAAGAAACTGTATAGTTGGAAGTCGCCCAACACAATGCTGGGAGAGTTCCAGATAGACCATGTGGCCATCTCCAAGAGCAACATAGCAGAAATTCTGAATGTGAAAACAAGAGGAGGTTTTTTCGAATCAGACCACCATCTCTTACAGATAAAGACCAGGCTACAACCCAACAAGAGAAAACCAAAACTAAACAAAGTTTTGAGACCAGACCCGGAATACTTAAAACTCAACAAGCAAAACATCTTACACGAAATCAGTCAAACAAACACCACAAATTGGCCAGAACTCGCGGACGTCCTCAAATCCACATTGAAATTGGGAGAACCTCCGAAAAAGAGAAAACACAGATGGTGGAATACAATATGTGACCTTGCAACTGATGAAAGGGTGAAAGCCTGGAAAAACTTCAATAGTAACAAAACATCAGAAAAATGGCAACAATTCCTGGAAATCCGAAAACAAGCATCAAAAACAATTCGGAGGGAAAAACGAAATTACGACAAAAGGCGATTAGAGGAAATAGAACAAGATTTTAAGAAAAATAACACAAGGAATTTCTATAAGACTTTTAAAGAATATACCATAGGATACCAGCCACCCAATCTTTGCTTCAAGAAACCAGATGGCTCACTAGAAACCAATACGAAGAATAACTGCCAAATCCTCGCTGACTACTTCAACAAACTTCTCAACTGCGAGGGTCCCACAGATGATATCCACTTCAAAACATCCACACCAAATCCCGAGGCTGAACCACCAACCACCAAGGAAGTAGTAGAAGCTATCAAAGCACTGAAAAACAACAGAGCCCCAGGAGAAGATGGAATTATTGCAGAACTCTGGAAATTAAGCGATGAAAAGTTAACGGGAAGAATCCACAAGATCGTATTAGACATTTGGGAAACCGAACAGATCCCTGTGGAATGGAAATGCGCAATCATCCACCCACTACACAAGAAAGGGGACAAAACGGATCCGAATAACTACAGGGGTATCTCACTCTTGCCAGTCACTTACAAAATTCTCTCAAAAGTCCTCTTGAATAGACTAGAAGAACAAGCTGACCCACAGATAGGAGAATATCAGGCTGGTTTCCGCAAGGGACGCTCTTGCATAGAACAGATCTGGAATCTTAAAACGATTCTCCAGATGAGAAACACCAGAAACACGGTGGTCACTTTTGTGGACTTTAAGAAAGCCTACGACTCCATAGACAGAGAGATCCTCTTCAACACATTGGAAGAATTCGGCATCGACAGAAAAACAAGAGCAATCATCCAACAGACGTTAACCAACACAACCTCCAAGGTTAAATACTTAGGGGAAATCTCCGATCCATTTGAAATCCATACTGGAGTGCGACAGGGTGACGGGCTCTCGCCGTTGCTCTTTAATATCCTTCTTGAGAAAATTATCAGAACATGGGAAAAAGAAGTCAAAGGAATCCAAATTGGCATAAAAAAAGAGAACAGATTCCATGTGAAATGCTTAGCATTTGCGGATGATCTCGCAATCCTCACAAATAATAGAAAAGAGGCCACAAACGCCGTAGAAAAACTACACGAAATTGCACGAAAAACTGGCTTGCAAATTTCATATGAGAAAACGCAATATATAGAAAGAGTGCCACAAGACAAATTACCTATTGAAACAACCCACGGGAAAATTATACAAGTACCGCATTTTAAATACCTAGGAGAAATTATCCAACCATCCGGGATCAACCTAAGGGCCAAAGAGGAAAGAATAAGAAAACTACAAAGAGCATACAAACTCACGTGGAACTATTACAACAAAAAGTCCATATCCATTAACGCAAAATTAAGACACTACAACACTGTCGTACTTCCTGAGGCACTATATGCTGTTGAAACGACACAAATTGGTGGACAAGCGAAAATCAAAGAAATAGAGAAACAAGAAAAGAAAAATTCTCAGGAAAATCATGGGACCGGTACAGGAACAGGGAATCTGGATGAAGAGATCAGCATCAGAAATTTATAAACATACTAATAGGATTACGGATACATTCAGGAAAAGAAGAATGCAGACTACGGACATATTCACAGGATGAACGAAGACAGAATTTCAAGACAGATTCTTGAGGTCATCAACTCAGGTAGGGGAAAAACGAAATGGATAAAAGAAGTCGAGGAGGATCTCAGACAGACACAAATGACAATAGATGATGCAGAAGATAGAAAGAAATTCAGGAACACTATCAAAAAACATACATTTGACACCACAACACAGAAGAGGCGGGGATGTAAATGGACAGCGGAGCGTAAGAAACAACACAGTGAACATATGAAGAAAATTTGGGCACAGAGAAAACACAAACAATCATCATAGAGGAATTCAAGTTCAAACGCTCTCTTTAAGTGGGAATTATCGTAAATAATAATAATAATAAACTACAAGAAACACATTCTACACGATGCAAACACACATGACGACAAATGCAGGAAATGCCACACTACGCATGAGACGATCGACCACGTAATATCAGGTTGTCCCCTTCTCTCTCAAACAGACTACCTCCACCGACACAATCAGGTAGCGTCGATCGTTCATCAACAACTAGCACACAA
>JAFIDM010012231.1:123828926-123855065 GCA_023159025.1 Thereuonema tuberculata | reverse complement strand
GATCAGTAAATACACTGATCTAGCACACGAGCTCCAGAAGCAGTGGAAGCAGGATCGAGTACGTGTTGTACCCATCGTTCTGTCTGCCACTGGTCTGGTGCCTCACACATTGCACCACAGTCTCAGCACACTAGGACTTCACAAAATCCCTTATGCACAACTGCAGAAGGCTGTGGTACTCAATACTACACGCATAGTTAGGAAATTTTTGGACACAAGCACACATCCCTAATCATTCTTGCACACATCTTTACACTTGGCAGTATGTGCTTTGGTCATTGACCCGCCATATTGTTTTTGCTGGGGAAACCCAAGATTTGAAACATAATAATAATAATATTAATAATAATAATATAGTTGAATTCAAGATAAGCATTTAGTTAGCATTAGAGAGAGACTTTATAAAGAATAAAATCACTCTAGTTAGCATCAGTCATGCTGCGCCATCTGTTGTATATTCTTAAAAACAATTAGCTAAAACTCCACTTGAAATTTGAATTCGTTGTTAAATCCTTTCATTTATATAATATAAGATTAATGGAATCATAAGATACCGATATGTTTATTAAATTTCAAAAAACAAGTTAAGCATTTTCACTTTACTTAAAACGAAGGTCTATTATTATTATTCAATTGAATCAAATGACCTGGAAAACCATCTAAACACACAACGTAAAAGGAATAATAATCCATCAGCTTCAAAAAACTGGGGAACTGCACATATACTTAAGAAATATCTCGGACCATCCTTGAAAAGGACTCGAAACCTAATATAGTCTTAGAATATTATTATTGTTATTATTATTAATAACTAAATGTTCGTTGGGGGGGGGGAAGCAAACAGATCTGCTTTTATAATTACATAGTGTTGTTCTGTAGAAGTGTTGATCCATAGATTCTAAGATCTTAATTAAATCTTAATCTTAATTTTAATTAAATTTTACTTCATTTCCTTCATGTATGTACTCGTACATTTATTGTACAAAATCACAAAAATTTCTTGAATTTAAATAGTTAAATTTATCAATTTTTTTTTGCACAAAAATTTAATAAAATAAACAGAATTTTTTTTTTTTTTTCAAATGATAGGTTCAGAAGTTTTCGTGGAACTTAATAATGTTCCAATATTAAATTTGATACTGATTTGTTAACATAAAAAAAATAGTACAATATCTTCATTCACATTGTTAACAGTAAAAATAAGATTTATTTCAGCATTAAAAGTATATAAAATCATAAACGTAATACTAATAACCAAGTCATTTATTAATCTTAGAATTTCTATTTAAGAGATGTTCATGGATTTTTTTTCAATTTAATAAACTTTCTGTTACTTTTTAATTAATTCTGATTGAATCTTTGTTCAAAACTTTGTTACTTTGCCAATCATAATATGGTTAGATTTTTCAATAAAAATAGATGGATTCTAATCTAACTAAATTCTAATCTAACTAAATAATACATAATTTTCATCCATCATTAAAATAGTAGCTAAAAAGTGTCGTAAACCAGTGATATTCCAGTTTTCTTCTACTGAGCTGCAAATTACCATCATGGTATAAAAATTTATCATGCTCTCAAAAACACGTGTCATGTCACTCATCCGAGACGGATATTGCTGAAATTAGTCTTTTTTCTTTTCTTTTTTTAATGGGTTGGATGAGATCAGCACCAAACGTTTGTATTCCTATTTTAAGACTACCCGTATATAAGAATGCAGTCATACAAAAATTTAACTTTTTTTTTTTAAAGGATGAGAGCTGAAACCAAAATAATTTTATTCATGTTGTAAGTTGGCACGGAAATCAGAATTTTATGAAGTTTTAAGACAATCAGTTGGATCAGTTTTGATGTCGGATGGGTAGGTCACTTCTTGAGGGTTTGTTGAGTTAGAGATCAAAATAACCGTGCTCATATTTTAAGTTGGTTCTTAAATAAATTTTACCAAAGTTTAAGAAAATCGGTCCAGCCATTTTAACGTGAAATCCTTATGAATAGTTAAACAGACCAAAAAAAACAAAAAAACAAGAAGAATATAATTTCGTGCTAAAGCATAAATTTAAGGGCGACCCATAATAATAACAAATTTTAAAAATAATAAAAAGGAAGTACATTAACGAAAGTAAAAATTAAAGAAAAAGTTAGGAAAAAAATAAAAAGAACTTTAGAAAAACAAGAAAAACAAAAACAAAAACAAAAAAAAAGTCCACGTGGATATTAAGAAAAACAGATTTAGAGGAAAACAAAAAACAGTAGTTACAGGATTCGAACCGACAACATTCAGCATGAGTCCGAGAACTTATCGATCACGTTACAGTTGAAACTGAAATAAGATGATTGGATTTATGACATTTAAGCTAATAGCGGAAATCCAATGAAACAATGTCAAATACCTCGAACATGGGGGGAGGACGTTCGCCCCTGAAAAATAACCCATTACTACCGTGTTTGGGCCTCTGAATACGATGGTGAAATCCGTTTGTCGATTCCACCTTCCGTTCGGGAGTTGTTAGGGGTTGAAGACACGGATGGACGGACAGGACAAAAACAATAGCTATCGATTTTTATCGCTATCACATTAGCTCCCAAATGGGTGGCTAAAAATGAAAGTTAAATAGAAATGTTCTGAAATTTAAATGTAAAATAAGAAGTTTCAGTTATTTTGGAGGATTATTGTTATTCTCACAATAGTTGGACCGTAATGTAAAGTGATCACGATTATCACATTACACCAATGTCTAGACGAACTAGATATTTAATTCCAATGTTATTTAACACCTAAATAACATTAACACCATAACATTGGTACACCATAACATAACATAACATGTTATTTCCATAACATTAACACCAATGTTATGACGAACTCTTAACTGGAATGAAATTTTATATTGATCAATGCGTATGTTATTCTGTTCCAGAGCCTTCAAATATTTTCCAATCTACAAATTTCACATTCCTATCAACAGGGTAGCCAGGATTTGATAGGGGTAGAGGATTGCTTTAAAATAAATAAATAAATAAATAAATAAATAAATAAAAATCGTCACTAAATAAATATATATATATTTGTTTTTTATGTAAAATGATTACCCTTTTCAAAAAGTACTACTACTACTATTAATATACAATAAAATAATTACAATTTTTCATTAATACGAACTATTATATACTAGGTATATGCATCGTAGAGATTAAACATGCAAGGCTTAAAGGTCCATTTTGACGACGCGACGGGGAGAATTGAAGAGAAAAATAATAGTGGTATTTTAAGTTGGACATTAAATAAACATTGTACTAATTCTTATGGAAGTCGGTCCAGTCGTTTCAACGTGATGTAAATACAAAAAGACAAGTGGACAAATAAAGGTGATAAATGTTCAAGTTGAATAGTGAAACTTTTATTTTTAGTCCATTTTAAACGAAAGTTGCCATCTTGATTGATTGTGAGATAAGCGTTATTGCTTCAGTAGTGATAAGAGAAGTTGGGAGGGAAAAAAAATAATTATCTATTTTTAAAATTATGAATATGGTTAAAGGCTCCTATCACTCATTATTAAGACAGATTTGGTTTTCAATTTAACATCTTATCATATAAAGGATAATTAAGGGAAATAAATTTTATAAAATAGATCTAAAAAAAAATAAAAAATGGATTTTTTTTTTAATGGATTTGATTTTTTTTTAAATGTTCTGCACACCTACTTATTAACACTACGAGTGCCCAAGATGATTTAAAATACTTAACTTTATTAGAATTACCTTTTCTTAATGTAGAAATGATGTATATTATGTATAAATGTTGTACGTTTATAGATCTTATTATAAATTTCTAATAATGCTCCCAATCATCAAAGAAATGAAAAAAAAAAACCATAAAAACATTAACAGGAACCGCAGATCATTAGACCAAGAATTTTCGATCACCATCACAGATGAATACGAAGAGTTAATTTGTTTTAGACTCTTTTAATCATAAACCCTTCAGCCAATAGGAGAGCATTTTCAGAATCCCGCAGACCAAATATTCAAGATACTTTTTTTTTTTGCATGAAATACTAACAAGTAAAAAAAAAAAACTATGCTAAAGCATAAAATTTAAGGCGACCATTAAACCTAAACTTCACCTAAGAAGGAGGGTTGGAGGGCTAACCGCCGCGCAACGGCAACCGACTATCTACCGGAAAAAAGTGAAGTATTGGAATTTTTTTCATGGACAACTACTGGCTCGGAAATTGGATATGCTTTAGTTTAGAGTGTTTAGTTAAGGTGGGAAAAAGAATGAAACCTCCAAGCATAAATTAAAAAGCAAGAAAAACACATTAAAAGTAGAAGAAAAGAAATTCATGTGCCAGTCTCCACTGGCCTCAAATGAATTTTCTATAAGCATCAAATTAATCGCCTAAAAATTACTAAACACATTAAAAATGGACTTAGTGTTTATCAGTGCAAAGCGCCTCTCCGAACAGCTGTTTCTCGGTAAACTGCCGATCATCAGCGGAGAGCAGACGCTATAAACCCCTAGGTCCGATTACGGAGGTGGGTCTTTCTTACACCATGGGTATTAGTTAAGGTGGGAAAAAGAATGGAACCTCCAAACATAAATTAAAAAGCAAGAAAAACACATTAAAAGTAAAAGAATAGAAATTCATGTGCCAGTCGCCACTGGCCTCAAATGAATTTTCTGTAGGCATCAAATTAATCGCCTAAAAATTATTAAACACATTAAAAATTTAAATGTGTTTAATAATTTTAAACACAAAATAAAAAAAAATTAAACACATTTTCTTCTCCAGACTCTTTTTCATCTTGATATTAAAAACGAAATAATAAACTAATAACAATATATTATTTACAATACATGTAACCTCTACAAGTTCAAAAGAAACAAGAGAGCTTAAGCTAGAGGTTTATTGGTCTGTGTTTTGCATTCACAAGTTTGTTTTGTTTTTGTTCTTCCTTTTCAACTTATGATCATTGGCCATTAAATTTTCTTCGTTACAAAGACACAACAGAATTGCAATATATATCTGAAAGAATGGACAAAGGTCGTAGAGAGAAGCTTAGGTTTAATCTGTTTTAATCCTTGAGTATACTGCAAAACCGAATCGAGTTGCAGAGTCAGTTAAGATATTTAAATAAGCCGTCGCTTTACATTTTTAATTTTATTTTAATACCTAATAATAAAAAGAAATTTATGATATACAAATAATAACTCAACCATCTGACTAATGCTACGATAGTATTCTGTTCAGAATCAAAATAAATAGATAAAATTTCCAATATTTCCAAAATTTACATGATTTGAACATTTATTATTTTGTCTACTATACAATAAATATTTTCTTATTTCTTCCTATCCGCAAAAATGCTGTCGACTGTGTCCGCAAACTGTTATAGATACGGTCGAATAAAAATATTCATTGTCTAGTAGATACTCTAAACCAAAGTACATTCAAATTTCCAGTCGATCAAGTCAGTAGTTGTCGAGCAAAAAATTCCCAAACTTGCGAAAACAAATGTCGAATCTGTCCGCATTCCAACGGTGTTTGGGCCTCTTAATACGATGATGAAGTCCGTTTGCCGATCCGACCTTCCGTTCGGGAGTTGTTAGGGGAGGACAGACACGGACGGCGGGACCAATGCAATAGCTCCCAAATCGGTCGCTAAAAATAAAACAAACTACATATTACTTAATGATAACATGTAATAAGCATTAATGAAAATGAAAACATTTGATTTACAAATTATCACCATTAATGAGTTAGCTAAATTTAAGAAAATTCACTGCAACAATTTCTAAAAGTTGTCTGCAGTTTTATTTGATAACAGGGCTTAAGATGCAGGGATTGTAGAAGAGATTGTCTTTTCGATAAGATAAGTCGATAAGAACAGATTAGTTGTAGAAGAGAAAAATTAATCTCCTATGTTGAAATGAATACACTTAGGAATTTTCATATGAAAAAGAATTTGCAAAGCAGAAAATTAAATCGTTGTATTTAGACAGCCAATTTCAAAGTAAAGGTAAAGTGGACACAAATAAACGTTTTGTTGATCAATGAAGTGTGTAGGAAGCTGAAAAGGGCAGAATCTAATATTTAGCTGTGATATTCATCGCTGTAGTGGGGACTGACATGCAGCCCTGGAGTGGGAGGTGGGGTGTATTTTGAAGATTGACGTTTGGGATTAAGATAAAATTAATCCCTGTTTATAACTTAACTTGGAACATCAATAAGCATCCTGTTACAATTTACGAAATGAGCGTATACAATTTAAAGAAATGCCTCTTGGTAAGGGATTTTGGGGGATAATTTTTTAGGATGGAAAGACGAGATGCCTACGCTTTAAGTTGGGACCAAAGATTAGCTACCTATCAATTGTATGGAAATTCGTCCAACAATTTTAACATAATATGCTTCCAAACAGAGACGAATACATTAGAATATTTATTCAAAACATCGTTTGCGTAGCTAATAATTTACATGTAGAATATCACAGAAAATATTCTTAGTTCAGCATAGAGTAAACATCAGAATGAATAAGTATAATGCCATTAAATTTTCAGTGACATGTTTTAAGAGCTAAAGAGATATTGTTAAAACTTATTTCCATTGAGGATGGAGTTTACAAGTTGTATTCTGGTTTTTGAAGAATTTAGGAATGCTGGTAAGTGAATCAAGAAAGAACGACAGATTTGTTGCCTTTGGATTTAGTTATTTATTGATTTCAAAAGATCAGTTTGGATCTACAAATGTTACACGTAAGATTGGTAACATTGGTAAAAATACTTTAAGAATGCTTGATCTCTTTAACAGTTACAGTACTTTTTAAAGCACTAATAGTTTAAAGAGTTCTTGATTTAAAAAGATGTTAATTAATTATCTAGTGTATTACGGTGATGTGACTTTCTAAGTTTGTTTTCTTTTTAGCGACCCATTTGGAAGCTATTGTGAAAGCAACCAAAATCGGTAGCTATTGCATTTGTCCTGTCCGTCCGTCCGTGTCTGTCCATCCCAAACGGAAGGTCGAATCGACAAACGGATTTCACATTTGGCATTGTTTTCATTGGATTTCCACTATTAGCTTAAATGTCAGAAATGAACTTAATTGTTTCAGTTGTCAGCTATATCGTGATTTGTAAGTTATCGGACTTATATGCTGAATGTAGTTGGTTCGAATCCGTGTATTGTATCTAATTTTTTTTTTTTTTTTAATTTTTCTTTTAATCTTTTTTTTTTCAATGTCCGCATGGATTTTTTTTCTTGTTTTCCTAACGTTCTTTTTATTTTTTTCCGTACTTTTTTTTTACTTTTCCTTACGTTAATGTACTTCCTTTTTTTTTATTACTATTTTAATCTTTTTTATTATTATGAATCGCCCTTAAAATTATGCTTCAGCACAAAAGTTTTCAAAGCTAAAATGAAGCTGAGGTATTCCATTAAAACATCAAAGATATCAAATGAGTTTTAAACTTGTTTCAATTTACTAGAATGCGGCTGTACCAATTATATTGAATTCGTTGTGGAACATTTTGAAATAATAATGCACTCAGTGCCAAAAACATCAGCACCTCCAGAACGAATGATCCGGGAAAGACCAAACTTAGTTATATGTAGTTGTGCCACTGATTTCAGTTGAGATGTGTTTACCCGCTGAGAACTGCCACCAAGGGCTTTAGTGTGCTACGGCTGTAGTCATGTGAACGGCAGTCATATGATCGCTTTGTGCTTCATAATCAGTGTGGTTGTAGAATGCAGGTCGCCGAGGCCTGAGTAATCCTCGACGATATATTTGAATAATTCACAGAGTTTGAGAGGGGTAGTATCTTGGGCTGCAGAAGACAGGCTGGCCGTTCCGTCGAATTGGGAGCCACCTGGACAGTTCCTGGACTAACTGTGCGACAGTGTTGCGAGCAGTGGAGACGAGAGGGAAAACATAAGTTCAGGGAATGCTTTGATACTGGAAGACCTAGACAGACTATCAGAAGAATGGGTCATGTCTGCACCCGACAGGAGCGAACTGATCCAAGGATGTCCCAGTCCACTATCCAGAGACTTGTAGAGGTAAAAGGACAAACCCCTGTGTCTATTCGCACGATTGCGAGGCGACGTGCAGAACTAGACGTGCATACTCAGTATCTCATACGCTATCTGCCGTTAACACCCCGTCTTCCGTGGCTTCGTTTAAAGTAGTGTAGTGAGCTGGTGGCACGGACGGCTGTGGCCTTGCAACGAATCGTGTTTAGTGACGAATCCAGAATTTTCTGGACACAGATAACCACCGTACCAGAGTACGGAGAAGCATTGGAAAGGCCACAGATCCGGACTTCAATGTTGAGCGAAACACCGCCAGAACTGGTGGCGTCATGGCGTGGGGAGTCATCTCCTCCGATTCTCGGTCCACAATGATAGGATCAGGGGAACATTGACGATGCAGCTGATGTTCAGAAGATTCTGCGGCCTCATGTGTTTTCCTTCATGACTGACAGTTTTTGTCACCATTAAAAAGAAAAGTCACGATGTTCTGAAACGAAAATTTGAAAAAGCGGAAGAAATTTGATAATAAAATGTTAGGAGATCTATTTTGCCAATCAACTACTCTCCTAATAAAATTGAAATCTATTCTATGGTAAGACTATCGAAAAGGAGTTTAGTATTCAATAAAATAATGTATTTGAGTAAGAAAAGGATTTCAAAATATTAATCCCCTGAAGCTAACCAAAACCAAAATAATTCCTGAAGCAGTACATTATCCTTCAGATGATAAGTTTAATCAGACTGATGTATTCAAAGGGCTTTTATTGTTTCGAAGTCTAATCTTAGAAAATGTAAAAACTTCTGATAAAATTTGTTATTTGAAAACAGATTGCTATGCTGTATTATTTGGAATAGTTCTTCCTATCACTACAGCAGATATTTCTATCGGATTACGGAGGGGGATGGTGAAAGAAAAGCTTCTTATTCTAAGACTTGTTACACACTGCTGACCGGTCGCTGACGACCACGAAGAGCATTGAAATACGTATGTAAGCGCTTACACACGTGGTCGCTGCAACCAATTAGATTAGTTTAATTGTGTAAAACTTTATATATATTTTAGCTGAGCTTAAGTTATGTGGTAATGTGTTTCTGAGATGCAATTAATTATAAAATAATAACACAGAGTCTTTCAAAGTTCGATTAATATATGTATTAAACAATCAAATATATACTTGCTTTACATTCAAAATAAAGATTTGAATTCACACTGCCTTAAGTGTGTTGAATAATACAAAAGTTATTTCTAGTTCTTTAACTGCATTCAATTCTATAAAGTCTCATCACTTATCTCACTTCCGTTGAATAAAGAAAATACTTTGATTTCTAATATAACCTTTAAGTTCTTTAATGCTCATTTACTAGTCTCTTTAAAAGTTTAAATCTTATATTCACTTTACGTCTAGTTGAATTAACACAATTTATCCGCATATCACAAATAATCTTTCTTTTCAGAGTTGATGTGGTAGATTCTTCCCTTGTAACTTTCATACTAATAATATTTAAAAGTTAATACTTCCTTGTCAGGCGATGAATGTAACACTGTCTTTATCTTGAGAAGAGTAGAAAAAATCCACTTCAAATGCTGTACACTTCATATTGGAACATACTAGTGAACGATAGGTCTGTATTTTGTGAAGCACATCTCATCCGAATATACTTTGCAGATCATATTCCTTAGATCTGAGAGGTTCTCTTTAACTTGCATATTTTAATTGTCCTCCTATATAAATCCCAAATTCCTTAGGAAAACGCTGCCTCTTCACACATTTTCTACTTCCGTTTCTCTCTTCTTTTCTTCATTTTTTTTTTAACAAAACTCCGGTATATGGTATCACATAGCTTTATTCTTACATTGTTGTTGCAATAATTCAACTTTTTATAAACAATTTGAACAACAATCTTAACACAATAGAAAAAACATACACCTATAATAATAGTTTATCATGAAGAATCTCACTACTTATTATCAGGGAGTTTTACATTGCCGCTATTGTTTTATACTTACACATAACAACAAATTGAAAGTGGGTGGCATGACTGCCGAGCACGGCGACCTGAAAGATCTTTTGTACTATCCCACGGAAAGAAGGACAGACGGAGAAAGAATGGTGAGAGAATGCAGGGAAAACGGGAGAACCCCGGGAAAACCTGCCCAGCGCGGATCGCCACCATCAACGAAACTCACATGAGAACCAAACCCGGGACTCAGAGGTGAGAGGCCAGTGTCGTAGCGACATCGCCAACCGCGCGGCCTTGCAACCAGTTAGTAGCCGACGACCAAGAATCATGAGCAACTCGTAGACAACCAGTTGGTCGAAACGACCAATGAGAAGCATTGATTCAATGGAGTCATTCACAAGGCGAGCAACTTTGGTGGCAATCAGGCATACACACAAAAAAAGGTATCTGTGTAAGATGAGAGAAATGCAACTTCTAATATTAAGACCAGAGAAATGCAAGTTCTAATATTCGTATCTGTGCCAGTTATTGATGATCTCAATGCGATCAACAAGTCATCAAATGATTTAACCGACATTCTTACTAACAATGAAAACTTAAGACTACATAAATATTGATTTCTTAATAATTTTCCTGCACAATAAATTTATTTCTTGTTATTCCATTGCCTTTTGGTTTGGTTTTCTTATAATTAAATGCCTTTTGAATTAATGAGTGTTGGGTCAAAGGTTTTTCGTGTGCACTTCAGCACTTTTTTTTTTTAATTGTTTATTTTGTTCGGGAGTCACTTTCGGGAACAAAGATGATTTCCGTTTATTATTTTCACGCTTTTCTGGTTTGTCATCAGGGGAGGGTGGATCGGGCTGATGAGTCCCTAAGAAGGACGAAACGTCCGTTCCCAATTTACTCTTTTGTCAAATTCAAAGGCGCGATTTATTTCTTTATTTATTTATTTATGGATAGTCTTTGGTTTTCATTTCTTTATAATTTTCCTGTATGTTAAATTTATTTCTTGTTATTCCTTTTTTTCTAATTCATATTTTTATTTTTTTTTTTTTTTTGCTAGATCGCGAACTAAATTTTGAAAAACACATTTGATTCCTTAAATTAGTTCTCTTTATTGTCAGCAGATGACGCCACTATGTCTTCTCATCAATATTTCCGGTAAAATGGGTTCAAATGCAGAGAATCAATTAAAGTAACTATTTTTTTCTTTCGTAGGCAAAAAAAAAAAGTTCGCTAATTGACTTTGATGTGATACTGGTTTTTTTTCCCCAAAGTTAAAAAAATAAAGGATTGAGAAATAAAATCCTTAACTACTGAATCTGAATAGAAATTAATCTACAGAATTCACAATTGGATTTCTGGGGATTCAGTGATTTGGGAATTGAAATCTGCAACGCTTTTGTAAGAGAATTCGCTTAATTTTCTTGGAAAAGAAGTAGAATATACTTTTTCCTCTGATCAAGACGTTTCTATATTAAATATAAGTATCAATTTACTAATTTAACTTGCAGGTATTCGATTGCAGAAATTTGAGTTTCTTCATAATTTTTATTTGTCATTTATTGAATATCCCCAATACTGAGGCAGTTCTACTACTAACGTTATTTATAGCTTAACTTACGTATAAAATATAAAAACAATGGTACGCTGTAAACTAAATCGTAAATCGATTCAAGTTTTATAAGTTACTGTAGGTATTTAATTAGATAGAATCTCCATACCCTGAGGCTCGAATAGATTTCACAAAGACAAGAATGGCAATTCCCTACTGCTTATTGCATTATTAGAATAAAACTGTGACTGAATACTATATGTAATTACCTTTAAATTACAACATCTAATTTACAACAGCGAAAGGATTGTTATAATATTCATTAAATATTAGATAAGAGTAATTGTTTGTTAATAAAATTGTAAGGGACTGATAGATTGATTGTTGTTGAAAGAAAAAAAGATATCAACATTCGAATGTGATAGGAAAAGAAGGATGTGTGTCTTGTAAGATATATCGGGTGATCAAGAAATAACAATAGGTGTTCGGAGCCCTGTAGCGTGTTATGTCTGGACGAAATAGAACAAAATTTGGCCACCATACACATTAAAGTATGCGGTTTCGATTTGTCAAGAAAAAAAAAATCCAAACAACGCCGATAGGGGAAATTCTGGCGCTGCAAGCGCATAATGTGTGAAAAAAGAATACGTAACTGCCAATGGAAACAGTAAATAACAACACACCAAATACCAATGAAAAACATTTATTATAGCAACCTAAAAATTTGGCTCAAGGTGACCACCAGCCTGATGTTCCACTAATTGCATGCGGTACATGAGGTTTTCGACGATGGCTCACAGCATATCGGCATTTATTCGTCTGACATGTAACGTTATTTGATCTTTTAAGGTTAGAACATGTCCTTCATACACAATGCTTTTCAGGTAAACCCACAACTAGAAATCGCAAGGATTCTGATCAGGGGACCTCGGAGGCCAATTCATGGGAAATGAGCGACTAATTACTCTAGTGTCTGTGAAATGTTGACGCAGGACATCTTTCACCTGACGTCCGATTGCGGTGGCGCGCCATCTTGCATGAAAATGATAGAATCGATACAATTTCTTTGCTGCAGTTGAGGTATCACAAGTTCTCGAGCAGCATACCTGTCGGAATTGACCAAGTCACTAGTCCATTTCTAGCAACTTCTTCATAAAAGTACTGGCCCATGGTAAAAGAAGCAGTGAACCCACACCAAACTGTGACTTTCGGCGAATGTAAGGGGATCTCTTGACCAACGTGTGGATTTGTATCAGCCCAAATACGGCAGTTGATATCACCGTGCACATGGAAGTGAGCTTCATCGCTCCATAATATCCGCCACGGCCACTCGTCATCCACTTCCAATTGCACCAAAAATCTCAAAGCAAACTCTAATCGGGTATTTCTGCTCCCCTGGGAGCAATTCTTGAATGGGCGTTATCCTATACGGATAAAATTTCAGGATCTTACGCAATATCTTCTGCACCGTCGAGAACGGGATATCTGTTTGTCGTGATATTAAACGTGCACTGCTGGTACCCTGCTTATTAGCTATCGCCTGATCCTGAACGGCAATTGCAACTTCTTCAACTTGCTCTGCTTGATACGTTTACGTCCTCGGCCTGGTTCCACACCAGAGTTCCTGTTCTTTCAAATTTTTCAACCATTCTTCGTCAGTTAGTTATGTTCATCGGTCCTCTACGTAACTGTTTTAACCGCCGGTATTCACGAAGAGCAGCATTGCATTTTCATCCCGCTGATAAAACAGCTTGACTAATAAGGCACGATCACGTAGAGACAACGCCATCGACGGGCGACTTCTTGCAGAATGACTAGAATTTCCGCAACCCCTCCTTTTATCCTCGATATCGTGTCACAAAGTACCCGTATATGCAAATTTCATGATGCATGTTTCGACCGCAGCGCCAGAAGTTCCTCTATCGGAGTTGTTTGGTACTAATTTTTTTTTCTTGACAAATCGAAATTGTATACTTTAATGTGTATTTTGGCCAAATTTTGTTCTATTTAGTCCAGAATATAACACGCTACAGGGCTCCGAACACCTCCTGTTATTTCTTGATCACCAGATATATAATATATATATAATTTCAGGAAGAAGAATTTTATATGTAAATGAATGTTTATGAATGAATTATTATATCTTTAAAATGTATATTTTAAGGAGATATAAAGGTAACGTTCATTCAGTTATTTTGAGTAAGTTGTGAAATAATAGGACTATTTGATTCGATGAACTGAGACGGGTATCTAGGCAACCAGTAAATAATAGATTCAGTAAATAACAATAACCAGTAAATAATAACTTGGTTAAAGAATTAATTATAAACTTACTTTTCAATTACAGTAAGAGGCATATATACAAAAGCAATATGATTATACACCAACACAAGTTAGGTCGATTCTTAAGCTGAAAAAGCCGAATAAGGACAATTCTCAACATTTGGGAGCGAAGTAAAAGTTGGAGAAAAGCAGTTTCTTGATGTGTAGGCTTTTCTGAGAGTTTTAAAAATGAAGATTGAGATTTGGAGAGAAAGACTGCCAAGCAGTTTGAAATTATAGTATGTTTGACTTGTGAATATTCACTAAGAGCAAATTTTAGCAGTTGTAACAGCTTAACTGAGATCCAGAATCATCACATTCTTATTTACCATCAAAAGTATTAACATTAAAATTTGTATTTTAATGATAATGTGGCTTAAGGTGCGGGTGACTTTTTCTACTGAGTCTTTTATCAGATTTCTGCTAATACTTCGAGCATCATTCTTTACTTTTTTTTGTATTTTTTCCTCCTTTACAAAATTATCAGAAAGCAGTCTTACAATAATTAATTTTGATGAACAAACAAGTGAATTCAGATCAATATACACTCATGGACAAAAAAATTAGCGCACCAAGAAGGAGCCGTCAAAATGAAACGAAAATTTACATACGTAATGACTACTTTGATATAAGTAAATGATAAGAAAATCAAAGAAAAAGGATAATTTATGTCAGAGAAAAAGGCAAAAGAACGGAGGAGTTAATACTCCGTTGGACCCCCTCTAGCGCGAATGCACGATGCGATACGATCGGGCATTGAGTCATACAAGTTCTGTATGATGTCTTGAGACATTTCGTTCCATATTTGCTGTAATCTTGCCTCTAGTTCGTTCAAACTCGTGGGATGCCGAACTCGTCGTCCCAAATGATCACAGATATGCTCGATTGGAGACAAATCTGGGGATCGGGCAGGCCAAGGAAGGGTAGTAACAGTGCGGAGACAGTCTTGTGACACCCTTGCCGTATGAGGCCGAGCATTGTCTTGTTGAAAAATGGCTCCTGGGAGCCATTGAATGAGTGGCAACACATGTGGTTGCAGGATTTCATGAACATACCGCTGGGCTGTCATGGTGCCACGGAACAATACTAGGGGTCACCGTGTATTGTAGGCAATGGCACCCCATACCATCACACCAGCTGTGGGAGCGGTGTGTCGCTGTACAGCAAAGGCAGGATTGAAGCGTTCACCACGGGCTCTCCACACACGAACACGATTGTCATCACTGCCGAGATTGAATCTGGATTCGTCGCTAAATAAGACCTGGTTCCATTCCGCTACAGTCCAGTTTCCTCGTGCGCGGTAAAATTCCAAACGGAGGCGTCGATGCGTGGGCGACAAGGGCAGCACATCAAATGGGCGCCGCGATACCAACTATCCTTACAAATCCTTACAACTATCCTTTACAAATACTCCATATAACTCATTTTAGTATTTAAAATAATATTATTAAAAATACTGCAAATTGCGAATTTTCGAGAAGTTTAATTCATCTTCTCTTTTTCAAGCATAATAACCTAAAAGGAGTAATACAACAAAAGAAAAAATGGTTAGAAGTTTAAACAAATTCTAACCATTTTTGCTTTTGTTGAATTATTTCTTTTATGTTATTATGCTTGAAAAAGAGAAGACGAATTTAAACTTCTCGAAAATTCGCAATTTGCAGTATTTTTAATAAATCTATTTTAAATACTAAAATGAGGTACGTGGAGTATTTGTAAATATTGATCTATTAATAGAAATGAAAAGGAAGAGCTTGCTGAAAGAAAGTGAATTCAGAGTTTTGTAAGGTAGTTAGACAATATTCCGACACGCTAAGATTTGAAATTATTTTTCTAGTGTCAGAAGGAATTCTCAAGATAACAAAATCGTAAAATCAATTGTCATATCATTACTTATTAACAGAGTTGGAATTTTTTTAATTGGAAAAATTAAAGTTCAAAGAATGTAATTTTCTGAAGTTGTTTCAAGTATCGGAATTAGAAATTGGTGTGTCGAAAACCGACACACTAGGGCGCAATTTCGACACACTTTTTACACATTGGGTTTATTATGTATTTATTCATTAATGTTTTATTCACGTTTTTGCTTAATTTAATTTTTTATTACACATTCTTAAAAATGTAAGAAAATCAATACAAATGTAAGAAAACAGTAAGAAAATCAATCCAAGTAATAAATTTTCATTACAATTTTTGTAGTAACGTTCAAAAAAACATGGTTAAATAGTAGGCTAATAAACAATTACATACAAATACATGCGAGGATACTCAAACTTAAAATAAGCATAAAAATTACCAAAAAATAATAAGTTATTAAGTAACTTAATTCGATCTTAAGCAGAAAATTAAAGACTCGTTAGACTTACTTTACTCATCGTAGCAGTCAGGACAAATGAAATTTCCTTCAAATTCAACGTTTATATCTGCACAAATTTCATGGACATATTGATCAAATTGTACACAGTCTCATGTCTTTAAGTTTATTCTTGCTGCAAATAAAACAAATCCAACTGTCGAGGTTTTTTTGTCTGGTTGATGCTGCTTGTATTTGGTAAATTTGGGTCGGTGTGTAATTATTAACACAGAATGTTGGAATTAGCAAACACCATACATTTTACATTATTTAAACAGAAAACATGTAAGTTAAAGTTTTTAAATATCCAAGAGTTCATATTAAAATGCGTAAAATAAGCTTTAAAACAATGTACAACATGAAACATTTTGTCATTGTTTCCCTAGAATAATTTTAAAGAATCTAACTTACCGAAAACAACAGAATTTACCTCAGCAATAACTAAATTGCAAATGGCGGTTGAACGGTTTTGTCTGAAAGCGCGACTTCATCTCCTACAATGCAATATACTGTGACAAATACTTTGGTGAAATCTAGCGGAAACAATGCAACTTCTGCTACAATGAAAGTGTGTTGGAATTACATTCCTGTCGGAATAAGGCTCACCTACCTAGTAAATAGAAAACCAAGCGATTCCATAAAATTTCCAATCCATTTAAACGCTTACATTTAAAAAGCAACATTACTATTGATTGGCAAAACGCATTTACTCAAGCCATTGTAATTCTAGAGTCAAATACGATTTCCATCATAGCCTTCTCGGAACATCATTGGCATACATATGGGTTTGCAGGAGAATTGTTGCCGCCAAAACATTCCCAGTGATTCGGGACCGAAAATGGCCACACGAGGTCTCACAGTGGTCGATTTAGTTTAGCCCACTTTTGTCCAATTACCACTTCCTGATCTGGTCAGTGACTACTAAAAGCCGAAAATCAGTGACCTGGACAGGTAGTCGGATACCCCCCCCCCCCCAAACCTCCATGATATGAGGAGTCCAATGGCTCCCACTCTGATTTAGGCTAAGGGAGGCCGTTAAACACACATACAAACATTGGAATTCTAATAACTTCTCAGACTCCCTCCCTGAACTACGATCGCAAAAAAAGAAGATAAATCAAGAGCAAAAATTAATGCAGTGTGTATACTTGAGAAGGATTAATAAAAAAATGCCTTTCGTAATCTTCCTTCTAATCTTTCCATGGAATAAAAAATGTTTGCCTCATTTGTGATTGATAGAATCAGATTGCTTTAATATTGTAACCATCTATTCGTAGAAAATTGATTAGAGTTCACCTATTAAACTAAATATTACTAATATAAAATATTTTTATTTTTGATGTTAACAATTTAATATTACATATTATATTGAGAGTTTTTATTATCAACAAACTAAAAGAATAAAAAGAAACTTTTCCATATCGAAATCTGGAAGTTTTTTTGTTATTACTGTACAGGAACAGGATGTGTTTGATGGCGGTATTATCTTAATTCATTTTTCTGTATAAATGGATTAACTTTGGATCTTTCCTTCCTAAGTAATGATCATACAATGGCCTTTCGGATTATGTCACTACATCTGTGGAAAAGATAGGAAAAGCAAGTCCTTGAAGTAGATTAGGAACCAATCAGAGGTAGTAAAAAAAAATAAATATGAAATCATAATTATTGTTGATAATGGAGCAGAAGAACAAAGAAAAAGGAAAGAAAATAAACCAAAAAAAAAAAGAAGATTTTTTTTTTTTTTCTGTTTACTATATATTTTGGCAGGACGATTAAGGTTCAAAGCGAGGATTAGTCATTAAGTTACTCATGGAAATCAGAAAAACATTTTTTCATCTATATATCTCTTTCATACTAACTACATAGAAAAAATTAAAATAAACGTCATTAAAACTTATTTTGAAAAGAAAGATGTAAAGATTTTAAGCCTTAAGCTCACATAATATAAGATAATAAAATTATTGGAATTATTATTGGGAAAAAAAAATCAAATTGATGATTAGTAACATTTAGCAAAGGCAACCAAATTTTTATTAAAAAAAAGATAATTTCTTTACTTGTATTGCATTGGCTCCTGAAAATATCTATTCCTATGTTGTTTGGGCCTCCACGATGGTAAACTCAGTTTGTCGATCCGACCTTTCGTTCGGGAGTTTTTAGAGGTTTATATAATGACAACAATGTCAAATATCTCGAACATTGGGGGGGGGGGGAGAGCATTGGCTCCTGAAAATACCCCATTCCTACCGTGCTTGGGCCTGTGAACACGAGGATGAAATCCGTTTGTCGAACCGATCTTCCATTCGGGAGTTGTTAGGGGTGGACAGATACGGACGGACGGACAGGACAAACGCAATAGCTATCGATTTTGGTCGCTATCACAATCATTCCCAAATGGGTCGCTAAAAAATAAAACAAAACAAAACAATAAATATTAATTTAGCTAAACAGTGATTAGTCTAATTGATATTTATTTGTCTTTTACTACTCACAAAAATGAGTGTGACACTTGTATAATTATTATTATTCATTAGTTAGTTTTTTTTTGTTTTTAATTTACTCTTTCTAGTTGTGCAGAAATCTCGACTTAATTCTAATAGCAGTGAAAAGCTTATTTCAAGGGCGAATATAAGGCCCCCCCCCCCCCCCGAAATAATGAATATAAAGAAAAAAATAAGTAAATAGGTTTTTTTGTTAAAATAGGATTGCCATTTTTTTTTTTTGGTTGATAAAATTCATCTTGCCCGAGGCCCTTACATTAATCTTGCCACCCCCCCCCCAAAAAAAAATATATATATATTCTATATTCGCCACTGGCTTATTTATCTATTACTAAAAAACTGTAACAGTTGCTTGGCAAAAAATAAAAAAGAAAAAAAATGAATCGATTATCAAAAAATGTTTTCATACTCCGACAAAATTTCATTTGTCTATTGATTTCACTGATCAGGATTTTGCTTCCATCGTGACGAAGAACAGAGTAGCAATATTTCCCCAAGAAAGCACCGCATGTTATCAGCAAAAGTTCATGATTTGAAATGCAGAAAAAGAAATTGCCTACACATATGTTAGATTTCAAATTACGGATTGATCTTGAACTTACATTGATATCAAAATGTTGATCAATTTCGCAATGTGTACATATAATTGTGCTAGGCTTCATAGCTTTGAAATATATATTTAAAGGTATTTTTTTTTTTTTTGAAGGTATCATCAAAGTAGCAGGTTGTACTAAAAAGAAAATTAGTAAAAAAAATGTCCAAAAAACTTAAGGAAAGGAAATTCATTCTTTTTAAATATCGATAACATCGAAAAAAAGGGACTATTTCAGGATGCGAAAGATGAACAATGTATTATATAATCATTAGAATTTTTTTCATTTCTTGATAATTTTCCTACACGTTAAATTTAAATTTAGTTCTTGTGATTATATTGCCTTTTTGGTTTGGTTTTTCTTTATAATTAAATGCCTTTTGTAACCTAACGATTGTTAGGTGAAAAATTCTTAATATGCACTTTAGCACTTATTTTTAATTGTTGTTTTTTTTTTTTGGTATTTTTTGATAGTCACTTTTGGGAGCGAAGATGATTTCCATTTCTTTTCACGCCTTTCTGGATTTGTCATCAAGGGAGGGTGGATCGGGTTGATGAGTCTTAATAAGAACGAAACGGCCGATCCCGATTCCCTCTATTGATAAACTCAAAGGCGTTATTTGTTGATTTATATATAGTCTTTGACTTTCATTTCGTAATGTATCATATAATTGCTTTGTGTAGTTCAACATACTTTTGTGTTTATATTTTGTCTTGTATTTTATATTCGTCTGATACTCTTTTGTTTCAAGAAGATCCATCCAAGAGTTCAAAAGCTAGTTGGGAAACGCATGAACGTACACACAGACAGGATTATGTTGATAACTCTCACTGAAACTAAAAAAGTAGACTGGTAATGGATTTACTTCAATGTTTTCAACAATGGATGCAATTGTTTTTAACTATTTTATTCATTTGTGGATAGTCTGATACTTTTAAAATTAATCTTATTTGGACAGATAATTTATGAGAACTTAAATATATTTTTGTTTTTCAAAAAATGCAAAATTTGTACTGTTTGTCGTAAGCAGATATTTTAACTTGAAAACAAATAGGCCTACTAGATAAACAAAACATTTAACGTGCTGTGAAAAATTTTTAAAAACAAAGAAAACAAGAGCAGCACAAGAATAAACAAAACATTTTATTTTCTTGTCTTTTCTTGTTTGGGAGGTCACAGCCCGATTGGCGGTGGCCTTCACCGAAGGGATCTCTCCTTTCTGATTCTTTATCGGGGAGGGCGAGGTTTGGGCTGATGAGTGCGCAGAAGCACGAAACAGCTGTTCCCAATTCCCTCCCCATAAAACGAATCAGAAAGGCGATTTCCTTTTGTTTTGTTTATTCTTGTGCTGCTCTTGTTTTCTTTGTTTTTAAATAGGCCTACTCTTAAAGCACTTTTAGGCTTTTCGTTTTAGTAGTGAAACAAAGAACAAGAAACAAAGAAAAATAATAAAGAAATTTAAAGACTAGCTTTATAAGAAACTGCTTTTAGGAACTTTCTGTTTTTTATTTCAATAGCCCGAGATGAGATCGGGTGGTCAGTCCAACGCTCACCCGCTTGAACTCCGGCAATAAAAACCAGATACTCATTCTAATAGTGGGCTAGGTGGACTCTAGGATCCGTCTGGAGGAGAATTCCGCGTGGAAAAATCATCTACCTCCGCCGGGGTCGAGGATTGACCCGGTTCCTCCAACCTGCAGGGAAGCGCATTATGACTTGGCTACCGGGCCCACGTTTTTCAATGTAATAAAAAGACAGTATAAACAGAAGAACATTCATCCAATAGTTTTAGCTTCTTAATATAAGCCTTTTTATGAATTATCTTAGCTATGATAAATGTAATTTGTATTTTGGTGTATTTGTATTTTTTTTTGTTTTTGGTATTTTATTCGTGGATCGCACATAAATTAACAAAGTTTTCATTACTAGGAAATTTCTTTTTTGAAAATTTTAGGTCGCTTACGTTGCCTTATCATAAAAATTTCCTAAGAAAATTAATTTTATTTCTTTCTTTCACCTGCGCCCCCAAAAGTTAATATAATTCTTTTTTTTTTCAGTAAAATCAAGGTATAAAAATGTAAGAAAACTAAATACAAGGAAAATTGAGAAAAATATCCTTCTACTTAGTGGTCTGCTACATATTAAGATAAAAATCAAGCTTTGCTTTTTCCAAATTGCCGCTTTCAAATTACGGCATCTTAGGCCAATACTTAGTTTGCCCATTGTTTAAATGACTTTGAATTTAATTATCACGCTTAGTATCAAAGAAGACTTTACCTTATTTCCTTCACTTGATGACCTTATTACAGATTAATCTTTAGTAAGTAAAATTGTTAGTTTTAATGAAAATGTCTAATAGCTTCCCAAAATATGATGACCTGGAGGTTCTAAGAAAAATATATCGAAAAAAAATACTGGACTGAAAAAAGATAGAAACCTTTTTGTTTCGTGTGCAAATTCAGTCTCTTGGCTGAATGCTTAAAATTGGTCAAATATTTATTCAACAATACAGAATCCATCTCAAAATCTCTTTGGAAAAGACAGTGACGAATTGAGATAAGTACATTAGTATTAATTAACTTCTTAATCTCAATAGGAGTTCATAACAGTAATTCGAAACTCCTTAAATCAACCTTAATAACGAATATTTTTAAACTTCTTTGTAATTACGGCACAACTTTAGGCAAATATTTATATTTTTTCTTTAAATACCTCAAAAGAATGTTGTACTACGAAATCATTTAAGAACATTGAGAATACGACTCTTTATATATCATATTTGAAAAGACCCCTTTATAAATGTTCTCGAACTTTAACATCAGCATTACATTTAAATGTTTAATGAATGAATATCTTTAACATTGTGTTGTCTTTATTTATTCAACTCGTAATCAGTTTCTTCCGGTTGGCTGGTGTCTGTATCTGCCGTCCTGCCCACTCGATTTGTGGAAATGGGCTTCAACCATAACCATATCAGCTACATAAAATTCATTATTATATTTATATTTACTTTATTGCTTACTATGTCAGGGAACAATCGAACTGAAGTTTTTATAATATAATTGCTTTTTAAATACTACAAGTGATTAGAAATAGATCAATGCATTTCGACATTTATCATTGATAACTACTAATACGAGTTCTCAATGTGCCTTTGATTGTCATGAAGTATTAAATGGCGATTTTCACTGCTTCCGAGCTCTGTTGTAAGAAAGCTATGATCTGTGATCGTTTAGATAAACGATTGAAGAGAATAATGCTCTCCTTTGTCACTTTTATCTAAGACCCACTAATTTCAATGTCTTTGCAAGGGTTCGTTCAAAGTTAGCATCAGGGTAATTACGACATACGGGTTCATTCTCGTCTGTCATCTTTGCTGTCATCAGGGTGTTGACAGAAATCTCTTCAGTCTGGACCAAGGACGCCAACTGTGGAAAGTGCTAATTATAAATTAATTAGGCAACAAATACTCTTGCTTCTACTGACTGTTTGAAGGAGAAATATTCCTCAAATATTCCTCAACACGCTTTTGAGATACAAGACAAAATGATTTTTCAGGAAATAAAGGTAAAAAAATATTTTTATTATAATGAATAGTCCACTATTCATTATAATAAATGAAACTATTTATAATTTAAGAGTTTATCAGGCTTCAAGAATTATTGCTTTTAAATAGTTTCCTACAAATAACTTGTACCCTAATAGTAATATTCTATTCGTGTCTTATATTGAAAGAGGTTTGTTTCAAGATGCTTTGAATACAATCAACACTTTCATTGAATGCATTCACTTCGAAGATGTTAAGATGTTATCTTAATCATTAAATTCACTTGGCTTCATTTCATTAAGAAAAGCGTAACAATTGCACAGTAAAATTCACAATAAAATGCAAAGAAACAACAATGAAAACATTCTAAGCCTTTTCTCCATACTTTTGTAATTTCAAGTAATTTCGGAACATAATGTTTCAGTTATTCTACGAAGTTTCGTTCCTATGCAAAGTAACCTTCCTGTTGACTTAATTGCACCAAATTGTAATCAAGTCCCTTAAGAACTTCACTCTTAAATAAGAAATTTAATATAAAATTTTCATTGCATTCCTGATGAGTTACAAAACAGCAGAATATATCTTTAAAAATACAAAAAAGCTCTAGATACATGGGAACTTTAGTCAGATCTAGATATTACGACAAAATATATATACTACTAAATTTTGGTTTATACTAGGACTAAATTTTTATTATTAATAAATAGTTTTATTTATTATTAGAATTATTGAAGGATTATTTGCTCGAACTACGGATCATTCCATAACTGAAGAAGATAAATTTATTTGTTCTTAAATTTTAGCTCATTAATATAGCAATCTTCCTTCTATTATCAGATGCGGGTATTCCAACTATTTCAGTATCATTGAGTTTTAATTTGGACTCCATATAATAACAAAAACTAATTTTGGTTTCTCCCTCAAGAAAACTGAAAAAAAGAAAATTTCAACTAAACCATAGTGATAATAACTTTTAGAATAGCTGAAAGATAGCTACATAAAGTTAAAAAAAATCACTTTTCCATTGCATTTTCTTCATCTTTTAATATGCTCAAAAATTTACGGCATGAGTAATTTTTTCTCAAGTTAGCGTTCTAAAACCATAATTTTTAGAATTATTAATATGTAAAATAAATTAACATTAAATATCAGTAAAAAGTGAATTATTATCTAAAACATATTTGTTATGATGTTTCCCCCTGAATTTATCAATATATGTATACAGTATACGTATAACTTATATAAGGTGATTCAAAATTTCCGGTACAAACTTTAAAGATAGGTCAGGAATACAAAACAAACCGTATTCACAGTGGAACGTATGGTTGAAAAAGCCACCCGAATGTGCTAGAAGGTACACTAACGTTCAGAAATACAAGACAACAAGTAAGGAAGACAACAATTCACAGTTCAAACTCAAAGTTCCTTCCACCAACAGCAATACACACTTTACAACATCGATGCATGGATTGCCGCACATGTGCAAAAATGCGAGGCCTTTCGCGGACACATCCAGCTGCCACAACGACTCTTGCCTTTGATGACTTTGAGGAATCCTAGAGGAAGACATTAATGCAGGACAACTCATACTGCCCAACTAATGTGTTGCCAAACAGCACATTCGATTGGCGTTTGCAGACATACGTTCCATTTTGAATACGGTTTGTTTTTGTATTCCTGACCTACCTTTAAAGTTTGTACAGGGAATTTCGAATCACCCTGTGTAGGGTGTCTCAAAATTAGACCGACAAACTTCGGATGGTTGTCAAGGATATTAAATCAAGTAATTTTTGTCACTAAATCCTTGTCTGCAAAAGATCCATTTCGGCACGAGATAGAATCAAACTAGTATCAAGCAAGATACTTGTCCAACATTTGGGGAAGAGTACATCATTTTTCGAACCGATGAATTGTAAGAAAGAATCCTGTAGCTTGGGCAGCGCGATCACCTGATTTGACTGCCCTTGATTTTTTTCTTTGTGGATAGGTGAAATTTTAGTATATGAGAGTTCTGTTCTTCGAGAGCTGGCAACAGTGATGGTCACATGTGCAGGAATATTCCATACAGTAAGTGAATCCATCAACCGATGATGCAATCTCTGTATTGAAATAAATGGCCAACATTTGATTCCATCTCTTGCTGAAATGGCTCATTAGCGAACATGGATTTACTGATAAAAATTACTTGTTTTGGTGTCCTTGATAAGCTTCCGAAGTTTATCAGTCTAAATTTGGGACAACCCATATTTTTATATATGTATCAATTTTTTTTCAAATTATGTCATATTGTGGAATGATCCAATTAAATTTTGTATGGCAGAATAGAATTTCCGTTTTTGACAATTTACAGTCTTAAGATATTGAATCACAGTAGAACTTTTCAGATATTTTACTTAAACTTTATTTATTGAAAACAATCCGCTTTCATACAGACAAATCCTGCAAATGTTAACACATTACAATTGCTATATTCTTATTAATAAATATTTAATTTAGTGCAATTTATAAAAGACAATTTTAACTCCTATCCTACTCCAGTACCAGTTTGTGAATTAGTTTTCTAAAAAATAACCAAATAAATTTTAAATTGAGAGAATCATAAATGGAGAGATCAGTACGGTATATTCTATGACGGTGGATGTGGAGAGTTCAAGATGAAATTATGTTCTGCTTTTTTTTTTTTTTTTGCTTTTGGTTGAGAAAACATTTAGTAGCGAAACCATTTTAAAATAGAAATATTTTATTCTGGAAAATATAATAACAGTAAATGGGATTCCTTCTGTCTGCTTCAAAACCTCGGCTTGATGCTGATGTTTCGACTGAGTTCATTTCTCTGAAAGTGAATAGGTCTATTGGGATGCAGCATTATGTTATGTTTTGTATCGTTGTTTGTATTCTTCCATGACAGTCTTGTCTGTGAAGAGAGGAGGGGAAGTAATTATAATTTAGAAAGATGTGTAATAAATAATTTGGAACTAGCTTTCCAGGTTATTTTTTCTTTGCATAAAGCTTTTCAGTTACAAATATCTCTCCAAGAACAAGAGAAATGTTAAAGTTTTCAATATTATGTGAAATTGCATCATACTACTATTCAGTTAATTCATGATGGAGACAGTGACCCCTCAAAAGGATATTTGAAAAGAAATTTGACCACAAAAGGAGCAAGAAAAAAATAAAAATAAATAAATAAATAAATAAATAAATAACAAGCCCTCTAATGGGTAAAAGAAAAGCAATTAATTGAAAAACAATGCCTTTTGAGTC
>JAFIDM010012231.1:123760293-123808926 GCA_023159025.1 Thereuonema tuberculata | reverse complement strand
TTCCTATTCAATGAGCCGGGACTTTAGAAAGTGACCTTATATGCGGGTGACCTTTTATCGAGGTCTAACTGTATATTAATACATATAAGTATAAAAAAACACATCAAAATTATTTAATATCAATAGAAGCAATATATACTAATCAACAAAAAAATATTAAATTTAAAAACATCTTTAGTTATTTACAATAATCCATTTTTTCACATTACTTTTTACAATAGAGATATTTTGATAATTTTCAAGTATATTTATAGGGTAAGGGAACCAGTTGTGGATCAGGAACCAATTGCGGATCAACTCGTTTACCGTCTTAATTACTACAGTTATCAACAGATGGCTCAGATATATAGAATCCCGATCCCTTCATGAGCTTCGTTTTGGTATTATAGTTTGTTTGGAGTTTCAAGTGGAGCCATCCTGTGAATTTGTTAAATAATTTGTCAGAATTTCAAAAGAAAATTAAGGCCTGTTAGCCTCAAAGTTACTTGTAGTTATTATAGAATGGATATACGTTAGAATTAATGGATGTATGATAGTACAAGGTTTAATATAACCGGGGAAAAATAAAACTTAGTGTTTTCTGCCTCTGGCCATGTTTGCGGGAAATTCTGAAACCTTTTGTTCTGGCGGAAATTCAGCGGTTCGTGGGGTCCAATTGTGGATCAAACGTCACAATACAAATGAAGACTGAAAATGCAGTACATATTTTTTTATCGAACTGAGATAATATAATGTCAATGATATGAGCTTAATAAAGGAATAAATGCAAAACTGAAAATTATTTAGCTATTTCTCGTGCTGAAAACCAAGTTTATGCTTAGGCCGATCCACAACTGGTGCCTTTACCCTATTATATTATTTTTGAAGCTTTCTATAATGTAATTTGTATCTCCTAATCCATAGCTATTATTTTATACAGCTAAATAATATTACTTTCGGTTCTTAAATTGTATTTCTCTGTATATATTTTTTTTATTTTCCATGCTTTTTAATGCTACACCGCCACCACTACTACTACCACTACTACTACTACTACTACTAGCTCTGTCAACTGGACTTTCAGAATCATTACAGTTGAATTTCAGCAATTGTAAAGGAAGGTAATAAATTAGGTAGACGTTAAAAATTAAGACATCAAAGTAGCATTGTAAAATGAAATGTGCATAAATAATGGTCAGAAAGAAGAAGGAGAAATAGAAATTCCCTGCTGAAGCAGCATGGAAAGAGCATTAATTGAATCAAAAGTGTTAGATTTACAAAATCGTTTCCAAATATTATCTAAGTTAGCAACTGCAGTATCAACATTACGATTTGTCCCAGGTAAATGCAATAATATGCAATTTTTAGAAGATAATAATGGTTTTTATCAACTGTATATATGCAGTGCGTTTTTTTTAACAGTATCGACAAACGTCTGTGACAGATTCTACAGACAAATCAGTAAAAAATGTTCATTAAAGGTAATGCGACGTTTTTCTAAATATGATAATGAACATAGATACTATTTGATGAGGCGGAAGATGAACAATGTATTCTGTAATTCTTCTGTTTATTTCAATATACAGCCAGTTACTATTTTCGCGGTATGTGGGCTAGGGGAGCCGTTGTTACAGACTTTCACCAAAGTAATTATTGCGAAAGTGCTTGAAATTTTTTATTAAAAATCTAAAGAAAAAAAGGTTTTCATCGGAAGCGCAGTGGTGCCTCAAAAGAAAAAATTAACAATGAATTTTGAATTTTTAAGATTTAAGAAAATTCATTAAGGCCGGCGAACGGCTGGCACCTGAATTTTCTCACTAATTTTTCATTAATGAGTTTTTTATTGTTCATTTTTTCCTTTGAGGCACCACTGCGCTTCCGATGATTATTCCTATTAGCCTCAGTACGGAGACCTCGCTGTTTACTGGCTGATGATCGCCAAAGAGCGCGAAACAGCTGTACCATGATGTCACTTAGCAAATAATTTGGTCTCACCCAAATTGTTGTTTAAAAACAATGTAGTTTTTTTCCCCCCATAAGTACATATGCAAATGACTGCTAGCAGTATGACTTAGTATTCGTTTTCTGAAATGAAAGACATGCGGTTTATGTGTAGAGTGCCTTATGGGAATGAACATGAAGCAAGTCGGCAATAACAAGAAGATTTCCCTGGCAGGCATTTCCCTGGCAGACTCACCACACAAGATTTGTTGCCATAGATCGATGCCTCAGAGAAAGGTGCAAATTTGAGCCATAGGCAAACAGTGGAAGGCCCAGAAGTGTTGCAACACCCGAAAGAGAAAATCGAATTCTTGATGCTTGTAGCCGCTAATCCAGGAATAAGTAGTAGGATATTAGTGAGAACAAAAGGAATTTCGTATACAACGGCTTGTGAGGTACTTCATGAGAAATTATAGAAAGCCTATTCTGATCATCTTCAATCCGTTCAAGGATTAGTTGAAGGGTAGAGTTTCCTTGAAGGGTAGAGTTCTTCGTTGAGTTCTTGCTTACCGTATGGATTAACTTTGCAACTTACTGACGAAGCTTTATTTTCCCGTAATGGTATTATATTTTAAATTTTGATCACATTAATGGGCACAGGAAAAGCCATAACGAATCGTTCAAAGAAAGCACTAACAGTAGTTTTCTTTAAATGTATTTTGGGTAATCGGATAATTGGTCCTTACTTCTCCATGAAATGGCAAGTGTATCTTGTTTCTTTCAAAGATCTAACTGAGATGTTGGCAGACATTAATTTGAAACGAGAAGGCAATTATTGTTCATGCACGACGGCTCATTTGTATCATGCAGTCCATGCTTTCCTCAACGCTGGATTTGTAAAGGCAGTCTTGTTACTTGCTTTGCACAGTTCCCAGATTTAAATCCTCTGGCTTTTCTTCTTTGGGATCATATGAAAAACATTGTTTATTAATTGTACGTGTCTACGATTGCACAGCTGGATAAGAAGATGCAGCAGTTTTTAGGCAATTTGGGAATTTGACAGCAGATTAGACGATCACTATCAGGAGGTCTGCACGCCTATATTGGTGGTGGACATTTCGAACATTTTTTTAGTTGTTAAACTTTTGTTGACGGAGGCTTCAATAACACTTATTTCTTGTATATTTATTTGTATACAATAATTTTTGTTTTAGCTTGTTTCTTCCATTTTTTAAATTAAATATTAAAAAATTTAATCAAATTTTTATTTAAATGAACTAAGCTTGACTTTTTCAGGGTTTTAAAGCATTTCGAGAAGATTCCTTTAATATATAAAGGAAAAATAAATAAAAGCAATACCAAGGAATAGTTAAGTTTCTCATTTTCAAGCTTAAATAATAAACTCGCAATATCCGTTCTAAATTATTTTACTGTTGTAATTCCATATTGATACTGACTTGCAGAAGTTCCATTAATCTTTTTGTGGAAAAAGTCAGAGATTAGAAATTTCACGTGGAAGAGTTTGATTGTGTTACCTAAAAAGGACATTCTCGTAGTTTCGCTCACAACGAGATGTTCAATGGTCTTTTTTATTTAGATAAAGACAAACTGGTTTCATTACAATGAATAAATGGGATTGTGGTTATCCATGACAATTAATTTCTGGATTAATGTAATCTTGGAGAAATTCAGACGCATAGGTTAAGACATCAAATTTTGTATTACCATATTAAAATTACACATTTTCCAAATGTTTTAAAAGATAAGATTTAATTGTTGTAGGAATTGATGCAGGATTTGATTCATTCTATATCTAAAGACGTTTCGGAAAATACCTTATTACTTTATATTTTAAAAGTGGGGTGTGTACAATCTTTAATAATATAACCCAGGTCAAACATATCTGAGAATAACATTTGCCTGCAAAAGTATATTTATGTTCTTTTAATATGTAATCTTGAAACTGCTTTTAGAGATTAGAAACTACATTGGAATCTTTCTTTTACATTTGTTACAAAATGCCTCAGTTTTCAAAATATTCACTGTGGCTCAGAAATATCTCAAAATTTATTTCGTTACTTCCAAATCTATTTCAAGTCTCACAAAACCAAAGCTTTGTATCCATGGAATGCTCAGAGACATAGTATTCCGTCGCTTCGAGGACACTTACGGTAAAGTTGGAACCCATCCCATACGTCTTACCTTCACCTGTGGGATTTTGTAGAAGCAAGGATATATATGTCTCGTCTACACAGGGACGCGAGTACATTGTTGAAGGGGTGGAGTGGGTTTTTAGAGGATTGCCCGATGGCAGAAGCCTCATCATCAAACCGTAAAAATCTCGACGAGTTGTCCCGAATAGATCCCGAAAGGAAAATAAAAAGCGAGCTGTGACGACGCCCGAATCCGTGTAGGTCGCACCCCCTGCCGGCGAATCAAGGTAAACTGCGGTGACGGAAGCGCAACCATGCATCACTGACGATCAGAGCTGCTGAACCATTAAGGGACTCTTTTTGAGTGCGGGGGCGCTCAAGAAGAACCGAATCTAACAGCTTTGCAAGAAAGTGGTGGAAGCAAAGTATGAACAAAAACAAGGTCAGTGATTACTGACATTTATTAATCGATCAAACATTTTTAATCACGCTGGACTTGTTTTGGGAAATTAAACCTAAATAAATTAAAAAAAAAAAAGAATGAATGTTAAAAAGATTGTTATTAAAGTACTAAAGACTTCGTTATAGACTTATATAAAGTTTCAGCTAGATATATATTTCAATCAATTTCTTCCCTTTTTTATGCAAAATAAATTATTTTGTTAACTACATAATTAAAAGGCTGAATTAATGAACTGCTGAAATACATTCCAACCAAGTAAATCTTATCTGATGATATGATGGTTGTATATCCACCTTTATAATAATTCGATAATAGAATAAAACATCAATAAAAAACTTAAAAACTAAATTAAACATCTTTATCGTTATCCTCATCATATTTTTAAACAAAAATCTTTCGATTTATAAGAAAATAATTTCCCATTTTTTATCCATGAATTGCTAATAATTCATGGATAAAAGTGTGCAATTCATGCTAATTATGATTATTGCTAATTCTCTCCTAGATACTTTTTATATAAGTTTTTCATTTATAAAAAGGACATTTTTTGCACAATAAAAATATTGTACAATTATCAGCTTAAACTATTAATATAATTATTACTACAGTTAAACCTTAATTTTTATTTCAGAAAGTCAGGCTGGAAAGTCAGTTTCTTTGTCTTATTTGAACTGTTTTGTGTTTTGTGTTTAATTGTTGGAAGAAACCTGACTTTTTCATACAAAGATATTAAGTTAACTTGGGCAGAGCAAAAAAAAGAATAGTAGAAGCAATCATTTAGAGCTCGCTTTACTAAATACATTATCCTAATTTGGGATAAATTATCATCACCATTAATTAATGGTATATTTTTTAAACAAATATGATCCTAATTACAATAATTAATGAAATTATCTTAATTTAAATATAATTAAAAATACTTTGATTTCCAATACAATATAACTAAAAATACTTCAAATGTAATCCTGGAGTGAGTTTTCTAAGCAGGTTTGAAAGTGATTTACCGAAATCTTAAGTACTGATTTAAGATCAGTAGTCATTGCTCAGTTTACGATGCTGAATTAACTTGTGCTAATAATTTTCAATCCAATTGATGTCAGGTAAAGCTCGACATTTCCTTCTTGTTTAAGCAGTTTTGTTTTTGCAACAATTAAGGAAATAAAAATCAGATCTTTGACTGCATGACCTACATTAACTAATCTTCCTTACTGAGTAAATGACCAAGATTAACTGTTAGAATTAATAGTACTTATAGTTATAGCATGTGCAGAATATCTTGAAATATGCAGTTTGTTCGGTCTTGAAAGTTTCCCAAGTGTTGGGAAATAACTTATCTGTAGAATACATGGTAAACATTGACATTTATTATTCCATCTACAAATTCAAACCTTTACTGGTCGTATAGCCTCAATTGAGGTTGAGGGAATTTTATTCAAGTGACCAGACATTCAGGACGAAATTCTTCATCTTTGTGTCCTTGCAAATTAAATTTTGATTTGTCTAAAAAATTTACTCAATCCCTGCTTTCATTTGTTATGCTCTTTGGCCCATTTCAAACGCCGAGACATCTAACATTCCCTCCTACATGCTCTTCCCATTCTCCTCTTAAGTCAACAGATGGTATTCTAGTCTGTAGTTGCTTTTCTTTGTCGTCCACTCTTTGTCGTATACTCATTTTATTTCCTACTAGGTATTCGAAATCTGTACATTTTCTTTTAGTAGAGTATACAGTATTGCCTCAGCTTTATAGTCCGCAGAATGTAAATCAGCCTTCATTCACTATGTCTTAATTGAAACTACAGTAGAACCTCATTATAACGGACCCTATTATAACGGACGTCGCTTATAACGGACAGTTTTTTAAAAAAATTGTAATAATAATAAGGATGCTAATTTTTATCTCACGAGTTTTACATTTCCAAGCACGCGATTAAACATCGATCGAACAAACCCAGCAGAAAATAAATTATTTTTTTCAAACCAATGAACGTAAGCAATCAACATGAACCAGGACCTTCTTGTTCCAAAGATTAATGCAGTATATATGTACACATCTTTTTCAATTCAACCTATTATGTTGAAGGCTGTTTTTTATTGATATATAATAAATACTTTTTATAGCTAACCATTGTACTTTCATAGATGTACACCCTGCTGCATTATACCCCTCTACGAATTATTTGTTATAAACCGGACTTTCATTAAAACGGACAACCTTCAGCCCCTATTAGTCCGTTGTAATGAGGTTCTACTGTAATACAATAAGCGGGTGTTATACAATTCTAATTGATAAGAGATATAGTTGGAAGAGTTTATCCTCTATTTATGCATAGATATATATTTGAACGCTGATTCCAACAATTGTATAGTAAATTAATAACATTATAGTAAGAATAATAGGAACATTTAACGTGCATGGAACAAATATGTAGGAATAAAAAGGATTAAAAACGCACACAAATAAAAATATTTGGATACCGGGAATTCAAGACAGACTCTTTAAGGCTTATTAGTCATCATCAGCTGAATTTACCCAGTATCTGCAGCTCAGTGAAAATAACAAAATATAAACAAACGACTAGTAAACAAAACAATGGCTAGTAATCACTAGCTTAGAAGGGATTTAACTATAAATAATAGGAAAATTTAACGTGCATGGAACAAATATATAGGAATAAAAAGGATTTTATTCGTCTGCGTTTTTAATCCTTTTTATTCCTACATATTTGTTCCATGCACGTTAAATTTTCCTATTACGTATATGTGTTATTTATAGTTAAATCCCTTCTAAGCTAGTGGTTACTAGCGGGGGATTAACGTTTTGCCCTTTTTTATTTTTAATTTTCTTGTTAATGTTTTTTTATATCAAGGGCCATTGTTTTGTTTACTTGTCTTTTGTTTATATTTTGTTGATTTCACTGAGCTGAAGATACTGGGTAAATTCAGCTGATGACAGCTAATAAGCCTGAAACAGTCTGTCTTGAATTCCCGGTATCCAAATATCCAAAAGCAGTTCAGTGATTTTTATTCGTGTGCGTTTTTAATCCTTTTTATTCCTACATTATAGTAAGAAATGTCAGTAAATTGTAAGCTTCAATGTGCCGGTTTTATTTTTTTTAATATTAACAAACTTTATTATTGTAGGTTGCTGCCAAATGTTACGTTCTATACTAAATTAACAAAAACCAATCATCGCTTGATAATCAGTTGTAGAAAATAAAAATTTCATCATTTCGATAATTTATGTTCCAGTTAATTGAAGCGGTTTTCAGAATACCGAAGGAAAACGATACAAATTATTACAGTCGGACCTCTATTTAACGAAGTCGCTAAATCCCGAAAAAAAGTTCGTTATATGGAAAATTCGTTAAATAGAGATTCACCTTTTATTATTCAATATTATTAAAAAAAGTAATAATTTTAATGACCTAAAGCATACATTACCACATGCGTACTTAAATTTTACTAATAAAGTCTATTAATTTTGTCTGAGTTTTTTTTTTGAAAAAGTGTTTTCGCTCTTAGTATGTCTCGCATCTTTGCAATGCACCAAAAACCCTTTCAGTATTTTCTTCAAATTGTTTCAAATGATTTTAACATTTCATCATACGAAGGTTTTTTTGATTTCTACATCATGATCATTTCCATTTTCATCATCTTCATCTTCATCGCAATTCATAGCTGTATTGTTTTTAATTTTCTCACTGTCCAAAATATCCGATTCAGTTAGTGTTTCCGAGGTCTCAACTTCAAAATCAAGTGAAAGATAATCATCAATCAGCATAACATCGTTAATTTCTTCTTTTTCCCTCAGCTGTATCCACATTTCTTTCATTTCCTCTAAGGGAATATTGATAATAAAAATATTTCAAGGAGAAAAAAAAATAGATACCACAAAAAAAGTTCGTTAAATAAAAAATGCACTTCGCTATTTGGAGGTTATTTTACGAAGAAATTAGCAAAATGTTCTTGGTTCCAAAGAAAAGTTCGCAAAATAGAGAAATTCGCAAAATAGAGGTTCGTTAAATAGAGGTCCGACTGTATTTACAACCAACTTTTTATAGCTATTATAATTATTAACAGGCGTTGAAAAATCCAATGCTATAATGCAATGTAATGTAATAATAATAAAAGCGAAAATAAATCATGGTATGAAATCTTTACGAATATCAATCCTGTCCCTTTAATAATGATTAGACATTACAGCAATCAATGTCTTTTAATTGGTTTTATCGATAATAATTAGGTATGGGATTATTATTTACTATAATCTTGGTATATAATGTTTAATAAAAATCAATTGAAGCAGGTGTTCTTCGAAGCATATCTAATTATAGAATTCCAATTATTGAATTGTAATTATGGAAACCCGTTACTTTAAAAACATTCACACCCTATATGTTACCAGTAGTCATTGAATATCTTTTCCTTATGCATAATTATCCGTTATTAGCTTTTTAAATGATGTCTCTGTTGAAATGAAGTTGTCTTAGCTGTTATTCATTTTCAATTCTTTTCTCTGGTCAATGTTCGATGTTCATGTCTGTCAGAAGAAAATCCCTTTCGTTCTAACAATCGGGAGAAACATTATTTCATCTTATTACTTATTTATTTTTCCTGTATTTCTTAAAAAGTTCCAGTGGTGTTCAAATAATTCGGCAATTAATTCAAATAATAGCCTAATATTCTTAAGTTAATTTTTCAAGTCTTTTATTACTCTTCAATTCAATCAGGCAATTTTCTACTAACTTTTAATTAAAAATTCCATTTACATGTTGCAATTTGCAGATTCTACTAGTTATATAATTTTAATTAATTATTTAATTAAATTCGTCTTCTCTTTTCCATATTTGAGTTTATTTTAAAATATTTTTGTATTAAAATTTGTAAAAACTTAATTTTTTAACCATGTTGTGCAATGTACAGTAAATAACAAATAATCGTATTTAGCAGTATATAATAATTAATTTAATTGTATTAGTTTTTGATTAGTGTTGGTGTTTTTTGTCAACTATTTTCTTTTTTCAATAATAGTATTATTAATTAATTTTATTACTTAGAACTCAATATTTCTTTTTTTTTCGTTGAAGAAAAAAAGCTTGAGATGTGAAATAAGAAAACTGAAATGAAATAATATAAATATTAAACATCCAAGTGTGCATATATTTTTAATAGCTGTTGTTATAGTTGATTGCGCATAGAAAATGCTTTGATGCTGTTAGGGCCAGAGCATTAATTTCTTTATTTTATTTTTAGTGTGTAATTTTTTGCAATAATTTTAGATTTGGGAGTACCATATTTTTTCTTACTAATACAAATTTTGCTGTTAATTAATATTGTTACTAATAAAGTCTCAGATAAGAAAAAGCAAATGATTATAATAACTCTTCAAATTAACTTGAAAAGGAAAACGATTCATTTCAAAAACTCTTCTGCATTGAATTTGTTCAGTATGTTTATCTGCTAAGAATTTGTTCTTATAGATTGTAATTTTGCTAGCCGGTTTTCCTAAGAATAGAGACTTTTAATGAATGAACCTCTGCATATGTGTCTATTTCCTCATCCAATAACGTTGAATGGATTTTCTTGCAACTTGTCAGATATATGTACGGACAAGAGACCAATTAACTTTTTAATTGAATTTTCCCGTGGGGTCCTTGTTGAAAAAAATAACATGTGAAGATAGTATGATTTCAAATAGAAGCGCATTAGAATCAATTAATTTAACATTGCATATTTATCCTTTTTAAATTCAGTGTTTAGAATAATATTGAGATGACAAATGGCGATAGAAAAAAAAAAATCGAATCCAAACATTTCTATTAAAAAGCAGTTATTTTGTCTTTATAAAGTTTTGAAAGTGTCTTTATAAAGTGAGAAATTATATTTTATCCAATACTGACTTCAAGTTAATGATGGTGTGGTTGAACCAGTAGTACTGTCTTGAACAGTTTTTCTCTAGGAAATAATATAAATATTTTTAATCGAATATAGCAAACTTTATATGCAATTAAACAATTACTTTGCTTAATATCATCTTTTAAAGCTATATTCCTTTGTTTCACTCAAATATAGGCCTTATAAAAACAATTTAAGGAACAAAAAATATATTTACATAAATGAAAAACTATTCTTTAACTCTGAGCTAGTTAAAACTTCTCTTTCTATTTCGGAAGGGGTTCCTGAACACAACCGATAGCTGCGAATGTAATTTTGTTCGGAAATGTCTTTGGAGATCAATAAAGCTTTATTCTTGAATCTTGACATAAACAGTCTCTGTTGGAAGCGAAGAGAAGAAAGCTTTCACTGCCACTCAACTTAATAGAGAATGGGAAAAAAAATATAAAATAGCAGAAAGAAATGATGCAGCTTAATGCACCTTTTAAGAAAGCATTTCCATAGATGGGCCTATTAATAGTGTTCGCGTTCTTCATTTCTTTTATTCACTTAAGAACAAATACTTTCAATTCCTTATGCTTTTCAATTAAGATGAAGTCGCTTTGTTCTTTCCGTTACTTAATCTCTTATTTGCCATTAAGCATTTGAGAATTCTATTTCAGTCCGACTTCCAACCACTTACGCTTTGTCTTCATTCAACCTAAAAGTTGCACAGATGATTGGTTCAGTATTACACAGACATTTTAAAATGGAGAAATCCGAATTTGATATCAGTTTAAATTGCATTATAATAAGTCATCAAGGGCGAAAATCCCAATAAATGGCCGATGTAAGCTAATCGAAAGAAGAGTTTCAAAAGATTTCGATTTAAATAAAGTATAATTACTTGAATCTAAATCATATCATTTAAGTTATATTTTCGTAAAACCAACTAAAATTATTAAAGCTTAGTGTATCTTTAACCTATCTGACTCCACGATCAATGATCCGAAGAGCCCTAAATAACCTTTAAATTGTTGTAAGCGTTTCAACTCCTTAATTCAAAAATTAAATTTTCCTATCACTCAATCCTTGTATACTACGGAAGTTAACCATTTCGAATTAGGGACAAGATAAGTTAGTAAAAAATAGTCAGCCTTTAATTACGGATCAAAACAGATCTTCAGAACTTAAGTTTAATTCAGCGGATACCAATCTTTCTTTGACATTTTTTTTTCGCAACCCAATTTCATGGACCCAATAGTCAAGTGGTATATCACTTGACTGTGGACTGAGGAGCAGCACGGTTCAATCCCCGGGGAAGATTGGTGATTTTTTCAAGTTCAATTTTCCTCTTTATGGGTCCTAGGGTCCATCCAGACCTCTGCAAAATGAATTAACTTGCCCGGGTTAGAAGCGGGTGAGTGTTGGACTGATCACCCGACTTCAACTTAGTTTCGATGGTCAGGAAACAGTCTTATCTCCCAAGAGCCCACTATGATCGATAGTGAGATACAGTATCTTTTTTAAACTTTAATTTAATTCAATTTAAATTGCGCTGCAATTACGCCATGGATATTTGAGTGTATACCTAGTTTCATATTATTTCATCTGAAAACAAACTCAAATATTGTTTAACCTTTATTTTTTTTTAAATATTTTCCCAGTTATGCTTATGTTTTCATTACACCAAGATTTGATGCTGACCAAAAAGATCGATTTTTCAATCACAGTGAATTCATTATTAATAAGAAGTTCTTGAAGAACTTGAACCCTATTTATCTACAAATGCTCATTTATTTTCAGTTTTATTTGTTTTTTAAAGTCGTGAAAATAATACAAAAGAAAGCACTCCGTTTATTTTTAAATGACAATATCTCATCAATGAATATAAATAGTTCTAAATTCCCATTTTCTGAAAAGATAATTAAATCCTCCTTACTTACTTAAGTTGTCTAAATCCGATTAATTGAATGAAAACGGAAGACTTATTATTCCACTTGAACATTTTTCTTCTTTGTTTATCTGTTTATCTGTTTATCTGTTTGTATGAGTATCACGCCAAAACGGCTGGACGACTTTTGTTAAAATTTCTTCCTTTGCTTATTTATTGTCTAATTATAATATGAATACGATTATTTTGGCCACCATCTCTCCCATTTCTTCAAAATTGATCCCAGCATCGCTACTTACTCAATTCCTACTAAACAATGGATTCCTGAGTAAAACCAAGGCTGGAAGTGATTTTAAAATGAGCCATTAAATTAAAGTTGTGATTACTTACTATATAAACTCATATAGAAGAATCACATTTATAGCCTGAGTAAAGATAGGTCTTTTTATTCAATATGAAATTAGTTTTCTTTGTTCGTCTACTTGTAGCTCATTACACTAAAACGCTTGCTCAAAATTTGACACGTTGCTTATTTATGTTGATGTAAATAAACATTGGCACGGTTATTTTGGTTTCCTTCCATCTCCATTCTTTCCAAAATTTACTCTTTCCTCATCGTTATGTTCATTCTACACTAAGCGATCGATACCTGAGTTGTATGTAATATAATTACACAACCATTATTTTATACATAAATTGTTTACTAAATTTATTTTATATAACGCTTTTATTAATTGCTTTTTTTATCTTTATAAATAAGTCACATTCAAAAACCTATAAATTTTTAGAATATCTCGATTTTTCTTAATTAAATTATCACATAATTATTTTAATTAACAACTCGTCCTTCAAATACTTAAATCGTTTTCCTTCATCAACTTAAATTCTTAACATTATTCAATTTTTAAAACACAAACATTATCGGGATTTCCTAAAAAGCTTTACCCTTAATTGCTTCGTATGTTATTTTTGAAATATACCATGTGTTACCACTTCTTTTAGTAATTGTTGATATATCTTCGTGTATTTTTTAAATGAAATTCATTGTAGCATACGTAGGAAATGATGATGGGTAAAATTCTCAATATATCTACAAAATAAATGATGGCGCTGTCGATTAATTTGGCAGTTGCTGGCAATGTGTTGCAGCAAATAGTAATAAAATTAATGTAATAGAGAATTTTACAAGTTTACCAGATGAGAAATTTACGAGGAAGTAAAAGTCTTTGTTATCGTCGTCGTACAAAACGCTGCAACGAAAAAAAATCCTTTTTTCACAGTAAAGTACATCTTAGGTTAATAGACATTGTGTGGTTGATTCGTAGAAAAGCTTGTGAAGTTATTTGAAATTACTTTAAAAGTTCAAACTAAGAATGAAACACCATCATTTCAAACATTTGGTTATGTCTAAACGTTGCAACTAAGAATATAAAAAAAATATTAACCTTTCAGTAGTTTTACCAAAATCTTACATAATAAAGTAGGATTGGGCCGTGCTGGCGTGGCCGTGCGGTTTAGCCGGCGGGCTGCCGTTATGACCGATGCGCCAGTACCCGGGTTCGAATCCCGGTGGTGGCATGGCTGTTTCTTTCTTCTTCTGTGTTTCGTCCGTTTCCCACCTGAGACTTACAATCTCAGGGTTATCCTGGACGGGATATAATTCTCGTCCCCCCTTTCTTGAATTTCACTAGCCTCGCCCTGACGTTGTCAGGTTGAGCTAGTTACGTGGTCCCTAGTTGGCCAAATTCGATAAAAAGGAAAAGTAGGATTGGGGAAGTATTAAAAATATAATTTTCGTCATTTTAAATTTGCTTCACATTTACAACAATATGACTCTAGCCATATTAATGTGGCTCCAATATCATTCCATAAAGTATTTAATTCCAAAACAAAGCATTAATCAATTACTGGTATACTGACAGTTTTAAATTGTAAAAAGTGATTTTGTGCTGAAGACAAAAACATGACTTATTCTTATTATCTTCTTTGAACAGATCATTTTGTCATGGTGAATGAAAAGATAAGCGAGAGATTGGAAAATCTTTCTTTCATATTTCTTAGCTTAGTTTCTTAGAAGCTTCAAAGGATTAAACTTAAAATTAAACAATAACATAGCCTGTTTTATTATGTATAATTAATTCAAAACCGATAGGTTTGTGAAATGGTAATGCAAGTGAAGCATTAAAAGAATAAAGGCTAAGTGAAAAAATAGTAAAAATTGGGATTCATGGCGAAACATTATAAATGTTAAATGTAATGACGTATAAGCAAAGATTAATCGCACAGCCAAGAAAAAAAGAAAAAAAAAAGAGAACAGTCGTATCAGGAGTTGCGGAACTTCAACTTTAGTAATTAATTAGGGAGTTAGGGAAATTTTGAATTGTCACCATTTCCCAAAGTTGTGGTGGTTGCTTCGGAATTACTGCTCTTTAGCGGCATCAGGCTACCACCCGATCGACTTCCAACTACTGGTGTCGCCGTTTGTATCGTTTGGTGTTCGATTTGTATCTCTTCCTGATGTTGTATTATAAACGATTGATTATAATCAAGCACTTATATGACGGTTACAGTGTAGGGTTTCATAGACAAGTGAACAAAAAAAGGCGCTTCGATTTGATCATTATTCCATTTATTTTAATCTAAGACTGCATTAGGCTCGGTTTTCAGGTTAATTTTTAGATATCATGCTGCTACTGCTGCTTTGGAGATGTCATTCACAAATGAGCGTTGTTCTATTTAATTTATTTAAAGATATCATTCATATTTGTTGGTACTTTTTATTGAGTATATCTCGCCATCACATCCTGCATTGTACTATGAGTTTTACGAAGATGAATGATATTGACTCAGTTGCAATTATTTATCTACGTTAAGATTTGGTTAAAGTTAGTTTTTCCAAGATAGACCAAGTGAACCAGTTGTTGATAGTTAGAAGATTTGGAAAAATTCTAGCAGAATCTGTGACAATAAGATTATAATTCATTTTCTAATAAATTAAGTATTAAAACATTAAGGTCGAGCTTCCAATTATTATTTTTTTTAAAAAAGTACCTATTTGCAAAAGAAAACAAAAGTTAAAGAGATCTAAGAATTTTCATAACTACTTTGCATTGATATTACTTTACGTATATGTAAAAATGCGAATACTTATAAGCCCAAAGAAAGGAGATCTGTGGCAATACTTTTCAACAATAGCCAAGCTCTTCATTTGGACAATAGCTTCTGTTGAATGTATTCGGAAATCTGGTCTCAGTGGAACAAGAAGACAAAGACAACATCCGAAATGAAGGAAACAGATAATTCCGAAGACAGATTTAAAGAATATCTCGTGATTTTCAAACAAATATCCAGGAGATGGTTACTGTACTTAAATATCTTAACTGGACATTTTAAGGAGGAGAAGGTTCTAGCAAAGATAGGAAAAGTTTCTTAAACCGAGAGGCTGAAATCTCTTACTACATAAATTTTTGTAGATATATAGATAATACATAAAACAAAGAAAAATAACAATAAAACGCACAAAACTAAGAGTTCACTGATCTGTTTTTGGAAACTCGCTGATAAATAGATAAGTTTAATAGATTGAAAATTGATAAAATTCTTATTTACAAATGCAATATCATGATAAGGGAATGCTTATGACTTATGAGTGAAAACCCATTCACATCATTACGGGGGAAAATTTAATCAGAAAGGATTGAGTCAATTGTATAAGTTGTATCTATGGACTTTCGTTAACTTGTTTTCATTATTCGAGTAAATTTAATGTTGTAGGTGATAATGAACACCATTTGCTAAAAGAGTTTAAGAGATTTTTTTTTATTATTATAAACTAATTTTCAGTGTGTTGTTGGTAAAAAATTCAAATTTAACATCTACAATGCTAAATTAGATTTTATACATTGCTAAATTAAAATTTTTCATTGAATGTAAATTCTCATTTTATTTGCGGTCTTGACTACTTTGTAGTTTTTTTCCTAATGGGCTCATTAAAATAAGCTCATTCAGACTTTCTTAAAACATCAAACATTTTCAAAAAATAACTTAATTTATAATTAATTAAAAGGGAAGGAAATAACACAATTAATTATCTTCCTACACATGATTATTAAAAAATGAAATTTTTTTAATTACTTTTAGGATTTCGTGCAATCACTGGGTTTGAGAATTTTTTTAACAAACATGGGAAACATTATCACAGAATCACTATTGGTGAAAAAACTACAAATGGTCTTAGTTGAAACTAAATCATTAATTTTGTAGGGTTTTGATTTATTAACTTTTTTTCTTCATAATAATTTTTTTTTTTTTTTTTTTTAGAATTTGTCTTCTAAAAAAAAGTTCCTTATTTGAATAAAACCTTATGCTTAAACTCGCATATAACAGTTATTTTCCGTGAATTATTGGAACAACAATCGCCATATAAGGAGAAAACAATTTCAGACTGAAGAGCAAGAAACGAAAACGTGATTCCAAATTTTTAAACGAAACGTGCGTCTTCGAGATAAATATTGTCATCCTGAAATCTCCCAAGTCCATAATAACCATTTCGTAGAAGTTTTGTGCGGATTAGGCCCGAAATTGTATATCCGCATGTGATTGTCCCTGCTATAAAGTTTCAATTCCGGGTTCTACGGATAATTTCATCCTCTCCTATTCAGCAGTTTCTTGAAGCGGACGAAAAGGGAAATTGAAGTTGGATGCGCGTTTCATGCCGTGTGCTTTTTACGATGATTCATTGCAACGGATGAAATTAGGGAGAAGAGATTGCTATTTTTCGTTTTGTGAAAAGTTTTCTTCCTCATTTCCCTCTTGCATCGGTGGAATGTCGTGAGGCACAGAATGATGGCAGGGAGCACCAAGGAACACGGAACACAGGATCACCTGATGGTTTGCGAGCTCTCATCACAGTCTCAGCGAGAACAATTAATGAAGCAAAAAGAGATAATTAATAGCTTCAAAAATGAATGGGACTCATTTTGCAACAAGTTGAAATGGAGCGGTGAATTATGGTTTCCGGCGCAGGAATATCCGCTCTGACTTCTTCGTGAAGAGGGAAATGAGTTTTCTTGAGAAAGGAGACATGTCGCAATACAGAGATTTGTTTTTGGAAGTTTTGAATGCCTCTAATTACCGGGAAGCCGATTGCCCGGTGCAGTATCTAACACAAGCATTGGCGGAAGGGGCTTGTGAATCGCCTGACGGTTTGTCAGCTCTAATCGTGGCATTATCGAGCGCAATTAATAATCTGGCACAGGTTAATGTGGAAACAATCAGATATGAATAAACGGTAGGCTTTCGCTTATCAGTAAAAAGCTCTCAGGAAAAGATCAATTACATTATTATTTATAAAGTTATTAAATTTGTTAGCTTTTACTTAAGCAATTTTGATTTGTTTTTAATAGATTGTACAGATTAAATCATTTCCAAATATATTCTGAAAATTCACTTGATACATTTTTAATAAATGTTGGAATCATTCAAAACTTTTTTGTTTAAAAAAATGGTAAAGATAATTGTTAATTCGCAGGAAACGTTTTGGAAAGTTAAAGAATAAAGAGATTTACTTTCTATGCTTAAATGTAACTGATAACAAAATAAGGAAATATTGGAAAATAGAAGGTGAAAATTTCATTGCTTTGCAGGCAACTAGTCCACAATATTTTTCTGTTTCGTCATCGCTATTTGGCCTGACTTTAAAGGCAACCCCCGCTTATTCGGCAGGTTAAGTACTACTGCTACAAGTATAAAGTACAATCGAAAACTGTTTCTTAGCTCCCAAATGCATTTTGGCAGCCGAAATACGTAAAAAACGCTCTGTATATCAGTTACGAATGCGTGCGAAAGCTAAATAATACTAAATTATATGTATAATATTGTGGAATGTCGTGAGATGCAGAATGATGATAGGCTGATATATATAATATCCTTTATATGAAATATATAAAAGATAATCGAAGTTGAAAAACTTCCTGAGTTGCATTAATTGTTGAGTTGTATGTACTAAAAAATCTAAACGAGCCGTTCAGGTACAGCCTCGTAGTCAAGGCAGAGGATTTTCATGATCATGTGAACCTCGATTCGAATCCCCGAGTCGACATGGATGTGGACTTCTGTATTTCATCTGTTTCTGCGGGTATAATGTGAATTTCCTCCGTTGGTGTATCTGAGCAATGACAGTTCACAGAATTTGCTTCAATAAAGGCTAATAGATGAACTAAAGAGCTCGGGCATTGAAAAAACTAAAAAGAAATGAACTCTAGAAACAATCTTTCCTTATCTTTCTTTATTTTACAAGTATTTTATGTCTTTTTAATATCTGTTCTGAAAAAGGTATTCTTTCGTTTTTAATATGACAACGGAATGCGTTTTGAGTCAAGCTGAGACCTTGAGACAGCTGTTTCGAGGTTATTAGGCTCTCATCAGCCAAGGCTACTCAGCCACTACAAGACGCAAAATTATTTCTATTTATTATTTTTTCAATAGAGAGGTTCTAGCCTCTATTAACCCCCCTCCCTCCCTTAATATGCCAGTGTTTCGAATAATCTCATATTAAGGACCAAACAATAACATCAGATGTCCGTCACAGCTGATAGAAATTTTGATATTTGAATTTATTTATCATGACAAAGGTGTTACTGACAGACTTTCTGTATTGGTTGCCGACCCTAAGGATCCAATTTTGTTGAAATTGGCATCTATCAACATTTATTTACAACAACAATTCAGATTAACATAAATAATTTCTAAGGTTTCGGATTATTTCGGATTATTGTTGGTTATGTTTTTTGACCTTTATTTTGGCTTAGAAATATACCCGTTATTCAGTTACGTTCACGATACAGTAAAGGAACTTCGAAAACTTTAGCTTCCTCGATATATTCAGTCGTCCATAACTTAGATGGACTGATGCAGGGTCGGATTAAGGCCAGCTGATGCCCTATGCACAGCCCAATAATGATGCCCCTCCCCCTTTCCTTAATGGTAAGATAGTAACACTCAATAAGACCTGAAGGTAAAATAAGACATTAAAAGCTCAGCTTCAAGGCCGTCCCCGATGTAAGAACACTTAAAAATTCATTAAAAATAGGCTGTGTTTTATTATTTTTATTTAACACTAAATAGCAGCAAACAATAGTTATTTACTTACAAGTAGGGTAACAGAAAAAAAATATAAATTTTTATCATTGTTTTATGCATGTTTTAATAAAACCGTTATAAGGTAAAAAAGGCAAATGCAAACATTTATTGGAAATGATTTTTAATTACCTTACAAAAGACTGTAAAACAAAATAAGACGTGATATTATCTAATGAGATTGATATGACTTTTCAACTTTGAAAATCCTCTTTCTACAGAAATGGATATTAAATGAAAGTTTTTTTAAAATAAAATATCTAATATCTAATAGTGGTCTAAGTGGCGGCCTGCCATAAGACAGATGTATCGGAACCTGGGTTCGAATCCCGGCGTCGGTAGGGATATTTGAAAAATTTCCTTCCCTTAGTTGTTTACGTCTTCATCTTTCTTTTTCAGGTCTGGAGTCATTCCTTAATGGAATCCTGAGGAAGGCAGCGGGAAACCATTGCAATATCTGTTCCTTGGAAATTCCACGACTTTTAGGAGTTCATCATGTGTGCACGAAACCAAAGTTTGCATTTGATGTGCAATAGAAAAATATCATTATTTTAAAGACGAACAACAATTTTTTTTCCACTTTTATCTTTAATGCACCACTGAAATGAATTTTCATCTTGGGATCTGAAAAGTACAAAAGAAAAATAAAAAGACACACTCACAATAGAATATGGATCACAAAAATTTATAAAAAAAAACCACTGAAATTCGTGCAGGAAAACGTTGGTAAAATCGCCAAACATACTTAACTTTATTTATTTATTAAAATTTTTTTAAAAATAATCTTGAAAAAAAAAATAGAAAATTTATAGAAATTTCATAAAATTTATTCAATATTTTTTTTTCAGGTTATTGTTTTATTGCATTTCCAAGGAAAAAATATTTCATGCTAATTATATGATTTGGAGGTTGCAAAATTTTTTGATATTTCCTTTTTTTTCCATGAATGCTTCTCAAATTCTTTTTTTATTGTCGTAATATTTTATCTTAAAGTTTTAATACAGAAATTATTTCAATATTTGTATTAGAGAACTTCAAATTGACAACTGAAGTTAAAGATAATAGTTCTCTATCTTGTAATATAAAATACTTCTATTTTTTTTTACATACATATATATATATATTTAAATAATATCTCAACTTTAAATTAGTTTCTTCAACAATTAAATTGAAATTACCTACATCAACTTTATCTATATAGAAATTCACTTTCAATAAATATTGGGTTGGCCAAAAAAGTTCATTCGATTTTTTATGTAAGTGGGCTCTAGTAGCGCTTAGGTGTCTTTAACGTCATTCGACACCATTTGTTAGATTGTATTGTGACAGCTGTCATATCAGCGTGCATTTAAAACAAAAACTGATCAAAATTGGTGAATTTTGTGTCGCTAGTTTAATATTGAAGATGGTAGATAATAAGCACGCAAGACCGCATTTTTCTTTGATGATCAGACAAAACTGTTACAGCTTGGCGGGAATTTCTGACTCATCCGCCGTATTCACCAGATATTGCACCTTCGGATTTCCATTTATTTCGGTCTTGAGATAACAAAATTCTCTCAATGAAAAAAAAAAAAAAATTCCCTGAACGACACCAAAGGCACCTGGAACATTTTTTTGCTCAAAAAGATATAAAGTTTTGGAAGGATAGAATTTTGAAGTTGTCTGAACGATAGCAGAAGGTAGTGGAACAAACAGTTGACGACGTTGTTCAATAAAACTAGTCGGCTACCCGTCGCTTCGCTCCGGAAGCCTCGCGTATGTAACGGAAAACAATTTGTTATTTATTAAAAAAACACACACACACAAATTACATCAAGTAAAATAAAACTAAAATTTTTTTAAAGTTTTTTTTTATTTTAATTTTTGATGTATATATTCTCTCAATTCACGACTGCTTTTAGAATCAGCGTGTGAATCATATATCTGTGATATATTTTTATTTTTTATAGAGATTAGAATGTAATCCTTGTGGTCTAATGCCTAAGACGTCTAACTTCGGAGCAGAAGGTTGCATGTTGGATTCCAGTAGATAACTTGTAGAAATTATTTCTATTTTTGTAAATTACAATAATTGCACCAGACCGAAAGAGAAATAAAAGATTTTCGTAATATAGATACAATTTTCAGTCGCTTTTGAGCTACAAATAGTGAGCTTTCAGTATTCTACTTAATAGAAATAGTGCTTCTTTCTTTCTTGAGTCTCTTTTTTTTATTCCTATTGATACTTTTCAGTCGTTTTCGAGTTAGAAATAGTGATGGTTTTTGAGTTACAAATAGTGATTTTTCAGAATTCTACCTAATGAAATACTGCTTCTTATTTCTTGACTCTTTTTTTTTTTATTCCAAATGATACTTTTCAGTGGTTTCTGAGTTACAATAGTGTTCAGTATTCTATCTAATAGAAATACTGCTTATTTCTTTTTTGAGTCTCTTTTTTTATTCTAAGTGGCACTTTTCAGTGGCTTTTGTGTTCCAAATATTGATGGTTTCTGAGTTACAGATAGTGATTTTTCAGTATTCTATCTCATAGAAGTATCGCTTCATTCTTTTTTGACTCTCATTTTAATTATAATTGTCACTTTTCAGTGACGTTTGAGTTACATTTATTGATGGTTTTTGAGTTGCAAATAGTGATTTTTTCGGTATTCCATCTCAAAAAAAGAGCGCTTCTCTCTTTCTTGACTCTGTTTTCTTTACTCCAACATCTGGCGTGTACACCCACATATTTTTCAATATCACATAGGATTCAGTTAAGTAAGAATATTTAAAATATTGCAACGTTTCGGCAATTATCGTTCTACTTGTCAGTTTCGAATTACAAATAAACTGACTGATGTGAAATAAATAAACAATCTTGAGATTCAAAAAAAAGATTGAATACATTCCTTATTGATGGGGGAAAGGAAAGGAGATATAAGTCAAAAAAACATATGAAGAGAGTTGTAGTCCCTATGGCCTAATGGAAAAGGCATCTGACTTCGGATCAGAAGGTTGCAGGTTCGATTCCTGTCGCGGATGTTTCATTGTAAAAATTATTTCTATTTTCCATTCGCTCAGAAAATTGCGCCGGACAGACACACAGACAGACAGACAGACAGACAGAGAAATAAAAGATTTTAGTAATATAGATTGTCACTTTTCAGTGACATTTGAGTTACATTTATTGATGGTTTTTGAGTTGCAAATAATGATTTTTTCGGTATTCCACCTCAGAAAAAGAGTGCTTCTCTCTTTCTTGACTCTGTTTTCTTTACTCCAACATCTGGCGTGTACACCCACATATTTTTCAATATCACGTAGGATTTGGTTAAGTAAGAATATTTAAAATATTGCAACGTTTCGGCAATTATCGTTCTAATTGTCAGTTTCGAATTACAAATAAACTGACTGATGTGAAATAAATAAACAATCTTGAGATTCAAGAAAAAGATTGAATACATTCCTTATTGATGGGGGAAAGGAAAGGAGATATAAGTCAAAAAACCATATGAAGAGAGTTGTAGTCTCTTTGGCCTAATGGATAAGGCATCTGACTTCGGATCAGAAGGTTGCAGGTTCGATTCCTGTCGCGGATGTTTCATTGTAAAAATTATTTCTATTTTCCATTCGCTCAGAAAATTGCGCCGGACAGACACACAGACAGACAGAAAGACAGACAGACAGACAGACAGACAGAGAAATAAAAGATTTTAGTAATATAGATTATTGGTGACAGTGAAAAAAGTGTCTTTTATTTTTTGCTTAAAACCGAAACCCAACCCAATACCTACCAATACCAACCCAATTTTTGGCCAACCCAATTCATAAAATTACCAATATTTGCTGCTATGAATAACTAAAGGTTCGTTCATTCTTAAAATCTTAAAAAAAAAATAAAATAAAAGAGGATTCAACATTTATTAATTGTTGGTTTGGCAAATATAATTGTAATGAATATTACGATATTAATTTCAGGGTAATAATAATTTGTGCAAAGATATGGCAACGAACATAAAATAAAAAAACAACAACATAAAAATTGATTTTTAGCGGTCCCATGTTACAGTTAACATAGGGAACCGCCCTTGCTTTTGTGTTGTCTGTTTGCCACACTGTATGTCACATTCTGTAGCGGCCAAACGGTTAGAGATATTAGAATGAAACCTTCACCATTGTGTTCAGCATCCTAAAGTAGGTGACAATATAAAAAAATCAGACCTGTAGCCCCCTCCCTGACCCCCCAAATTAACGTTTTCCATTGCAGTGTTAGTAATAATGATAACAATTAACACAGTAATAACACTGATGCTTCATACATAACAATACTAACAATTGCCAACAGGGCATCATTGTTAATATTTACAAACGTATTGTTTCATAAATTCTTTAACATATCCAAATGATGCACTAAGCACTGTATTAGTGGCCCGTAGGTTATAGTTTGCCTGTAAAACATAAAGGAACGGTCTTGCATTTATATGCTCTTGCTTTTAATTATTTTGTTTATACAATTGTGCATATAACGGGACCGCTTTGCTTTTGACACTGTCTAAAAGCATTAATTGTTTTTTTTAAAAACTGATATATTTCTCTTTGACTAATGAATGTTATGTTTTTTAAAGTTTATTCAACTGATAGATTTTCTTCCCCTTTCTTTTATTTTGTATTGATTTACTTGAACGATTGCTTTCTGTTGATTTTAGATAGTTTATATCGAATTCTATATCTAGGAAGCAATAACCTAAGGCTTCTCAATCTACTTCGCTTCAGGGAGCACTTTTACATTTGCAGAAATTCCACGGCACACCAAACTTATTCATTGTTTTTATTGCTATAATAGTATCATTTGAAAAATACCTAAGATTCCATATAACTCTCACATTAAACATATCAAAATATCCGAAAATATTGCTAAGCTGATTTGAATAAAAATGAATACTTCATTGACTTTTATTAGAATGAAGTAGAATATAATCCATGTTTCTGTTTATCCAGGCTATTTGATATCTAGAATTTGTTCTAAAGCATTTGGCTAAGCTTGAAGCTAAATATTAATTACGAATGAATTATTAGATTTCTTGCGTTACATCAAAGCCATCCTCACGGCAAGGTAGAGAAGCTCTGACCGTGAATAGGACAAAGTCAACTTCTATATTTTCAGCTGTGAAATCCAAAATGTAATTCTACGATTCAGGCTTTTATTGGATTGCGAAAACGCTGAGAGTAAAAGAATTAGATATTATCAAAATAAAAAAAAAAATTGTAATTTTTTTAATTCATTTTTTTACTAAATTCGTGTAATTCGGACTTTCTTTTCTGAATGCGTTAAAAATGTTGACTTTACTTTTAAATTCTATTTAAGAACGAGAATCTGATGCACATAAAAGAGAAATACCTGATATCTTTTATCAGCAGAAGTTTCATCTTAATGAGCAACTAAAATTTAGGGAGATTTCTTCCTGAGCATTTTTAATTTCAAGATTTTGCAGCACTTAAGTTTATGGAATCTTCTCCATTCACCGGAGCGAAATAAACTTTTATCTAAGATTATCTCTGGTTTTATGTATTTTTTATTTTGTTTTTATAAAAGAGAAATGAATAAAAATGTTGATGCTCCAAAAAAAAAAAAAAAAAAAAAAAAAGAAAAAGATTTTACTTTGAGTGAATTTTAAGTTTAAGTGTTTTTTTTTTTTACCTTGATTCGTTGATTAAGAATATATTTGGGAGAAACACTGTTTTTATAAAACAAACGAAGGCAGATTGAAAAATTTTAAGTTTTTTGTCTGTTAAGCTCCAAATCTCTTCTTTCCTTTCGTCCCTGGAAGATATGAACACTTTTATATGTGAAACGATGTTTGATTCTACAGGGCCTCAAGTTTTTTAATTAAGGATACAGAAAGTGTCTTTCTTTTAAGAAAAGCAACCTCAAATTCATTCAGCTATTTCCTGTTTAATCAAATACGATTGATGAATGAATCAATGCATTATCAGAAAGGGCACAGTCACTTCTGTTTCCAAGAATTATCAAATCATTAATTAGTAAGATATCGTAAGGTTGGAGGATGGGATGCGGTCTCCATCAAAAACTTTTATAAAATTATTGGCCTTCCTAGCGTTGTGCACCCCTGCTCTAGAGTGAAAGTTTCATTTTGATTGACACATTACATTTGCCATTTTATTTACTTCAAATTCGTGATTTTTAACTTATTTTCATTTTCTTTCCATTATTTCTAGATTATTAGAAACTTTGATTCATCTGATTGATCTCTTAACCATTTTATGTCTTACCAAGTCGAAGAAATAGAATTTATTGTAATGTAACTAGTAAGAGAAGCAAAAAAAAAAATTATGGGGCGTCTATGAAATGGTTGAATTGGAAACTACTGACTTACAAAATGAAATACAAAGAACAGATACATTCACACAGTTGAAATCAATCTACTAGAAGAAATCGTTCTTCTTTTGTTTCTCATCTTCACCGATAATAAAATACTTTATGACCCATTTCCAAAACGGAGAATTATAAAATAAAGAAACAGGTTTGCTCTTATTGACTCCTAGACACTGTTCTTGCGATTGGAAATTTGGCGTTGTATCGAATCGATTTTCTCATAAAAACAAGCTTTTTATAGAACACAGCCCGAGGTTATCAACTCAGTAGAGAAGTTTAATTGAAACATATTGATATTAAAAAGAAAAGTTAGGAAAACAGGTATCTATCCCAAAACATATTTTATTCTGGGTATCTAAATAACTAAAGATTTTAAATCCCCATTTATAACTAAGAATTGATTTTTTTTCAGAAGCCTAATTATCACTTTACTTGATCTGTGTAATAGAAAATTGCTAAGAGAAACTCTTCAGTTACTTATAATAGTGCTTTTTGTTAATATTACTAATTAATAAAAGTCTAAAAATACGAGAGATTCAATTAATATTTCTGTTAAATTTTTATCTTGAAAAACAATCAATAAAATAATTAAAATACGACAGACAATAACATCTTTATGTAACTGTTCTAACCATTACAAAACTGTAAAAAATAAGATATTTTTCATTAAACTTTTATTTTTATGAAAATGAGAAAGCAATAACAAATGTTAATGCATATTTTTTTCAGAAGATTATTTTTTTTGAATGTATTCATTTACATCACTATTTGCATGAATCCCTCTCTTCCTATAACGATACATTGTTCGCGGCTCAAAATATTAAAGAATGAGAGTCGTACTCAATTTCTCAGTTTGACTTTTTTTTTTTGAAAATATTTAAAGAAAAAGTTTGCCGATTCCCAGAAATATTAAAGCTATACAACTGAAACGTTGTTCGCAAAGTGGGAAGATGAAATGAATAAAATGAAAATGTTATCTTAAAAGGAACTTAATTTTACTTACGCCAGTAATCAATAAAATCATGCTTACCCGTCTGGCAACGAGACATGTTTAGTCGTTGATGTGTAGGATTTCTTGTAGTTTCCTGTGATATGTTTCACCATTCTTCTTCCACTCTATGCAATGCATGCATCCGTTTGAGACACTTTAGGAGACATTTCCCCATCACATTCCAATTGCTGTGTAGGAGATAAATTAGGGTAACTTGCGGATTAAAGGTGTTTGTTCAGACCACATAGAACTAAGGGTCGTGTATTAAGGGGTCGTGCATTAATCCTGCTACAAATGATACAAGAGTTGCATAAAGAAATGGAAAAAAAAAATGAGAAAGTAGATTATCACTGATCAATCGCTAGGCTGTCAATATCCGAAAACAAAATCCGGATCAAACTGATCAGACCAGAATCCAGCACTCACGGATGTCAGATGATTCCAGCGCTTTCTCCTATGATACAAAATCTTGATACGTCCAGCATGGGTATCGGAAAATGGCGACTGATGTTCGACGTACAATACGTAAGTTCAATTTGTTGTACTCATTCAGCAGATGGTTCTCATTCTACTCTTGAATGAAATGCAAAAACAAAACACTGGATTGAAACATTATCTGTAGCATTTCTTTGTTTATTGCACGACCTGAGCATTACTTACTGTACGTTTCAGGCTTTAGCTGCTGATAACATTCTCGTAATGAAATGTGACCATCTTTTGGAAGCTCCGTCAATAACTCTGTTATAATGACTTTTTATATTGACTGTTATTATATTCTCTTATATTGTCAGTTATTTTGATTTTTTTTCAGAAGCCGCTTGATGCATAATGCTTTTCATATTAGCATTAGCCTACCTTGGCTTTGATCATTTACATATAGCCTCTCGTACTATATATGACAATGGTTTTAACGGATGCATTCCTTGTAAGTGGTATTGTACAGGGTGGGCAAAATAAAACTGGCCAGGAAAAAAAATTAAAGTAAACTAAAACAATTGAAGTAATTGTTGTGCTGGGCAGTTCTCCTGTTCATTAACAAAGGGTCAGTCCTATTGTCAATATTTGAAATATATCTGTAAATTTAGTTTCCGGGCCAGTTTTATTTTGCCCACCCTATATTTACATCCAACCTCGTCTAACTTAAAACCTATATTACACAAAATTTATAGAGTATTTATTTTCAAAATGCTTGTATTATTGCACTGTAATTTTCAATGTTTTAAACTGAATTCTAACTAAAGTCTCACGTTCATTCAACAACAGGCCTGCTTTATCAGAGCCACCAGTTCTTACATGAGCTTATTGCATGTTGGTGTACATAAATGATTATTCTGACAATCGATATGATATAATACTTTCATACATTTGATATATATTTAAAATTATATAAGAAATTCTGTTTTTTTTGTTTTTATCTCATTCAATCCTCAATTGTTAAATGTAAAATCTTTATAGATGAAACAGAAAATATACGGAAAAGGTTTAAATTTTCAGAAAAGTACAATATAGTTATTAATCTTACATATACTCCAAATACCAATCTTTGGATGTCTGCTAGATAATAGAAGGTGATTATTCAGTGAAGATTATTTCAACATCTGATGAAGAAGCAATTTACATCTTTTTTTCATAGTCTATCTAAATAACAAACAAAGATTAATTATTGACAGAGACGCTTTATCTTGAGGCTGGCCACCGAAATTAGAATCGTCTGACGATTACTCTGAAAATACTCTGGTTCTCCTTAAGTCTACGGCTTAGTCCTTTTGCTATTAAGCTACCTTTTTTCTCTGAATCTAACATCCATTGATTTGGACGTTCTGTCTCCTTCCACAAAGAAGCCGAAACTGAAATCGTTCTAACGATTTTCTTTTTTATGTTCCACAAGAGACCACCATCTTCTGCACCACTTTCCGTCTGGAAAGTGAGTGAAATGCAATGCTAGGAATTACTCCTGAAGCTGATGACTAACAGATGGCGGCACAGACTATAAATGCTCAGACTTGTCAGATTGGAATTTATGCTATTCATCAAATACAACAGATATTTTGAGCTGTAACTTTAGATTAGTCTTATTAGCTTGAATTTTTATTTACTTAGATATTTTCTTAGCGAATAAAGCCCAATTCAAGTTAAATAATTGCAAAGACCTAAGCAGTTCTAAGAACTTTATAAATCCTGTTCAAAATAATGTTAAATTTAAAACCAGTATAGTGAGACTTTCGCATAAAAAGTAAAGTAATAGTTCTTTTGATATCAAGTTTCTAATACTCGTATCTGTAAAAAGTTATGTCTTTAATATTGTAAATAAGAAAGAATTGGAAAAAAAATATTTTTTTCATTCTTCTACAACCCAGAATAACTTAGGACATCTACCTTAGAAAGCGTTTTGTCTTATCCCGTTTGTTTGACTAAAAGAAAAGCACAAAGTTTTTAATATATTCTTTGATGAAAATCAGTAGGTTTTTTTTTTTTTTTTTTTTTTTTTTTTTTTTTTACTAAAGAATTTTTAACTATAAAAGAGAGAGATGTAAAGGAAAGAACATAAATTATTCCTATTTAAATAAATAAAGAAACGTTAATTTTTTTTTTGATTTATCTTTCTACAGATGTTCTAATAAACAACACAAACTCAAATAAAATCAATCAAAGCAAAAGCTTGATTTATTAATATTACCTAAGAGTTCTGAAAGGAGAGAGAAGCTTTAAAAGCATTGCGAATGTTCGTAGTTTATGTAGGTATAAAAGAAATCTGCCGAATAAAGTGAAGCAATTCCTTTAGGAATATTTGAGAAGAATAAACATTGATACTAAATACATGAGGAATATTTCGGCATAGAAATCTAAGCATAAACAAATGTAAGAGAAATGTAAATATTAGTGCATTGTAACAGAAGATCTGAAACGTTTGATGATATATTAACATGAAATGTGAACCTATAATTGCCACTTTCATGCAGTGCATCTATGTGCACTGAAGTTCTCGAGTACCGGTATTAGAAACATTCATTTTCTGGGAACGAGTTTCTTAAATTTAAAAAAAAAATAAAGTAAATTTTTGTTAAAGTTTTAGTTGTTTATATTGATTGTCTATAGTTACCATTTATCGTAATTAATTACTCTACTTGCCTTTTTACTGAATCAATAATTTTCCAAACAAAGGTCTTCCACAATCAACTTCTTATACTTCTAAGATCCAGTAAATAACGAATTCTCATTTCTTCACATTCGAAAGCTAGCATTCGAATGTGAGGAATAATAAAACGTCTTTAAAACCAAAATTTAGAGAAATAACCAGAAAAATTACATTTTTGAACTTTCTTATTTTTGGATAACCACAGTTATATGTTTTGCTTTCAAGCGATTTGCTTTTAAGAATAGTAGTAGCAATACAAAAATTAACATTATTATAAACTTAAAACTTAACCCAAAAAATTTCATTTCCTTTCAGATTACAAAAGAATAAACAAACTTGATAAGTAATTTTATGTTCATATTGTTTTAGATAAAATTCTGCAGTAGTCAAACATAAAAATCACCAATGATAAAAGACAAACATTGACAAACCAGAATTAATATAATAAACTACTATTTTTGTTATTTGTGACTTTAAATCAGAATTATTTTTCTTAACTACAAATGTCAATAATGAAAATGGAGATGCGAAACAAACAACAAAAGGAAATAAAACAAATACTAAAACAAATATTGTTTAAGCTAGAAGTTGTTTAATCTAAGGAAAAGAAATGAATGAAACTCAATGTTTTGGAATAGGGGAAAAAAAGCAATCAGACTGTTTAAACCAGAAATTATTATTCTTTTTTTTTTAAAAAACAGAAAGAATAAAGAAAATTCTTCATAGAATAGAGAAGAATAGAAGATGGATTTTAGAAAAGGATTTGAAGTGTACGTTACAAGCCTGCGATACAAGGATAAAGCGAAATTGGAGTTCCAAAAATAAGGAAGAACGCAACAATGGAAAATGAGGTAAGAGATCAATTTAGGCTCTGAATCCAGTGGAATTTGCATGGTTTACTTCGAAGAAAATGAAAAAAAAATAAATAAAACAAAAAGTAGTAAAAGGAAAAAGAATTACAATATTTTATTTATATTTCGACAATACAGTATATATACAGTACAACATACAATGTGTGTATATATATATATATATGAGGTAGCTAAATCCATTTTAATTATTCAATACATTTTAATTATTCAATAAAAGAATAACCTGTCATTACAGGCGTTCAGTGTGCTATACATTGAGTTCTTATTCCTACTCTAAGTATTTTGAAGATTTCTTCATACAACATTACCACCTTAAAAAAAAAAAAAAAAAAAAAAAAATTGTAAAATTTCAAAACATGGATTTAACTGCCTTCGATTCTAGCCCCCTCATATATATATATATATATATATTTATATACATAATAAACTTAATAAAACATAAGACAATCTATACATAAATTTCGTTATTAAATTTCGTTTTCATAACGTTAAATATAATAAAACATAAGACAATCTTTTATTTTATTTAAATAAAATTTAAATAAATTTTATTATATTTAACGTTACGAAAACGAAATTTAATAACTTCTGATTCTTGTAATTTCTAAAAATTATAATTCAGTTTTGAATTTTACTTAACGCTCGATTATGTTATCCATATAAAAAAATATAAACCTTTTATGAAAATCTTTTAGTTTTTTTATTTCCGCTCTTTTTGCTATTAACTCAGGAGCGAGCAAAAAAAATTTCTAAATGCTTTCTCTTTGGTTTTAAAGGCCCCTCACACCCCCATCCAAGAAAAAAAAATAGTACAAACAAACGAGAGGGAATGTGGGACGGTGCAGGTGGGTTTCTTCCCTATGTTAAACCGATCGTTGTTGGTGAGCATCTGGCCCTAGTTCTGCACACTGCAGAGCAATGCAAACAATCGCTTAATCCATAAGGTTGGAATGGTTGGAGGACCATTGCGTTACCAGGGGAGCCCACTTCCATTCGGAGACCGTTGCTATGGCGATACCAGGTCTCGCGTGGTGCGAGATTACTGACAGTAATCCCTGCGTCCGCATTGCCTCGGCAGCGCCGCTGTTTGAGACACCGCGAAACGAGGAACCACACACACACAAAGAGACACTTCGCCCTGGGTTTAGAGAAACAACTTCTGACTCTGTAATGGGATCTGAAATACGACGGAGCATTCTTTCTATGAGATCTGCGCATTCATTTAAAAACAGCATCTTTTTTCAAATTTCATTCAAAAAAAAAAAAAAATACCAAATGTTGATATACTTAAACAAAAGAGCATCCTTTCAATTTTATCGCTGTAAGTAAATGATACAAAAATATCGTTCCATCACTAAATACTTAAAAGTAAGTATTTGTGTTATTTCTACAAACTAAAGAGGTTTTTTACAAGTAATGAAATAAAATCAAGTTGATCGTATTTATTTACATTTAACGATGCATTTTCCAAATAAGTTTTGAATTGTATCTCAAGATTTCAGTTCTTATTTTCTCTTTTTCTTTGTAAAATCTGTCTGAATCCTTCTTGATTTGCAGTCGGTGTGACTTGATTTCTGATTTCTTTGGTAATTTATTTCAGTTGTGTCCTAGTGATACTTCTTTTATATATAATTCCATGTTGTCGTCTCACATTGGAACAAAATAGAATGTTGGCGATTTGGTTCGAATACAAAGAAACAAAGACAGGGGACACCAACAACGAAGAGGTCGCGCACACTTACTTTGTGAGAACTTTCCTACTGTCACAGGATCGTTATATTATGAATTCCTATTTTCGAAGTCAGAGCCACGTTCCAACGTGAGTATTATCGTGCCCAAAGTTCGAGTTAAGAATTTTCTAAACGAGATCTGATTCAATCCTTCAAGTCGAGCTTTCGTTGTTGTAAAATATATGTAACTTTTAAGAGCAAATTGTCCATTTTTTATTGAGAATTTTAGCATTGTTACATTAAGATGATTCTATAATCTCAAAAGCTAATTTCAGAATAATAATATATAGCTTTTTAACAGTAATCTTTTTTTTCCAATTTTTGAAATTGAAATGTATTTATTTTATTAATAGAGACTTACTGTTTCTATTAAAATAGCTCTATATTCAAAAATAAAAGCTTAAAAAAAAATCAAAAATTTGATTTGCGAATAAAATGCTTCTTCCAAAATCATAAACGAAATCTCCGTGATTTTTTTGTGCTATTTAGTGTTCAATTGAGTCGTCCAAATTCAAAATCGATAATGTAATTGAGGGAAAAATCCCTAGAGAAACTAATGTCTGTCATCATCTGAAAAGGAACTACACAATTCCTTAAGCTATATGTGGACACTGAGGGATCGTAATTTTCTGTCTAAATCTCAAATTAAAACAGAAACTTAAGAGCAAGAAAACAGTAAAAACAAGAACGTGTTCAAATAACTGATTTTTAACACTTACACAATCACTGTTGATTAACGGCAATTACTGCTGTCTATTACGAATTTAAAAATTAGTAAAAATTACGCAAATTATTCGCTCTTACAAGAAAGTTTTCAATTCAATATCTTGCGTATTTAATGAAAATTTGCGAAATTTCAGTAAGCGATGAAGATATTTTTTTTTGCCTGATCAATGTAAGTAATTATCAAAAGAATAAGCACACATCTGTTTTTGTGGGTTTTAAGGTTGCAATTCTTTTAAATTTTTAATCTTATAAATCATCCATGCTTTATCTTTCTAATTTGTAATTCCTTTAGCAAGTATTGTTTTATAACTTTTAATTTAATAGCAGTACATTTTAGGTAATAATAATATTCTAAACTGCATTAAAAATAAAAAGAATATATTACTACGGAATTACCGCTAAGGGACTGTAATGTATTAAATCTATTAAATCCCTAAATCCACTTTTCAGTTATCTGCACAGCTAATCCTTCAAAGACTGCTCTTGTTTTCTTGAAGTTCAAAGGAAATCACTTATAAAGAAATAAATATTCCTAATAGTTGATTCAATATTAATTTCGATTTGTACAATTTACAGAAACAATTAGATACACTGAAGCTCGGTTATTAAGCGATCTTTCGGATCCAAGATTTCGAAGATCGCGATATAACCGAACTTTTATTACTTCGCGACGTCAAATGTCGAATATATCACCCTCTTATCGCCCACACGATTCCAAATCGATTTAAAATGGTCATTTTGCGATTACCTACATCATTCAGAGCTATGTGAGAAAATTTTATATTTATAAATACATAAATCATTACCTTTTCAACACTTTATTGGGTTATATTAGCCAAAATCGATTTCGCGCCGCCATCTTGACATCTTGTACAAACGACGAGTCACGTGGATCGAAACTAGGTATTCATATATCTATTAGATTACATGGGCCTCTTTACTGGCTGTCATTGGCAGAAAAATAGATCTCGATATTCATTTTGGTTAATCGAAAAAGTCCGCGATTCTGGTATTTTTTTAAAAAGATATTGTATTTGATGCATTTTCGTGACATTAGGGTGGATATAGAGTCTCAATTACTGTAAATAATAAGGAAACAAGCATATTAATTTACACCTTTGATTTGAATTTAGGCGAAAAAACGATAAATTTTGCAATTTTATAATTGTACACCTTTTCGTAAATAGACGGGGTCCAAGACCAAATCACGTTATATTCGAATTCGCGATATAAACAACCGCATTATAACCGAGCTTCAGTGTACCTGCAAAATTTCAGGTAGGATTTGTAGTTTTTGAGTTTCATTGATCACAGACGGAATGATGGAGTATTTCATATACCGTTTTTGCTTTAAACGTTTGCTTTAACCTTTTATTTAAAAGGTTTATTTTCTCCAACGTAAAGGAAAAAAATACTTCAAGATAAATGTATAAATCTAGATTATAATTATCTTTGCAGCATAGAGTGTTTAAAAATTGTAAATCTTATTTAATTAAAATGACTTTAAAATGATTAAGTTTTTGAGTGAATTATAATTAAAAATTAAATGCTTAAGAGAAAAAGAAAATCTAACATAGAATGGTTCTGAAAAATCATTCACATAAAATAAATGTAACTAACTAAATTTTACCAATTCAGCTTTATGTTAAGAATTGTTATCTAGAGAGATACGCGAAACTTCGCCAACTTAACATTCGTCGATTTTTTTTTTTAAGTTTTCCAAATCTATTTTTTTTTTTTTTTGAAAAATAATAATATCCACATTTACGTTCATGCAAATGTTGTGATTCGAGAACAACTGGTTCCTTTGATATACCAATAAAATACTGAAGATATTCAAGTGGCTAAGAAATCAACATCTGAAATTGGATTCCATCAAATTACTGTCCTATTTTTAAAAACTTAAGAAAAAAGAAAAAAAAATTCTGATGTTTGACGTAATGTTTGAAAGAAATTAAAAATTATTGCTAGATATCTAATCAATTAATTTATCAAGTTTTAAGAATACGTTAGATTAATTTCTCAAATTTATCATTAATAAAATTTCGCCACATTCACATAATTAAAAAAAAAAAACCCTCCTTACCCACTCTTGCCAATATACACTTCATATACTTATATAAAGATATATTAAGGTAATCAATTTGCTCTTGAGCCACAGTTTACAAGTGACTTGTTGATTCCTCCTGGGCAAGGGCCATCCGATTTGCGTTCCGAAAGAAAGAACATTTGTTTGCTTCATCTTTTTTCTTTTTATAATAAGGCTATGGGTACTTTCGGCAATTGCCTTGAACTCAATAGCTTCATTCTCAGTTATATGCTATGTTGGTATTATTGCTTTAAAATCTTTTCCGTTATCTGTAATAGAAATAACTGATAAAATATTAGCCACTTAGCTCATATGTCTTAATAAAATTTTAACTTCCCTTGGGAAAGGTAATTACGCAATTGGAAGCATTGCTATGACACTGAATAAAAACACTATAGAATGCAATGACAAAATAGATTCAGGATTCCAGTAAGTGATTAGAAAACGATTCTAGACTGATGTCTGCATAACTGAGTGGATGTTAAGTGGAAAAGACATAAATGGAAAAGCCTTCAAATTTAATGTTCTAATCATCAGACGCCATACGGAGTTTTCTTCATGTTTAACTTTCAATAAAACTCCAATTCATGAAACATTAAAGTTGTTTTAGAACAAACTATAAAAAAGCATCTATTTATCATTTTCAAAACACCATTTTAAGTATTACTAATTTCAATAAATATGCTATTAATGCAATTTTCACCCAAAATGTGCAAATAATCGAAAAAGTTTGAGATAAAGATAGGTATAATTTTAATATCATGACCCGTTTTGCGCCCGCTTACACCTTGCGCTATGGCGGCCGCCCAGTTCGCCCGCCCCTAGCTACGGCCTTGCTAATAAAACATAATAATGTAGGGGTTAATTATAATTATAGAACATTTCAAAAACAAATTGCATTAGGTTTATGTTTGTGTTGGAAATCCCACTTATTCTAATTTTTTAATCTTTAGATTAAAAACAGAAAACAAGAAATTAGAAATTTATTTCTTTTAGTAATCGTAATTGATTATTAATATAATTTCTCCAATATTTCATGTAAGAACCCTGAAAATACTTTATCGTCGATTAATATTTTTTAATGTCGTAAACTCCCTGATTGCTTTTATTACATACATATTATGTTCACAATAGTAGGCTCTTAAAGGCAGTAAGTCATATGGATTGGACTTATTGAATAAGAAGCAACATTTATATTTTGTCGTTAGTGTCATCAGCTCCAGTAACTCAGTAGACACTGTCTCTCTGACATTTCATTTGTCACTCAAGGATTTTCTAAGAATGATTTAACAAATAAAAACATTTAATCAACAACAAAATAGAATCAGGGCTAAGAAAGAGAAAATGTAAAAGAGATTGGAAGGAATTATGTAAGCTATATGATAAGCCACAATCAGATAAAGAGGACAACAGTGGTGCATTCAGTGACAATTCTGAATATCAGCCTACCCACAATTGTCATACGTAATCTGCCTTAGATGACATTGTATTATTGTTAACAAAAACCACGATATGGTTACAAATTACACTAACGTCAAGTTTAGACAACTGAAGAATATAGAAACAACAGATAAAGAAATCCTCTTCCTTGATACTGGAGGTGATGAAGGAAGATTAGGATTGTAAGATTAGGATAAGATTAGGATGTCTAATTAGGATTAGACATTAGAGCTAGTTGTAATGATGATGTGTGTTCATTTCAAACTTTAGGCTTTGCTACCAAAGCCATATTTATTTGAATACTATTACGGATTTTCTGCCACCCTGTTAGTAGATGGAATTTCTGGCAATACCCTTTGCAGCATCGCAATCCAATACTGTTTCCGAATGCTTCCAGAATGTTTTCATGGGCAATTCTCTGACCTTAATTTAAGAATTCAATTCTTTGGGCAGTATTGAATCAGGCTATTCCGGACGTAAATATAAATCATATTTGTTTGATATCATTGAATAATCTACGTATGTGTTCTCATGTCAAACTTCTGAACATTATACATGAATCTACGTAAAAATGTTTCCTAAGAATAATCTTTGTACTTTTTTTTTAAGATTAAAAGTAAAATATGTCTAACAATTGATTGTTTACAAAGAAATTTCCAATTTATGTAAACATTTATGAAAAAAAACCTTCGAATTAATAATTAAAAAAATTCATACAAAAATAATTTTGAAAGATAAAAGCAGAAGAAAAAAAATAATTGAAATCTTTGTTGGCTAAAAATTTATAAACTAAATTACTATCAAAGTAACAAGAAGTTGCTGAAAGAAGTTTAAAAGTTATTTATCTTAAAATAATGCAGTTTTTTTTATCTTTCAATTTTTAATGTTATGAGAGTAATACAAAGAAAAAGTTATCGTGGGATTTGTAAAATTGCCGTGTATTGTGTCGAGTACAAACAGTGCACCAAATTTTCCATTTGATGAGAAATCATTTAAAATCCACTTTAATAATTACCTAAAATCATACTAATTTTAGTCAAATCAAATGGTGCAAAGGATGCGATTACTAAACGACTTTATATTCGTTGCTCTGTTTCTACCTTTTTTTATTTAAAAGAAATTTTGGTATCTGCATCAGGAAATTTCTCTACACAAAAATTTTTCAAAAAAAAGAGGGTTTTACGTGTTGTCAAATCTATTGGAAAATGACAGTAAGGCCCAACACAAGAATAAACAAAACAATTGCCTTTTCTGATTCATCTTAACGAGGGAAACTAGGGAACAGCTGTTTCACCATGCAACTGGTTCATCAGCCCTAGCCCGTTCCCCCGATAAAAACGAATCAGAAAGGTAGGCCTAAGGTAAAACCATAAACCAATCTGGCTATGGCTTCCCCAAAGGCAAAAGGCAATAATATAAATTCCCGAAATGCCGAGAGGCACTATCGGAAAGGTTCCCTGCAACTAGCAGGCGAACCACAATAAATAACAAAAAGAACAAAAGACACGGCCACAGCAAAGCTAAAAAAGAGGGTTTTACGTGTTGTCAAATCTATTGGAAAATGACAGTAAGGCCCAACACAAGAATAAACAAAACAATTGCCTTTTCTGATTCATCTTAACGAGGGAAACTAGGGAACAGCTGTTTCACTAGAGAACAGCTGTTTTTATCGGGGGAACGGGCTAGGGCTGATGAACCAGTTGCTTGGGTAACAAACAGTGCCTCGGGTTACGAACGAAGGTGAGAGAGAGAGCAAGGTTTAAGGTTGGAGACAAACGATCGCGTACAGTACAAAGCTAAAAGTTACAGGGCCAGATCACACCGAAGGCGTCTCACCTAGCATCTGAGTATCTCTCCGAGCCCACATGATTCTTTTTCCGATGTAAACAAGATATCGTAATGTATTTATTTATATAATGTATTTATTAAATGTAATTATTTTACATTTAATATATTTGGTTGTTTTCTTTCTCTTTATTTAATATGTGAAGTGAAATTATTCTTTGCGTTTTGTCAGGTAAACGACCGGATGTTAATAAAATGGAAAGATTCTTTCATCTTGAAATGGATCGTCTCCATTTCATTGATTTTAATGTTTCGGGTTACGAACGTTTCAGGTTACGAACCGAGTTCTGGAACGAATTAAGTTCGTAACCCGAGGTACCACTGTACAATTTTGAATATTCATGGCAAAAATTTAGAACAAGATCCTCTTAAAAGTTATTTGGGGAGAGACAATGAATACCGACATATAAATAAAGAAACTAGAGAATTTTTTAGCTTCACTTTCCATAGGTAGAATAAAATTCAAGATGATATTTAAGAAGAAAAAAGAAAATTCGCTTGAAAAAAATAAGGAAATCTGTTCATAAGGAGAAATTAATTATTGCAGTAATTATTGTTAAACACCATCCACCTTACTAGAAATAAATGTCACAAAAACTACATTTATTACTAGAAAAAAACGAATTTTCAAAGAGATACTTCACCATCTCCTCATTTTCACTAATTGTTGAAACGATCATTACCATTTGAACCGATCATTTGAAGAGTTCAAGTTGGTTTGAGAAAAATTGAGATTATTGCAAAAACCTTTATAACTTTTTTAATCATTAATTGGAGAATTAGGAATTTTTGTAATAAACATTAGTTGACTACAGCATAATACCTCATAATAACATTTGAACTGAAAACAAAATCCACGCTGACTAATGAGTGAATAGTAACAATTGGAGGATATTCACTTTTTTGCCTTATTTGAAACGTTTTTCCATGAAACCAGAAGATTGTCATTTCATCTTTCAACGATTACAAAAGAGATCGAATAATGAAGTGGTTGCTTATACTTAAAAGGCAGTTGGAAGAGTTTATAAAATGGCCTCCAGCAGTGGTAGAGAACATATTGCAAGCAAGACAAAAAATGAAATAATGAAATTAAATAGAAATGTTGCAGCTTCATTGTCTAGGAACTAGCAGGAAATTAAATGAATGGTGTATAATTTCAATTTATAAATTCATGAACCGAATTTCATAAATTGCTAATATAAGGAAAAGTTAAATATTAATTTTTAAATAATGGCTTGTCTTTCTACAATTTGTAGTTTGATGCTTCTTGGAAATATAAACATTATCTTTATTTATGTATCATCATTGTTAGATTGAAATAAACTATTTGTTTGTTACTATACCGCCTAGAGTTAGTATCATTTTTATTTTTAAAGATTAAGAACCTCTGGAATCAGTTCAGCAGATGACGGAAGAATTGGATCTAACATTCTGTATAGACGAGTACGGCAGTCCATCATTTAATCTAGGGATTAAATTCTGTGGATTCTCAATTTATATAAGGTAGAGTGAACTTCCACATTTGTCTGGACAGAAGTTTAACTGAAAGCAAGTTCTCCGACTTCCGCTAAAGAGCGACAAGGAAATACTGAATCAGTATTTTCAACTATTTCATCTATCACATCCTCTCTAATTTTTAGTCAATATAAAATAACTATTTTCATTTAAAAAAGTTCATATTATAAAGTTACTTAAGTTCCACAAAATAATAAGTTATAGATCATAATTAATACTAAAGGATATATAATAATTAAAACATACAAAAATAATATGAACAACAAGTGATTTATAAATATAAATTTTATAAGTAAAATAAATATTTACTTATTTAATATATATTTCATTATAGCATTTTAATATACTGTATATTTCATTAATTAAAACAATAAATATTTAAAACAATGCAGATTTTCCCAGTTATTATGTTAATAATTCATCGACAATTCATCTCCTTTAAAGTGCGGTTTCAAATACTGTATTTACGTATCTATTTATTCATTTTTATAAAATTATTATTCCATGGTTTACTTTGAAGAATGCCTTAATATTTCAGAGAATAAAGATTTGCGATCCATAACGAAACGAAATAAAAGTAATGAATCAACAAGTAAGCAAATATTTATCATTATGTAACTTGGAAGTGGTTTGTTATAAGCTTGTAAAAGGGTCGATCATAAGAAAAAAAGATGTACCATTAATTAGCATGGCTATCTGATTGAAATCTAAAATGTAGCAGATTTACTCAATTCTTGAGATCGGTAGTGGCAGTTCAAAATGGCGACTGGTTTGGAAAACTGATCTCAAATTGAAGTGCGTGGAGTTATAGGCAGCATGTGGACTTAAAGTTCGAAGAGACGGTGTGCTCCTCCTCCCCAACAGTAGATGCCTTTTTTTTTTTATTTTTTATATTTCAATCCGGCGATTTAGGAAGAGACTAGGTCTCACTATAATTTCAGCTTCTTTTGATAATTTTCATGAAATAAATAAAGTAATTACTTTATTTTATACAAATTAAGTATTGTATATTTTAGCGAAGTATTACAAATTTCATCTTAAGAAAGTGGTAATTTAAAGAAAATTATCGATCTGCAAGAGTCCTTTTAATGTGTTTATACAGAAAGGGAATTTAGATCCCATTCACCAATAATTTCCGATTTCATTCATCTTTCCGAATTTTTTCAATCCATTTATTTAATAGATACTGGAACTTCCGTGTAGTGATAGATTTGACTCCAACGACTTTCCTGCCTTGAACAGAGCACGTGTCAGATAGAGGCATATCGCCTGCTTCAAGATAACTACAGCAACACTGACTGAATTCTAAGACTATGGTATAGACAAACTCGCTAAATGTCTGATAAATGTCTAAAAAGGAAGATAACTATCTTGAAATAATCTTGTCTTTAAATAACGAAAGAATTTTTACCCTTTTTTCTGACTGACACGTGAAATTGAGCAACAATATCAGGAAGAAACGTCCTGGTCTTCTGAATGCGGTGTGATCCTCCTTCATGACAAGGCCCGACCAAGCATTGCACGGAACACTCAGAACTTCATGCAGGGTTTCCACTGGAAAATTTTGAGACATCCGTCATTCATTCCAGATTTACCTCCCAGTCATTTTCATCTGCTCCCTGCCTTAAAAGAGTAGATGCCAGGCTTCAAATGCAAATCCAACGTGATATAAAAAAAAAAAAATAACAACAGAGCTCTGACACTTCTTTGAGGCAAACTGATCAAACGTTATGGCAAATGTCTCAACCTTCAAGATGAATTGTAGAAAAATATATCTTTGCCACTTTAAGGGCATCATCTCATTTCTGCCAATAAAGGTTTGCTTTTCGTACACAAAATATGTGTAAACTTTTCCTAATCTATCTATGTACATTATATATGTATATAGATAGATAGCCACAAAGACAAACATAAATATAGAAATAAGTTAAATTCATATTCAAAACGTATAATATTTATTTAAGAATATTTACTTTTAAATATTTACAAACAACATACAGAAGATAGATACTTACGTATAAATAAAATATAGGCTATATATATTTTATTTCATACTTTTCGACTCCACATTCGTTATTCTATTAAACAGTTAAAGCACAGTAGAATTGTTCAGTTAACATAAACAATTTGTTACTTTATAATAACTGATCGTTTCAGTTAACATAAACAAAACGATCAGTTATTGTGAAGTAACTAATTATTCGAGTAATGAATTTTATACTTCCTTAACATTATGTACATAAATTTAAATATTAATCCGAACTTAGTAGCAGTAGCACTTTCCGTCTTCAGATAATATAATAAAGCATTCCAGTGTATATGGTACATAAACATTGTTTATTCAATCCTTCAAATCTTTAATCTCTCTTTGATACTGCCATGCACCATGTTTATTCGTGGATCTTGTCGCCCTTTAGTGTGTTTCTCTGGCAACGCTAATCAGGGATGTTTCTAATGCCTTTGTGAGCTGTAATTGGAAGCGAAAGGCGCTTCTGATAAAGAAGCGAAAGCTAAAAAGTTTTATCAGTTTTTTTTTCTTTGTGTAACTGTCCTTGAAAATTTTATGCTATGAAATTATCTATAAGTTAAATTTTGATAAATAAAAATATGCATATTGTAGGTTTTTATTTTTGCATCTCAATCTTAGACCATCCATATTACGTTTATGGACTAAAAATTGATTGGAAATGTATAGTATGTGTATTTTTTGATCGAATTCTACAGGAATTGAGATCTTCTAATATATTTTTTTATATTTACTGGACATTTAGGCTAAGACAAGTTAATACAGATTTGAATTAACATCTCGTAATGTGCACTGTAGAGAAAAAAAGGGTTAAAACAAAAAACTTTAAAATTAATTTTACTCTAAATGCTGATGTATATACGTCGTGAGAACGATTACTCATCCTAGGAAGCTGAAATTTGAAAAGTACGTTTGGTTGTTACAAGGAAAATTGCTATTGCTTTTTGGTACGTATGGATCAATAGATAAACAGGTAGGATTAAAAAAATGTCAAAAAATGCGTTCTTTCAAAGATGATAAACGCAATAATTCAAAAATTATTTATGTACAAAGCTGAAAATTTAGTGATATGTAAATTTAATGATAAAAAAATAAAATAAATACTATTTTAATTGCAGCCCAGGGCAGAAAGCTACTAGTTCATGAGTCTCCGTAAAAACTCTCTGAACAAAATATGAAAGTTTAAAGTCTTCTAGTACAATTGTTTTTGGTTCTGATATGATGTATTCGAAAATGGCATATTTAGTATATCATGTTTATCATTAATTTCTTTTGTAATTTTCTTTTTTGTTTCTAAACTCAGTGCTTTTTATTTTTATTTATAAACACATTATTTAAAAATTATACAAGTATTTATATATACTATTTACATTTATTTTACATTATTGTTTTCAATTCATTACATTTTTGTGTGTCTTGAGACTAAATATGCTATTTATTCTGATTAATATAGAGGGTTAAATTAGTGTTATTTTAAATTTCATTACGTTTAAAAGTATATTTAACATAGAGTGTATAATACTTGTAATATGCAATAGAGCGCATTACATTAGATTAAAATGAGGTGATTTGAGTGGCAAATTTAGCTGTCAAGCACAGCTATCTTAGGTCTAATGCACTCCATCAACGGAACGAAGAACAGATGGAGAAAATATGATTGAAGTAGTTCGGGAGAAATGGGAGGACACCGATAAAACCAGTACGGCCCACCTACCACCAGGAACCCACATGAGAATGGAAACCCGGTATTCGCAGGTGAGAGATCGCTGTCTTAGCGACAATACCAATCGCGCGACCACGTAGAATTATCTAACTTATGTTTTCCCTTAAATATAATTGCTTAATTACTTTTTTGTATAGTGTTTATTAAAAAGTCAAAACTTTATGTAAAAAATTGAAGATCATTGTATGAGCAGTTTTAAATTTTATCACTTGCCCAAAAAAATGAAAAAGAATGAAGACACTATTAGAAGAACAGCACTTTTGGTTCTATAACTAAAAAAAAAGAATTCTAGTCTCTAATAACTTACTTTGGTCAAATTTAAAGAGATTTAATAAGGTAACGTTAAAGTCATGAAAGAATGGAATTAACAATGAAGGAAGATGACAATTACATTTTGATCAACTGAAATTTACATTTATTCCATATTTTTCAATACTCATCTGTCTAGGCGTCAACTCATTATATTTTTTTTTTTATGCCATTACTGCACTTTAGAAGAATATTTTATCCGTTAATTTACTGAACTTACAAACATCTATGCACTTCAACTAACAGAAATAAGAAACAAAAAAGCATCGTTTCGAAGTTTATGATAATTTTAGTATCTCTAATGTTCTAAACCTTTACTACTAAATCCAGAAGTTGAAATTAGTTGTCCCAAGAATATTAGCTCCAATTGTGTCCAACTCCAATTCGTAGAGTAAGTTTGAGCATTCATACGTCAACTAAGATTCTCAAATATTAAAATCTTTATATTTAATTGCTCCTTGCCTTCTGTTTTGACCTAATCATCGATTTCGCTTATAAGTTTACAGATTCTTATAAGTCCCAAAGAGTATTTGCTTCGTTTTCCTTCATTTTTCTTTGTCACATCTTTAAATTTCTTAATCAGTCGTCTTTGGATCATTTAACTCTAAATCATGATCGGCGAGATCAGAAGAGACTTTAAGGAAAAGTTACGCCGGTAAATCGAAAGAAAGAAACAGAAACACAGGCAAAAACGGAGAAAGGAAAGGAAAAAAAAAAACAAAAGACAGAGGAGAAAGAAACGAAGTTAAGGAAAAAGAAGAAAGAGGAGAAAGATTCAATCCTCGCATTAGATCAATGTCCTTGTGTGTCCTCTTCTGTGATGCATTAGAGACCTATCACAGGCAAAGAGGAAGCCCTATCGCTTGCGCCACCCTCGACAGCCCATTTGCTCTTTCTCTTTCTCCTGCATTTCTTTCTCGCTCTTTTTTTCTCTCTCCTCCTCTTTACCATTTCTTTTCTTCGAAAATCTCTAGCTCCGGCCACATTTTGTGCAGACGCGAATAGACTGACCCTAAGCTGCTTGTCCTCTTGCAGTGGACTCTGGGTAATCTGTACTTAAAGCCCAAATGTTTTCTGTTGGCACAATGCTTTGACAGCTCAAGTATACCTCACGATATAATAAGTACTGGGATATTGCTTGTATTGATGACAATAGATATGAAAAAAAAAAAGATGAAAATATTTTAACAGAATGTCGATCTCAAAAAAAATCAGAAGTTGGATCAAGTTCAATAGTAAGATTAAATACTATAAAAAAAGATTATTTAAGCATTAATTTCAAATTTGCTTTTGTGTAAACTGAATTCAACTATTTAAAATTCTACAACATCAGTTGACAATAATTAGCCTATGTCTCCAACAAAAAATTCGTTTCTTGCAAGATATCCATCAATTTTGCTTATCAATAGCATTTATGGTAAATAATAATTGTGGTTCTAAATTTTAACAGTGTTAGATGCAAAAGATGTTATTTAGAATTTAACCATTTTTAATCATTTTGAAAAAATTGTGCCGCTCTCTGTTTATAAAGGAGGGAGATCATACTATCGGTCGACCCGAGAGAGTTTGAACCTCTTTTTGTGTTTGCAAATTCAAAATCTGAAATTTTAATATTGTTATTTATTTATTATTGTTGACTAAACTTGTGCGACTTTGTCATCGCCTCGACAAGCAGTTCCACATAAGTTCTACGTGGATCTGTACAGATCTATGGAAGTGGTTCCAGTGGTCTTCAGGAGACCGGATTCAATTCATCTGAGATCGGAAATTTTCCCACAATTGATTCTTCTCCAGACGGATCTGATAAACTGGAGTCAAATAGGTAACAGGTTTCTTACTAGGGGGTTAAAGGAGGGAGGACATCGGTCTGACCATTCCATCTCTAATAGTCCTACTTAGATGAGAATTGCTGAGAGCCTAAACCTCTTGCGCTCCACTGTACCTGCATGGACTTCAGTGGAATACCTTTACATTTTTACAGATCTATGAAAAATCGTTTGAATCCTTCCTGGTAGCCCCCGCCACCTATCTTAATACTGGTGGATTCAAGTCCCGGATTGCACTTGTGGGGGGGAGGGGGAAATCTGATTTTTATGATCTGTCGTGAATTGAACCTTTTCACACTGACACTAAATATAAGGATCTTTAATTCTATTTTGTTGTCTTTCAATTTGCCAAAAGTATGTTTTCTACAAAGTTTGCAGCTTTGCATGGAAGTGAAAGATGTTATATTTTTATTCGTTATAAAACTCTGAAATATCGTGACGAGAGGTTGTAGTTTAAATGATCCGATCTTTATTTATGATCTGATTTCCATTGCTATCTTAATAATTTCCATTACAATCGTAAAAAATGAATTTTTAATGCGATTCGGATGTGATGTAGTATGACAACATCAGGTTTTCATTAGCGAAATGAAATTATTATTTATTATTCATTGTTATGTTAGGGAGTTCTATGTTGCTTTAAGGTTTTTGCTAAAAACGTATTTGACAAGAGAAATCTACCTGATTGACCTCTGATACATAAATTGATCGTTGCCACCTTCAATATAATTTTTGTGTATTGTTTTAAAAAGATAGCAGCTTTCTTTACTATTTTTAATAGGTGTTATTTTAAACCTGAATATGAAAATGGGCCTAAGCTGCTACGTATTCTTATTTCCGCAGAATTCTTGTTTTTGACTGCTGTTTCTCTCAAGCTACACAACACAACATTTGCTAGTCTTGGAATAGAGTTTGAATAAATAATTGAGTAGCACGACTGCTGAGTTACAGTTATACTATTAACAGTTATATACAGTTACATTATTAACAACTAGCCTCTCTCCGGAAGCCTGGCATATGTAACGAAAACAATTATTTTTATTTATTCAAGAAAAGAAATTACATCAAGTAAACTATAAACTAAAAGTTACAACTAAAACAAAAAAATTAATTAACTTTTTAGTTGTAAGTTTTAGTTTATAGTTTACTTGATGTAATACCTGCAATACAATATTGAAATTCATTTATAACAGTCGGAAATTTGCGCAATTGAATTGATCTTGCACCAATACTCCAGTTGCCTGGCAACACGCGTATGAAATTACATTGTTGTGGACAGAGTTGCCCATCCAACAATGCTCTGTTGCTGGCGTTGCTGGCGTTGCTGGCTAAACACTAAACAAGTGTTTAGTGAGAATTGTTGCGAATTCATTTATTGGACGGACGTATGCACGCTCGCGTAGCAACTGGTATTGAAATAACGCTAAATAGTCGAGAGAAGTTTTAATTTGGCGTTATCAACATGTCTTTCTCAATGAAAACAGACCCCGTCGTCCATTGTGACAGGAAAACATAATTGATCAGCTACCGGAAGGGCTGCGCAGTTCAAACTTCCGCCGGCCACCTTTCATTTGGAGGACAATAAGAAGATTTCAAGTTTTGGAATACATTACCAAGATCCAAATAAAAATTATTCCCAAGTAAAATTTCGATTTGATCATTCAATTAATGATTTAGCTACATTTTAGTTTGCAAGAAAAGTTCGTCCAGTGAGATTAGTAATGATTTTTTTATCACTTGATAAATTAATAATAAAAAAAGCACTTAAAATTCAATTTTCGCATCAAGGCAGATTATAAAATAAAATGATCTTTTAAATTAACAAGATGCCTTGATGCTAATATTGTTTAGCATTTTTGTAGAAGATCTAACAACGTAATGATGTATACTAAAGCAATGCTTCAATAGATGTTGATAAGGATTCCTGTGATTCATCTTCACATTATCGTACAGAACAATCAGAGTATCACCTAATTTATACAAAGCTATTTACAGTTCTTTTAATTATCTTCTTATGTTTTGTATTAATTCTTATCTTCTGTTAATTTATGCTTAAAACTTAAATTATAAGCAGGGAATTTAGGCTTAAATATAAATACATTGAAGTACTTCAGGGCGTTTGAGTCAGATATTTTTTTAGTTTGCATGATGAATTATCAGAAAGGGAAGAAAAAAACCTATTTTTGTAAGCAATACTTTAGGAATTTTCGATATTATATATATAAAAGACGTTTTCCCTATACATATAGTCAGGACTTTAATAAAAAAGCGCTTAAAATTCAATATTGATGCGAATATTGTAAAAGACAGCTTGTAAAATAAAATTATCTTTTAATTAACTGGCTGCCTTGATGCTAATATAGTTTACAAATTAAAAAAAAAAGTTTTCGTAACTTAAATAATAATTACTAGTTGCGGCCCGTGAAATATTCACGGAAGTAAAACAAATTCCACATTTTTGAAAAACACAAGATTGAAAAATATGTTCTAAGCTAATTTTTTTAGAAGCCATGACTTCCACAACAGCCCATATTTAATTTGAATATCGGCTTATTTGTTAAAATAATATTATAATATTGTTAAAAAAA